>QEPC01007512.1:4083614-4123493 GCA_003113815.1 Sphenodon punctatus | reverse complement strand
ATCTGCCCCCACCCTGCTCCCTTCTTACCCCCCACATTTGGTCCCAATCTGCCCCCAGCTGTTCCCTTCTTCCCCCATGTCCTGTTATGCACGCCCCCATTTGTTCTTCCCTCCTCCCACTCAGTCCCAATCTCCCTTCTTACCCATCCGACAACCTCCTAAACCCCCTTTTTAAACTTTCCCCTGAACATCCATAAACATACATACGACATGGATGGACAACAGAAACTCAGCCCCTGCTCCTGCCATCACCCCATGACATAACTTGCGTACACCATACCTTCCATAGGCTAACATTCAGTTTTCTAAACGTCACAACTTAAAAACTACTAACTGGATTTACAAAAAATAAACAAAAGGCACAGCCTCCTTCAATTTTCAAAACGACTTCCACCTCCTCCTAACCAACACTAAATCCCTCTACCCTGGTCAGTTTGCGACAGTCGGACTTCTGAAAAACCACACTTCAAAGTGCAGTTTTCAAACTGCGATAACTCAGCTGTTTTCCAACCGATTCTGCTGAACCTTTCACAGCATGATCCGCTTACCCCAGCATTCCTCCGCTACAAATGTCATAATCCTAATTTTAATAATTTCAATTTTAGAACAAATAGAATGTTGGGACTTTATAATTGAGCATGAGACACACCTTAACTATACAGCGGCTGCCACCACTGCATAATCCCAATTATCGGTATCACTGATGTATCTAGGACAAGAGCAACATCATTTGATATGTTTGTTTTTCTTTCCCCGGCTATCTGTTGTATCATAAATTAAAGTAGTGTGGCCACCAGGAGCAACCCTAAAATAAATATCAGCGAAGGTAAATCAAACTAAAAGCACTTCCCCCATCTGTATCATGTCTCTTTATAGACGGAAATATCCCTAGTCCCCATTTTACAGATGGGGAAAACTAAGGTCTTGTTCTGACAAGCAGATACTTCGGAGTAGTTAAGCCTTGTTACTCTCTTAACTTCTGGACTGTTCACACGTACAGAGCCCTGGACTGAAGTTATTCAGAAGTAGGAAGAGGAGTATGTACTCCTGAAAATCAAGGGTGCACAGGAGAGCTAAACCGATAATTTATTTTCTGTGGTTAATATCCACCATTCCAGATAGTTTGGTGATTATTTGGCCGTTTACTGGTTTCTGCAACGACTAACCAACAAACCAAATAATACCACAACGGCTAACCGGCAAGCTGAATAATACCACAATGGTTAACCAGTTTATTGTATTACCACTGCCATATTACCATACTAACACAACTGAAAGTTACCATTATCAATGTAAGGATCTGGGCTTGAAGTGACGCCCTTGGGGCCCTAGGTGCAGTGACTGGCTCTCTAGCGCTGCCAGTTCCCACTAGCCGAGCCCTAGTATGGGCTATAAAGCCTCCTCCAGCACCAGTCAACACACCCCCCTCCACAGTCTCATTCCACACACCCCAGCTTCCTGGTTGGCTGCTGGTCTGTATATAAGGCTGGATAGCTAGCACGCACAGGAAGCCAGGGGGATTGTTAGTCATTTCTTGGTTCCTGTTGTTACCTTCTGTTTCTCCTCCAGTCCTGTCTCCATGCACCTTGGACCGGTTCTGAACTCCCTGAGCCTAGTGTGTCCTTTGCACCAGCTGGAGGCTGGCCCTTCTGACCCTCCTTTTCTATAACATGGTCCTTTGGATCCCGCTGGCAACTTAGTCTAGCCACCAGGATACTGAGGCCTACTGTCTTCTTCAATGGGGGCCCAGTGTCTGCAGGGTGTGCCCCCTATGCAACTGCCCAGGAAGTCCACTCCACCTAGCGCCACCTCTGCCTCATCTACGCCTACCCCCTTAGTCTGTGCGCCGATCCCTGCCGTGGCACTGGGACCCCAATCCTGCATTATCTCCTGGACCTTGGACCCCAATTCTCCCACTATGATTCCCTGGACCTCATCCTGCACCGACTCTGTGCCCAGCCTGTGGTCCCGGACAACCAGTCTGAAACCAGCTCCAGGGGGGAAGATTGGGATGTAAACAAGAAAGGAATAAACAAATACCTCCTTGGTAACCGGTCCTTGCCAGTGTAGACTGGATACCACAAATCTGGCCAGCTACTGGATAGCGATGGATAACTGTTTCAGCTATAATACCTTCTTCCCATCACTTTTCACAATGAAGGAACTACAGTGTGAACCCTTTACTTTGAAGTAAAAAGAGAAAGGGAGATTGTTTGCCAAGTAACTACTTCTGTTTGCAGCCGTAGTGTGACCAATGATTACCAAAGTGGAGTTGTTGCTATAATGAATGCCACTTCTGCAGGAGTCCTGTATAGGTCAGTTAATTCCTCTTGTCATCAAACAGCTGCAGCAGCACTAGCTCCAACCCTGGTGTCTTCTTGGCTGGGGATGGAGAAGGCAGACCGGGGATACTGTCATGTACTCTGGCCCACATGTGGAACCCTGGCAGAGGATCTCACACACAGACCACTCCATGCCCTTGCTATAGGCAGAAGTAACACAGGCAAGTATCTCTCATGCTCAGTATAATGATAACAACAATGACCTCCCTACTACCCCCAGTGTAGCTTACTGAATAAGGTGTTGGATCTGATCCTAGGAGGACCAGGATTCATATTCCATCTTAATCATGGACCCTCTGGGTATCCTTGGACAAGTCACTCTCAGCCTCAGTTCCCCTTCTGTAAAATGGGACTAAAATGACCTATCTCTAAGGGCTATTATGGGGGTGAATTAGATTATTAATTATTATTATTATTATTAGCAGCAAACATTTATATAGCACCAGAAATGTACCTGGTGCTTTACAAAGTCACTGAATAGACACAGTCCCTGCCCTAGCACTAGTCCTGTGAGGCTAAATGCAATGACAACTGCAAAGCCCTTTGCATATTGAAAGTGCTATGTAAATCAGTGTGATTAATATTGCATTTCTCCCACTACAGCTTCAGCTACATTTTGGGGGCAGATCCTGCAGCCCTTACTCTTTATAGAATGGGGTGGAAGAGGGAGATCCCTTTAATCCAGGGGTAGGGAACTTTTTCCCTCCCAGGAGTCACTTTGAAAAGGAGTACAAGCTTTGAGGGCCGAATAGAAGTTGGGAGCGCGGGTGCTAAAAGGGTGCGCTCAAGAAGTGAAGGGTCCAAATCATGGATCTGTGCCATGGATCTGTCCCCTATCCTTCTGTGCACACCCTCCTCTCTACTTCCTTCCCTTGAGCTCCATTGTTCAGTGCTTGGGGGCAGGAACTGGGTCCAGGGGCCACATAAAAACAAGCCACAGGCTGCACTTGGTCCCCAGCCCTGAGTTTTCCTGCCCCTGCTTAGCCACAGTAAAATTTCTGTATGAGCCCTAGTTTCAGGATCAAGCCACCGTTAAATGCTCACCTGATGGCATAAAATAGCAGACAAGCACCACGGAACAGCAGCCTGGCTCTGTAATAAATGATTCTTCAACTGGGCCAGGCAGCAGACCTGGAGAACGGGAGTTAGACAAATCATAGCTGCCAGTCTCTAATCTTCCTGCAGGAAAGTCACCTCCACCAGCCTAATTCATCAAAAGGGCACGGCGCTGGTCAGGCCCGTTGCAAATGCAAAGCTGCTCTTTTCCTATAACAACCCATGGACGGAACGAGAAGAGGCCAAGATTGGCCCGGGCGTCCCTCGCGCGCGAGACCCAACATTTTGTTTGCTTGCTTTCTTGGCCAGTGGGTCCTGACTATTGCCCCTGCATGACCCCATTTTGAGTTAAATATAATCTCGTTTGACCCCAGAAGTGTAGCTAGGTTGGAATGGGCCCTGCTGGAAGATGGAAGGGGGGGCCCTGCCCCTCCTCCCTGTGGCAAGGAACACAACTGCCTGAGGGAGCATGGTCCCCCCAGGCTCATGGGCCCTGGTGCAGCTGCCCTGCCTACCCCGATTATAGCGATACCCTAGTGTGACCTCCCCCCCAGACAGCAACAAAGCCTTGCCAAATATATTAAATAACGAACTGATAGCGACTCCATCCCCTAATGCAGGTCCTGAGTCACAGTTTGGAAACTTGTATTCTAAGCACAGTTTCTGTGAGTTAGCATCGCCACGGACTGACTGTTAATTGACCCTGCACCCCACTTCCCATTTGTTTAAAAAAAAAAAACAACCTCCCCTATCAAACTATAAAATCAAAGGTCGTGATCCGCCAACCACTTACGGCTCTTGGCTTCAATGAGGCTACTCCAGAGTAAGTGCTTAGTGGATCACGGCCAAAGACTGTGAACCTTAAAATTAAAAAGGAGTACTGGAATGCCAAAGTTTAAGATGCAGTCTCGTCAATCCTGCTTCTGTGCACTGGGTTGAACTAGATGGCTCTGGAGGTCTCTTCCTGCTTAGATTCTTCTGCCCCCTGCTGGATCAACCCTTAAGGGCAGAGGTTCCCAAACTGAGAGTCCAGACCACAAGTAGGATGGAGTCACTATCCCAGCTGATATTGATCCTTGGCAGTTAGCTGTCAGCTGGAATATGTCTGGCTGGGAGCAGCAGGAAGCTGGCTGGGACATGATCTTTCCCCTGTCTCTGCGTTGTCCTGCTCTTGTTCTTATTTCTCCAGCTTTCCCTGGTTTCCCCTCCTTGCCCTAGTTTCCTAGCCTTCCTGTCCCGATTCCCAGTTTTGCTCCCCTTTTGGACCAAATCCTGACTCCCCACCCAGACATACATCTCTGTCCGCACCCTGTGTGCATCATAGCAGGCAGGGCTGGTCTTAGAATTTGCAGGGCCCAGGGTGAAGACAAAATGTGGGGCCCTAGCACCCTGCTCCAGGCCCCTGTCCCCTCGGGGAACCCTCCATGGGGCCCTAGATGTAGTAAGGTTTGGGGTCCCGCTGGGAAGGAGTGAGGGTTCCACACACCGCCCTAGTGAAAATGGGTGTTACTGTGGGACCCCCAAAAGTAGAGAAAATAGTGGGGCCCTGGGGTGGCGGCCTTGGGATAACGCCTGTCCTGAGAGTAAAATTATATTTATGTCTCAAAATGGGATCATGGAGGCGAAAAGCTTGGTTAACACTTCCTTAAAGTAAAACCTTAATGGACTTGACTGTGTTCCCTTCAACGCTGAGAGAGCTTATTTCCAGGGGGTGTGTTTGGATATGCAGGCAAACCAAGGTCCTCCTCTAAAAAAAAAAAAAATTCTCCTTCAGGAATTAAAGAACTTGGGTTTGTTGCTGCTGATACTTTTTTCTCTCTCTTTTTTTAAAAAAAATATATAAAGCTAAAAACAAGAAAATCTTTTTGTAAATGTTTTGCTGGGAGGAGAGTGGAGAAGGGAAGATGCTTTTAGGAAGGGAAAGGGTGCTATGTTTTCCAATACATGGGTAATCCCAAATATGTCTATAAAATTATAAAATGCAGACATGACTATAAAATGCAAATATCCCCTTTCCCACCTACCCGCAGCTGCTGCATATTGGAGGATTGCAGATCTCTAAACAGCAGAGGAATTGTAGGCTTTACATATTTCCAGCACTTTTCTTTTCTCTATGGTGCAAGGTCTTATCTCCCCCAGCTCAGAGCCGTGGACATTGCAGTAGAAAAATTGCTAGGTTTTCCCAACAAAGTGGGAAGAAAATATACCGCCTCTGCCATTTCCTTTCTTTAATTTTTTTTTTAAAAAAGGTCAGTTGCCCAGCTTTAACTAGATAACTTCTCTGCTGAAACAACGCAATTCTTTTTTGTGTTAATTTTTTCCTTCCCTCCTTGCACCTACTGTCAAGTAGCAACATGCCAGATGCTGAAGAACAAGCCCCTTCCATTTGCTTCTTAGACAAAAAAATATCTATGGGACAGAAGGCCTAGCACATCTGTGAATTCAGCTGGATTGGGGCATTTTGCAGCCAGTGCCTTTTCAGATCAATCCAATTTTCGTTAATGCAACACAATTCCTCTAGGATTAACCTTTAACACTTTTGGGGTATGATGTCAGCCTAGAGATTTCACAAGGGCTAGGGCATCCCAAAATGGACCTGCAATCTCATTATAGTCAAGTTGGCTATATAGTCAAGTTCTTACACGTCCAGTTCTACAAAACCAAGATGTGTGGGTTTGGGAGGTGACGGCTGCAAAATGCAACTTACTTTGGAAGATTCACTGAGATAAGAAAAGAGTTGGGTTTGACTGGAACCATATGGAAGGTGTTTCCAGAATAAAGCCTCACTAGAATGTTTCAGCATCTGTATGGTAGGGAATTCTAAGAAAAGGGATGCTGTGAAAGTCCTAGTGAATATCTGACAAATCACCTTAACTCTGGCCCATTTCAAACACCCATCATGTACCTATGAGTCACCCTGAGAGCAAACAGGACAGGCAAGAGACTACATGCAGACAACACAACAGAGCTTCACACAATAAGGCACTTATAGTAGAGGAAATATTATTTCAGAGTAATACGTCCCTAAGCTGTGGCAAGTGCTAGAAGGAAGCCTCTCCAAAGTTGGCTCCCTCCTGAGGAAAGAGGACTGGTGCCTTATGGTGTTTCAGATTTACACACTGGGGAAGTCTGGGTGGGAAGGAGCAAATACAACAGGGGCAGTGCCCTACCCAAAACAGAATCACTGCATCCTCCACAGCACAAAAGTCCCCAAAGCTATTGCTCTCTTTGCTGTTTCTCCAGTGTATGGTGGAGCCTCTGCACCAGCCAAATCCGGATTTGCTGCTGCAGGCTCAGGCACACATTCCCTCAACTCCAGGATCTGTCCACCTAGGAAACCCTAGGTTTATTCCATGTGCCTGTGCTAGGCCAAAGACACACAGCTGAGCTGGGTCAGACATAGCCCCGATTCCTTTGTTTCCATGCCCTTTGCAACAGAAAGGGCATATTATTTACTCTATATGTGGGAGGGTGAGGAACCCGTTAGCCTCTGTGGGCAGTCATAAAGGTTGAGATGGGGGTGACTAGAGGAGTAGCCACTGGGACATTCACCAGGGTTACAAGGCATGCAGGCAGGGGGTCACCTGGCCAGGGGAGGTGGGCACATTGGAACTACGGGGGAAGGTTACCAGGATGGGACATGCCGAGATGCAAGTAGGCTGAGGGTAGGGCCGATCTGAGCAGGGAGAGCAGGGCATGCTAGGATGCAAAGAGCGGGGGCTAGGAATCAGCCTCCACCCAGAATGCTTGGGCAGGCCTGGTAAGACCAACCTCCCTGCCCTCATGTGACCAGTCTCCCCAATCAGGTAAGCTCCGACTTGCACCCACTTGCATCCCAGTGCACCCAACCCCTCCAACCTGGTGACCCCAGTTTCATACCTTCCAACAGTCCCTACTTAGGAGGGATGGTTCCCCTTTGGGTGCTGAATCCCACTGTGCCTTGTTCAGGAGTCAAAGTTCTGATTTCATGAGAGAGAGGAGCATTCAAACTTCAGACACCTCTTTCCTGGTTGCCTCCCATGAAAAGCCCTTGAGAGGCCAATGGGGAGATGATGGGATGAAATGAAACTAAGTGGAATGAGAAGCTGGAGACCATCTGTCCCTCTTTATGCGCTTGGAATGCTGGTAGGTTAAGTGTGTGAGGGGCAGAGCATATTTGCTGAGGGGTGGGGCTTATTGGCCTAGGGGTGGGACTTGTTCCTCATTGACTGCTCAAAATGTTGGGACTGGTATGCAGTTTCCCCACCCCAGGAACTTCAGCCTCCCTCTGCACTTAGGCACCAGAGGGCTGCCCAGGCCACTGGCCTGGGGATGGCCTCTAGGGGTGCGACTCAGAACCCTGAGAAACTCAGAGAATAACGTGACCTCCTCTGTGGTGCCCCCCAAAAGGTGAGGCCAGGAGCCATCTCCTGTGCTCCTCTGAACATGTTCAGAACTCCCTCATCTGGGAGGGCAGTATTGCTTCACAGGGCCATGAGTCTGGGGGAGGGGAGGGGTAATGCTCCCGGATGCAGCTGTGCCCCCTGCCACTGGGAGAGTAGAGACAAGGGAGCACATTCCAACTTGGCTATGCCTCTGCTCCTCCGATATCAAGTCTCCAGGCTGGGACCTGGGGTGCAGGTGAGCAGGGCAGGGACATTCCCTCTACTTGCCAGTCAGTTTTTTTGGCAGGCAGGGAACTGGTGTGCTCCACATCCTACAGTGCAAACCCCTGTTTGAGGCTTGCATTGCAGCAATATTACTTGGGCTGCATTTGAGGCACCACGCCCTGGGACAGGGCGGTCTCACAGGCCGCCCATGTGCTCGATCTGGCCTGCAGCAGGGTTCCATCAGCCCATGACCTTAAAAACCACTTTGATTAAATCTCAGCATTTTCTAAATAAAATATATATTTCCAGAATAATGTCTTGCAATAATAACACAGGAGAGGAGAATCTCAGGTCTAGGAACCAAATATGGCCTGTAGCTAGTTTTTGTGTGTCCCATTTCCAGTTCCTGAATCTAGCCCCTCGATCCAGTTCCTACCCTCAAGCACTGAGAAACTGAACTTAGGGCAAGAGAGGAGAGATGAGGGCACGCAAACAAGGATAGGGGCCAGATCCAAGGTATAGATCCATGATCTGGATCCCCCTTTTCCTGAACCACCCCAGCCCCAACCTCGGAGCCTGTACAACTCGGAGCTTGCTGCAACTTTCAAAGTGGCTCCTGGGAGGCAAAACGTTCCCCATCCCTGCAATAACAGCTTCAAACTCTACATGTTTATCTTGCAGTTTGTGTTCGTATTTCACAGTTTGAACCGAGTTTGACTGCCTTATGCTATACAAACGGCCGGACGGAACAGTAGGAGATTTTTGTGCAATCCAGCCCACCACCAGTGAATTGCCATGAAGCAATCATGCCCATGGTGGCCAAGGATTTGAGCATCTGGGACATAATCCTGGATGGTCTGGAGTCATCCAAGATTCTTCTTGTTTAACTTTCCTCACTCTATAAGGAGGAGAGCAACTATCTCGTCTCTGTCGGGTTCCCGATTCTGCGCTGCTCCCACTGCAGCCGTCCTCCTCCTCCGGTTTGCCTGTTTGTTCTGTCCTAGGCTTTCTGCAACCAGAGGACGAAGCCAACTCCTCTCTCCCATGCCACAGTTTGCTGACTATTAACATTTGCCTTCACCCCCTGTGCTGCTGACAACTGTTAATTTTGTCACATCAGCCAATTCTGCAGGTTTAACTTTGTGCTCTCTTTCTCTCTCCAGCCAGCATAACTCGGCAATAAATCAACAATCCAGAGACTTCACGTGGAACGCAAGGGTCTTTACAGTGTATGTGGAGATGCAAAACTTCTGTGCTTTTAAGCAGACCCTGACACACTCATGAGGGTTAGTGAAAAAAGTCATTTTCAATTCTGAGAGAAAGAGCACAGGATGGTAGAAACCATACCCTACTCCAGGTTTGTCTACAACAATGTGGCAAGTCTCAATGTTCCCTGTGGCTCACTTCTAGTTTCCAGCAGTTTGAGGGGGCTTCTCTGACCATCTTAGCTGATAGGTGTGGAACTAATTTGGTTGGTTCGCCCCTGGAGACTTATGGAACCAGTGATGCTCCGGAATGCTCTTGGGGAATTACCCTCTGATCTTGATGACCATTTGCTCGATGTGGCTTTCTGGAATACTCTGCTAACTGAGGCCATCGTCGCACGGCTCCTAGGCGTCCACTCTCTGACCGTCAACAACGCAGGTCCCCCTGGTCTATGGAGGACCTGCAGCAGATGAAGCGAGAAGGACGGCGGTTGGAGCAATGGTGGCGTCGTTCTCATGCTGAAGCCGACCCATTGCAGCATAGGGTTAGTTTACGAACTTATGCTGTGGCTATGCGGGCAGTAAAGAAGAGGTTCTTTGCTTCTCTCACAGAGTTCACAAAGTTGAGTCCAGCTGAGCTTTTCCAGGTGGTGAGGGGGCTGGTTACTCTGACCTCCCTCTGTCTGGAACTGGAATTTTCCAGTGCTTGCTGTGACATGTTTGTTGACTTTTTTGTGGATACAATCGCTCAAATTCACCATGACTTCGACGCCGCACTTGCGACAGTAGGAGAACCAAAGGTAATGGAAGCCCTGCCTTGTACTGTTTTATGGGATCGGTTTCAGTAGGTGTCGCCCACTGGTGTGCAGGATGTCCTTGGGGCAGTTCGAGCCACCTCTTGTGAGCTGAACCTGTGAGTGTCCTGGCTGGTTAAGGCCAGCTGGGAGATGATGGGGCCGTTGCTGGCTGGGGTGGCCAATGCCTCCCTGTCAAGACGCACGCCGCCTTGGCTCAGGCCGGCTGCGAGGGTTCTGCTGCCTAGCAGGAGCCTGAGGGGCGGAGGTACCGGGAATGCTGGAGGCTCCGATGCAGGGGGGTGGAGCTACCCCATGCTTCTGCGATGCTCCGGACCCCGCCCTCAGCACGCAGAGGGCGGCGTGAAGCTCCGCGGCGGGTTGGGGCCCCGCCCGGAGCACACCGGTCCCAAATTAAGAGGAGTCACTATAAAAAGGTACCGCTGGTGGCGGCAGGGCCAAGAGCCGCCGGCGGTAATCATTCGTGCGAGACTGGCCCTCTTGTTGCCTCCATAGCTTCTTGTCTGATCCTGGTTTGTGATTTTGGAATAGAGTGCGTGGTCCTTGTGTTTTCCTTTCCTGGCGAGAGTTTGTGGTTGGCTGTGTGTGCGTTGTTGTGTCTGTCTGTTGTTCCTATTCGTGTAAGAGTAAGGTGGGATCTTGGTGTGTGGGTTACCGGTTCCCCTTCTCTGCATCCTCAGAATTCTCCCTGTGCATTCCCTGCAAGTCTTTCCTTCAGAGAGCAAGCCCTTTCCTTCACCCTCTCCTTATCCCTTGAACCCCTTTTTTCATTATCCCCTTCCCTCCTCCCTGGGATCCTTCCTCCCCTCCCTTTCCCCTCACTCCCTGGCTCCCGTGTATATCCCCAAGCGTCTGACCCCATTCCTTGTATTATCCCTTTTCTCTGGTGCAATTGGCTACCTCTCATTCGTCCCAATGATGAAAAGGGTTGCCCTCTAAGTAAGGGGGAAAGCCCACATACGACCCTGAGGGACATTATAACCCGAGTCGAAAGAGATTCCATCCAGAGAGAAAGCTGCCTCTTATCTTTGTTCCCTTTTCCTTCCCCCTTTCCCTCTCTCGTTCGGACCTCCGCTCCCTGTCTTCCCTTCCAAGGCGAAGGGTTCCATCCCCTGGCCTGTCCCTTAGCATTTTTCCCCCTTTCCCCTGTGACACTCCCTTAGGGAGGGCAGAGACTGTGTCGGGCTGCCTCAAGGAGGCGGTGGTACAGCCTCTGTTCAAGAAACCATCACTGAATGTTGATTCTCTGTGGCCAGCTATCAGCTGGTCTCTAACCTTCCCTTTTTAGGGATGGTTACTGAACGGGTGGTGGCTCAGTAGCTTAAGGGGCATCTGGATCTTATCAGTTTTCTTGATCCCTAGCAGTCCGACTTTCGTCTGGGTTTTGGCACGGAGACTGAGCTTGTGGCCTTGGTTGATGACCTTCACCAGGAGCTAGACCAGGGTCATTCGACCCTGTTGATCCTGTTAGATCTCTCGGTGTCACAGAGGCGGCGGGAAGGGGGTAGGAGAGGGGTGTACGCACTCACATAAACTCCGAAGCTACGCTCTGCAGGGAACCCGTAGGAGGAAAGCGCCCATCAGGATAGTGTGGTAGCCCTATGGGTCTCAAAGAGACCAGGCTTCTATTATCATAGGGCACAGAACTCACAGCGGAGAGTATGGCCCCAAGCCACACGCAATCACTCCACTCGCTCACAGTCTCACAAGGGGGGAGGGAGAGGACAAGTGTTGGGTGAAAGGGGGAACAGGGCCTAGGTTAAGGGGAACACAGGGCAGGGCTTTCATACACAAAGGGGAAGGCAGGAAACCTGGGGAAGGGGAAAAGCTCTTACACTCTGCCCACCCACACTCACTGTCACCAACACTCACACTAGGGGGAGGGAACACAAGGGAATGCACTTACACACAGTCAATATATCGCAATAGGAACAAGACAAAACAAGATGCACTTAGCTTTGGCCAGCCCCAGTGCCGGGCTTTATAATCATGGCCCCACCCCTTTTCGTGCCTGGAGCCGTGTGGAGCGCCGCACAAGCTCGGGAAATGACCTCACGTCCTGTGAAGTCGAAGGTTGGGGCTCTGCGCTGTCAGTGCCGGAGCGGGTTGCCTTGGCAACCGGATGCTGTGTCGGAGCTTCCAGCACTGTAGCGTCTAACAGCAGCGCCGCAGCGTGCTCTGGAGCGGGGGCTATTGCCGAGCCCATAGGCTCGGGATCTTTCTCCCGTGGCACCTAGCCCCGCCACGGCTGACACTCATCTGCATTTGATACAGTGGATCACGAGTTGTTGGTGACCCACTTGCGGGACCGAGCCGGGTTAGGTGGAACTGTTCTGGAATGCTTCTGCTCTTTCCCGGCAGGGAGAACTCAATGTGTGGTACTGGGTGACTGTTCATCATCTCCCCGGGACCTCACATGTGGAGTCCCACAAGGTTCTAACTTGTCTCCTCTCCTGTTCAACGTGTACATGCAGCCTTTGGGCGAAGTCGTCAGAGGGTTTGGTGTGCGGTGTTATCAATATGCTGATGACATCCAACTGTACCTCTCTTTTTCAGCTGACCCAGGCCCGGCAGTCTCGGTGCTTACCCAGAATTTGGTGGCTGTGTGGGACTGGATGAGGGCGAGCTGCTTGAAGCTGAATCCCGACAAGATGTAGGTGATGCTTGTGGGAGGGGCTGAGGGAGTGGTGGCACCCGTCATTGACAGGGTTCGCCCTCCATTGGCCCCTCAGGTTTATAGTCTGGGGGTGCTCCTGGACCTGCAGCTCCGCTTGGATGTCCAGGTGGCGGCTGTGGCGAAGGGTGTATTTTGCCAATTACATCTGGTGTGATGGCTTCGGTCATATGTCTCAGACTCTGACCTAGCCATCATCATCCATGCTTTCATCACCTCAAGACTGGACTACTGCAACACGCTTTACGTGAGGCTACCCTTGGTGACAGCCTGGAGACTGCAGCTGGTGCAGAATGTGGTGGCCCACCTCCTCGTGGGAGTGGGCCATCGCAAGCACATTACATTAGTGCTCCGTTCTCTGCACTGGCTGCCCATAGTCTTCCAGGCCCGATTCAAGGTGTTGGTTTAGACCTATAAAGCCCTAAACAGCCTGGGCCCTGCCTATCTGCGGAATTGCCTCACCCCCCCCCGGGGTCCTGGATCGGCTCCTGCAGTCAGCTGGGAGTGCCCTCCTCAAAGTCCCCAGGTATCTCTATGAGGGGGACGTTCTCAGTGGCCACACCAAGGCTGTGGAACTCCCTCTCGACGGAGGTCAGCCTGGCCCCTGGACCTTCCCTCTTTCTGAAGACAGTGTAAGACCTGGCTTTTCTGCCAGGCTTTTGGCAAGGGAAACAGGTGATGGGTGGAGGGTTAGATTGGAGGTAGGTAGGTTTTTTTTTAGCTCTGCCTTGGAGTATTTTTATTCTCCTGCTTGAATCGTTTCACTCCCTGGGTCTGCCCGCCCTCCCAACACCACCTGTCCCTCTGGACACCGAGACCTCCCAGGACACTGTTGGGGACACAGACAGCGGGGGGGGAGGGGAGCTCCCAGAGCTCCACGGCACCCACAGGGCGGCCATGAAGAAGGCCCCGGAGACATGCAGGTCTTGGGGGATGGAGGGAAGGGGGCGAGCGACATGAGGGGGGGTACACGGCACTGGGAGGAGGATGGTGGGGGGGGGACGGGGACACCTGTAGGTGGTGGTCACAATAAATGTACGGGCACCACAGTCGCTTCCATGGTTCTGTTCATGGGCCTGGGACTGGTGGTGGGTGGGCATTGAGAGGAGCGGCCAGGGTGCTGGTGGGGGCCCCGGGGAGGTGGAGACGGGGGTGCGTGGCCTCACGCCTCGGCCTCCCGGCTGATCTGCCTAGCCAGTGCTGCATGGATGCGCTTTGCGTACCGGTACTCCCGCCGGTTCTCAGCTTTCACATAGAGAGGCACAGGGCCAGGAGGGTGCCAGGGCACGGGGTAGTCGAGGGCAGCCCCATCGGTCTCGCACACGTTGTGGAGAACACAGCAGGCTCCGATCACCAGGGCTGAGGTCTCCACCGTGTAGTCCAGCCGGCCAGCAAGGCTCCTCCAGTGCTGCTTGAGGGCCCCAAAGGCCCTCTCGACCACGGTCCTGCTTGCACACAGGCGGGTATCGTACAGCGCCTCCACAGGGTTCCTGGCGACCAGGTAGGACTTCATCAGCCACCGGTTGTGTGGATAGGCCGGGTCCCCCAGGATGCAGGGAGGCATCAGCACCCCCTTGATCCAGGACATCCCCATGTCTGCGAAGTCCCCGTGGTACATCCAGGTATAGAAGGGAGAGATGGTCATGATCCGGGCATCGTGGCTGCGCCCAGAGTGGTCCGTGTAAATGTCTATGAACCGGCCCCGGTGGTCCACGACTGCCTGTAGCTGCAGGGAGTGGTACCCATGTCGGTTGACATATTCCGCAGCCTCCCCATCGGAGATGGGCAGAGGATCTTGATGTGGGTGCTGTCCATGGCGCCCATGCAGTTGGGGAACCCTTCAGTCACGAAGCCAGCCATCACGGCCTCCTGATCCACCAGCTGGATTGCTCAGTCCAGGAGCACGCCCTCCACCACCTCGCAGACATCTCGCAGCATACCGGCAACAATGCTCACCCCCACGCCAAAATGCTGCGAGACGGACCGACAGGAGTCGGGCGTTGCTGGAGCCCAGACCCTGATGGCCTCCCACTGGTCCATGGAAATGGGGGTCCGCATAGTGGGGTGCTGCCGCTCTAGCCAGGGCATTAACAGCTCCGTGAATCGCAGGAGGGTGCGCCTGTCCATCCGAAAGTGCACTCTCCAGGCAGTCTTGTCCCACTGAGCCAGCGCCCTGGTCCACCACCCCTGTGCCTGCTCTGTGACCCATACCCGCTGGGCAATGGGCATAGCGAGCTGGGCAGCATGGCCCATGGTCTCCCTCCGCCACTGGAGCCGGCCGGCCACCTCGCGGAGCGCTGCGGCCCGCTCCCAGGCATGGAGGAGGGCCTGTCGGGCAGTTCCGGACACCCTCTGGACCCTGAGCTGGGCCAGGGAGCGCCTGCACCCATGGTGGGCTCTCCGGGCTCTAGCAGCACTTCTGGCCATGCACACCCACAGCCGGGCGCTCAGGTGCACCTCTGCGGTCTGGATACACAAGAGGTCCGTGTGCGAGCAGTACCACTCCACGCAGACTGCTAGGTGCATGCCGCAGGCACCCAACTGCCCTAGCTCCATGGTGAACGGTGCCCCGGGTGGGTTGGAGCCGCACCCATTATAGGCTGGTGCCTGTGATGCCCCACCCCCTGGTTGTGACCAGCCTACTGGCCAGGGGCCCCAAGATCAGCATTGGTTCCCCCCCAGCCAGCTGGGGCGGCTCTTGCAGGGCGACAGGGGTGGGGCGGCAGTCGGCAACCCCCTGCGGTCCCTGCACAGGGCCTGGCGCATGGTCCAGCCTGCGCCCGGGGGTGCGCGGGCAGCAGCTGCATTCCTGCTGCCATCACCTCCCACCTCTCAGTGTTTTGGCTGCCTGTTGTCCTCACCGCCCTGATCTGTGTGTAGGAGGTCCTGTATGTGTGCTAGGTTCCAGCAGCTGGGCTGGGTCCGCATCCCACACCTCGCTCATTAGCCGGGCAATGTTGCGGCCTGTGGCCTTATTGCTTGGCCTTGGAGCTCCCCTGCTTCCTCTCCCGTCCCTCCAGGGATTGTGGGGCCCCTCTTTCCTTACAGTTAGTATCATGCGTGTGCAGGACCATGGCTGGCAGGGCTTCCCTGGGGCTCGTGGGCCCCAACGCCCCTGTGGGCCCCCCATAGCTGGACCTTCCGCGAGACCATGGCCCTGTGTGACCTGTGGCATTCCCCGGCCATGCAATTGCTCCTGAGCTGCCCGGACAGACTGACAGGTGCCTATGCTAGTCTGAGCTCTGGCCTCCACTACTTCGGCTATGAGGCGAGCACCCACGATTGCCCGCTGCATGCGGAGACGATGGCCCTGCTTCCCTTTCCCGATGGGCACATCCCGGAGATGAGGTGCTTGCATGTGCGGTGGTCCACGGTGGAGACCGTGTCTGCTCTCTCTGTGTGCAGCCTGGCTGCCTACACGGCCTGTCTCGCGGAGGGGGACCCTGCCCTGACTGTGTCCTTCTTTGGCTGTGTTCATGGGGCCCGTGGGTACCAGCGGTCCCATGGGGTGATCTATCACCGCCTGATGGAGATCGGTCACCTTCCGTGGCCCCCAGCTGCTGACTATGGCTTGTCGGAGCCCACCGGAGTGGACCTGACTGCGCTGGCTGGTGTGTGGTCCTGATCCGATGTCCAGGTGGGGCTCGCCGTGCAGGATCCCTTCGAGGCGTACTACCTGGTCGCCCACCACATGGCAGCGCTGGGCTACCATCAGGGCATGCTCCAGTGGCCCCACTTCATTCTCCTGACAGGCCACCTGGCCCCGGGCCCCTTCGTGGCCCCCTGCAGCTGGCTGTGAGGCCCCCTGTGCCTTCCGGGCCCTGGTTGCTGGCCCCGCTGTGAGCTCCCGCCTCTGCTCTGATGCCGTGGGTCGCTGCCCGCTCCCTCCATGATGTCCCGGCCTTGCTGTGTGCTGCCTGCTTCCTGGGGTTCCGCTGCCCCTGCCTGTGGCTCCGGGCCCCCTCCACAGCCCCCCCGTCTGCCTCGGCAACCGGTGTTCCCCTCCGTGGCTGCCTTCTCCTGCGGCCATGTCCCTTGGATTAGATTAGACTGCTCAAATCTGGGCTAGAGGAATGGAGACCTGTCTTGGATGGGCACTTCAAGCACTTCTGCTATGCAAATTATAACACAAAGAATAGAGACAAACGATCAAAACAGAGCAAGACTAGAACCCAGATCAGGGTCCCATTCCCACACACAAGATGACGCTGCCGTTAAATTATCTCTGGTCCTGGTGGTAAAATCAGAATTTGTGCTCCGCTGCAGGACCCACTTCCTGGAGAGAACAAGGGAACACCACACCAGAGGTCCTCCTTAAGCCTGTACAACGGATGTGGCTGTTCAATGCTCCGCGCTATGAGGGGCCCTCACCAGAGTCTTTGTGCATAACCCCACAGTTCCTAAGGATAATCCTGCCAAACAGGACACTACCCTAGTCACTCTCCAACACTGGGATGGCTTCCAAGAGGAGGTGGAGGGACAGAAGGCCTCCCCCTGCCTTCTATAAAAAGGGAGCTTCTGTTTACTCATTCGTACAGTCCCAGCTGTAAGCCACTCACACTGCCACTCCAGCAGGGTGTCTTGCAGGGCATAGCATACTCTGGGCTGCTGCCAGCGTGACCAGTAAGAGCCGTTCTGAGGGAGAAGAACAAGGGGCAGGACAAAACCTTGCAGTCTAGGATATGATCCTCTACAGGGAGCGTTTTGTGGAAGGAGTGTTGTTTTGAATTGTTGGAGCAGGCAGGCTCCATTTTAGAGAACTCGGCCGAGGCTCCAAAATCCAAACCCTTTTTTTTTTTTTTTTTTTTTACAGATTATCTCTTCCTTTCATTTCCCTTCTGGCCTCAGCTGGCAGCTCGGCAAATGCCAAGGGTCCTTGCAGCCTGCACAAACAATCTGTCCTTTAACGTATCCTGCCAGCTCGCTCTAAAGACCTCAAACGCATCTGAGAGCCAGGCGGGGGCGAAAAGCAGCAGCCTCCTTTTGCCCTGTGGATGATAACCTCACATGCATATTATTTCCCATTGCAATCCTACTGTTTTTAATTAGCATGCTGGAAAAAGGAGGGACCGCTGCATCTCTGAGGGGGAGAGGAAAGGGAAAAGAAGAAGAAAAAAAAGCACGGAGGATTCTGGCCAACTTTTCAAAAGCTTAATAGATTTTTAAATGGGGTTATTAACACCACCTATGAGTTATTTTAGGGAGCTAATTATAAAAAACAAAAACCTGGATAATTAGGTTGCCTGAACTCGCCTTCATGGAGGTGAAACAAGATCTCTAAATGCAAAGGTGGGAAGAGATGGGGTGGGGGGGAACAAGGAGCGAATCACTTTGTACAAAGAATCAATGAGTATTATTGCTCAGCCAATTGGACAATTACTTCTTTAATTGTTGGCGCCCTGCTACCTTCACTTAACAACAGGCTGGCTGGGCTGAGTTACTTAACCTCCCCCAGTAACTAAAAAAGTAAAGCATCAAAGCCACGAAAAAAAAAGAAAAGACTGATGCAAATTGCCAGAGTCAATGAATGGGAATTAACATAGCACTTGTATGGGGTACGGCCACCGCAAGGGCTGTTGGATGCTCCCACAGCTGTCCAGACACTATCGACAATGCCATCCACACAACTTGTCCCAGGAAGAAATATTACTTGTCTAGTGATTCAAATAGTCAGGTGTTTTTAACCTATTACCACATTAGAAATCAGGCCAGCAGACAGTGTGAAGTTTATCAAAGCTACTTAGTAGCCGAAATCAAACTGTTTAAACTGGCTTAGACAGTTGAGTCACAATCTTCAAACCACTTACTCTGGAGCAGCCTCTTAGAAATCAATGGGACTATTCAGGAATGAGTGGTTGGAAGTAAGGGGTCCATTTTCAAAGGCAAAAATAGCTTGTGGACACCGAGCTCCTCGGAACCAAAAAAGTGAGTTTTGCCTTTCAAAAATTCTCCTTCATTCTCCATAATCCAAGCAACAAAACCGGGGTTAGTAAGGAAGGAGTAGGGAGATGATTGCAACTGTATCCCATTGCACAGAGTAGCTGTTGCAATGCTTTAGGCAAGGGATGGGGAACCTTTGCCCCCAAGGATGTTTTTTTTTTAACTTGGCCCCTTTCCAATTCCTGGATCTGGCCCATGGATACAGCCTCTACTCCCAAGCAGTGAAAGACTGAGCTCAGGGGAAGGGAGCGGAGCACAGATCAGAGGTGGGCAAAATTCCCCATCCCAAGAGCCGCATATCAACATCTTCATGTGGACGAGAGTCACAAGACACACATGCTTGTGTGTGCACACAAGAATCTACTGCTTCATGACTGGCTCGCTGGCAGAGCCAGTGCTTTGCAAACCTGGCTGCTGAGCTTCTGAGGAGCATTCCTCTGCTGAGACTTGGGTTCAATAACGTAAGGCACAGGAGCATTGATGCAGTGCGGGGCCCAGGACAATCATTGAGTTGGAACCAACCTCAGAGGGCATCTAGTCCAACCCTCCCTGCTCAATGCAGGAAATCCACAGTTACAGCATCTCTGACAGATGGCTGTCCAGCCTCTGTTTGAAAACTTCCAGTAAAGGAGAGCCCACGATCTCCCGAAGCAATTTGTTCCACTGTTGAACAGCTCTGACAGTTAGGAAGTTCTTCCTAATGTTTAACCGAAATCTGCTTTCTTGTAATTTGAGCCCGTTATTTCTAGCATAGCCTTCGGGGGTAACCGAGAACAAATCCTTGCCATCCTCTCTATGACAGTCCGTCAGGTATTTGAAGCCCTGGCCGAAAGCTGCATGGGGCTCCTGAACTGCAGTTTGCTCACTCTGGCACCGGTCCGTGACCTGGACTCTTTCCCCATCCTCAGCACAGGTCTTAAGCACTCTCTTCCCCAACTCCTACAATTTGTACAATTTTCAAAGTCGTCCTTGGGAAAGGGTTCCGGTGCAGCTCTGCACCATGTATTTTTCATAAGTGCCCTCTTTTAAAGGGGAGATACGGCCACCCTACCTTGGGAGGGAAAAGGTTCCCTATTCCTGCTTTAAGCACACATACACACACTCACAAATTTAAGCTGCAAAACACCCATCCAGCTACAGCCTAGAAAAAAACCACCAATATCCTGAATGAGTCACGTATCAGACTGCTACCCATATATATCTAAACAGTTACTTAGGGATACCCACTGAGATGCAATATTGGTACCGAAGGGGGTGCTGATACCTCCCCATTATGGGGCCCAGTAGAGCCAATCCACAGTCAAGGCAAATGACAGAGAAGTGCCTTTAAACAAGCCGGGCAATCTCGTCTATTGGCAGCTACTGTGGGAAATTCAGATTGACCATTTCTGGCGTATTATAACTGGAATCAAAACTCCAGAACACAGGGGAATAAAGACGGGCTAGACTGATTTTATTTATTTATAGGTATTCCCTTTTTTCTTTTGGGGTTGGAAGGCTAAGGTTTCCACCCCTCCCAGAAGCATAGCTGTAAAAACAGGTCAGGTGAAGGGGACAGATTCCCACTGAGTTTGGGGTGCAGGTGGCAGCCCTCTCCTTAACTGCACCCCTGCAGTAGTTCATGTCAGCTGTGCACCTGCACTTCAGCCTCAAGCCCTGGGATTTTAAAATGGCTGCTACCCTGCCCATTCATGGCATTCCTGTTTGACTGATAAGTGGTACCACTGGGTGATTTTAGACAGACGGGCTGCCCCGGGGCTGGTTGCGCCAGTTCTGGGTGGCCTGTCGGTCTAAGACAGACTGCCAGATGTTGGAGTAGAGCAGGCACCGCCTGCCCCACTCCGGCTCCACTGGCGGTGCTCTGGAACACCACCAGCAGAGTGGGCCAGCCAAACCGGGGACGCTGGCCTGAGGCGGAGCTGCAGTCTGTCTGCTCGGCGGACCCACATGTTGCAGCTTCATTTCTGGCCAGCTTTTGTCTGGGTAATGCCACAGAGTTGTGGGTGGCAGCCTAGAGAATCAGGTGATTTGCCCACAGCTCTAAGGAGTGGAGGAGGAGGCATGTGATGGCATTTGATTTAGCAAAGGCCAAGGGGAGGGGTATGGAACAATCCCCCCCCTCTATTTGGACTGTTACTCCACTGAATAGGATGGGAACCAATTTGATAATTTGTCAAGTATACTGTGGTACAAATCTGAGTACTGGACCAGATGATGGAAGGTGCTGGGACGGCACTGTAAAGATGTTGTGAACCTCCCAAGAAAGTCTGAAAACACCCTCCTACTCACTCAGTGCTTTAAAAAAGCCTCTAAGTTTTATACAGCAGATTTCATCAAGAGCTTTGCAGATTGTCAGTCCTTAGGTGGGAAGCAATAGCAGTTAAACAGCACGCAGCAATACCATGTGGTCATTTCTGTTGAGATGAAAAGAATAAATTACTGATTTTGGAAGCCCAAGGGAATTTTCAGATAGTACCATACACAGGTGAGGAAATACACATAGAATACTTTTAGTTCACACACAAAGAGCATCAAAAGGAAGTGGTACAAAATAAGGCCAAAGGATGTCCTTCACTTTTCTGGTGCTGGCCAGGACATTCCAAGCACAAATCCTCCCGGGCCCCACGCAACCCCACCTCAGGGCTCCGACCTGCAATGGTTTTGTTTGGCAGAAGAGAACAATGGGTTCAGTCCTGTCAATCACAGCAAAGCATTTGTCTTTGGAAGCCTAGTAATGGAACTGCCTGCCTAATTTCAGTTCTTATTATTTCTATAGTTCTTTCCGTGTCCAGTGCATTACAATCCTTATAGTCCCCCCTCAACAATGCCTTGCCCAAGATTACCCAGTAAGTTCATGGCTAAAATGGGATTTGAACCATGGTCTGTTAGGTGCAAGCCTCTAAACAGTAAGATTAAAACCTGAAATTAGGGTGAAATCCTAAACACATGGGCAGGACAATCCTCATGATGATAGTACCCACTTAGGAGTCCCATTTACTTCAATGGAAGTGGAACTCTGGCCCACTCTAAGAGCAAGTGCAGGTGCTATCCTTGCAGAGAACAGCACCCCTACAGCTTTGTTCAAACAATCAGGCATTAACAGCTTGTTAATCTGAAGGAACAGCCTGGAGGCTAGAACTGCTCCCACCCTGCATCAGTTCACATGAGCACAGCTATGAGTTAACAGTCTGTTAAGGGAGGTAAAAACCACCCCCTTTTGCCTCACTACCGCTCCTTTGCTCTCATGAAAAAGCAAGGGTGTTGGGATTCAAGGGATTATTGGCTTTTTAATCCCTTGCTCTGTGCCCATAAGAGTTCTTCTGGCACAAACTCATATTCTGAGTGTTGTGTGAAATCCTTACTACTCCCTTGCAATCCTTGCCAATTCCTTGTTCTCTGCTACCTGATGCAAGGGGGTGGGGCCATTGAAATGCAAGGAAATCAGCAGCTGTGTGAATTTGTTGCCACAGGGCAAGGCAATCACAGACTGAGGAACAAGTGGTGAGTTTGCAAGGGGGAAAAGGTGTCACGTGAATGAAGCCTCACTCTTCTCTGGAACCATGGTTTGGAATTAAGATAAAGTGCATCTACAGCCCCTCAAGGATGAGACGAGACACAAACTCATTTGTGCCACCTTTTTCTATCGCAACTCAGCCTGCCTTTTTAAAACCACCTTTATGCCTCTTGTAATTTTCTATGACTGGCAGTTAACATAGGGACCGACAGCGAGATCATTACATAGCAGAGATACCAGAGGCTCCTGGTTTTATGCGTAGGGGTCTGCTGCAATTTCCACAGTTAAACTGATACTGAACTGTGTCATTATGGGGTGAATTTAGATATTGTCCAGCTCCTGGGCCCAGCTCGCTGGTGGCTGAGGAGGCAAGAAAGAGATGCTGTGCAGGTTTTATTATTGTTATTACTAGTGTCAGGCAGACTTAAACCATTCCCTCCGGTGGTGCCACTAAGAGCTCACAATCAGGCCACGAGTGTTTGCTGCTGTCCGCTTGCGTGCTTTGGGAAAATCAAAATTGGCAATGCTGCCTGGCTAGCACTGCACATCTTTTGCCTTGCCCTATTCTTTACTGCCCTGATTAATCGGCACCCCGGCTGTCACCTTGACATCCACTGGCAACTCTTGTATCCTGAAATAAACTGATCAAATATTCAATGAGCGGTCAAGCAGTGTCCCCCACAGGCAAAGAGAAAGCAGACTCACTCTTTACCTAGGTGAGAATCCCAACAGCCAAGATTGATTCTCTCTTTCTCTCTCTCATTCTATTCTCTGAGCTGAAGAGGTTTCCTCCACCCCAGCACCCCCAACTGGGGGACAATAGCTAAATTTCACTTTAAAAAACACACTTATGATTCCATGGCAAGTCACCAAAATGGTAACTCACTGGTCCATTTAAAAAAAATATTAAATGATGTTCATTGAAGGAACATCACCTCCCAGTAATTAATTTTGCAGGGGGGTAAGGGGGAACTACAGACAATTAATGTACCATGCAAGCTCTAGTAGATGCTCCATATACTCACCCACCCCACACCCCTCCTCCTCCTCCTCTTCCATAAATGCATGTCTGCTAATCTCCCTCTCTTGCTTTTGAAAGGAAGAGAATGAGAGCCTGTGGCAGGAGAGGCTGCAACACAACAAAAATACCCTTGTCAATTTCACTTGGCATTTTCATGCTGACAGTGCCTCAATAGGGTTACATGTTAGCATATTGATATCTGCAGTCGTCTCCCCACACTTCCCTCCTCTCCCCTCCCCAAAGTTACAAAGATCCAAGAAACCAGACGCACAGATTCTGAAGACGCATAGACAATGGAAACAATAGAACAATGAGGCTCTCTTACAAAGCGACACCGTTCCTGTACTGGGGTGGATGTGAAATTTCTTTGCTCGAGGTTAAAACCCTGTTGATGGAAGTATGTGCATGCGTGGGGGGCATGCATGACAGGAACCACAAAAAGAGTCTGGGCAGTGGATGGTTCTCCCAATGAGACACTGTTCCAGGGTTAATACCCACAAGTACTAAAATAACCATTTATTTTATGTGGTTATTTTATTCATGGAATAGTAGATGGGAGATGGCTCTTGGTGCTACATCTTAATGCCTTGGATCCAACCGTTTTGGATGGGCACAGAACAGTGCCCACGAACCACCCATTCAGGCACGCGTACACAGTGCCCACGAACCACCCATTCAGGCACGCGTACACACTGCCCACGAACCACCCATTCAGGCACGCGTACACACTGCCCACGAACCACCCATTCAGGCACGCGTACACTGTGCCCACGAACTACCCATTCAGCCATGCGTACACACTGCCCATGAACCACCCATTTAGATACGCGTAGACCATGCCCATGAACTACACATTCAGGCACGCGTACACAGTGCCCACAAACTGAGAAACACGGAGAGATGGTAACACGGAAAGTCGAAATGAGCCACAAAAACAGAAAGATGGTTCCCTGATAATGGTACTATCCAGAATATCAGGTAATCAGGTACCCATCCTCGTACACCATTATCATCTGGGTAACCTACCAGCTCCTTGGAAATGTGCAGAATACCCATGGAAACTGAATCGGCTACCTGTTTCAGCTCTCAGGAAGCTCAGTGACATCATTTTTAGAAGGGGAAGAAATCAAGTCTCCCTTCAGTAGTTCTGCTAGTTTAAATGTTCAGTGTTCCAGTGAGACTATGCTTAGCAGTCTGATCCAACACACACTAAAGCTAATGGAAAAAATGCCACTTGGCTTTGAATCAGTCCCTTGATGCTTAATTCTCCAGCCTCTGGGCAGTGTTTAAACCTGCTGTAGTTCTGAATGTAGCTACACACACGATAGACAATGAGTTGGGGGGTGGGAGAGACACTGGCCTATGGACCAAATACAACCCATGGCTAATTTGTATTAGGTCCTTTTAAATGTTCATATGGGCCCTATCCATACGCACCAAAGTAACACACTCAGGAGAAAAGAAGCAGAGATGAGGGCATGAACATGAGAATAGGGGATGAATCCATGCAGTAGAATCTCAGGATCCCCCTCTCCCTTTCCTCACGTCATTTCAAATCTCCTGCCTCAACTCCTGTTTTGGCTTGTGGTGGAGCTTGTACTCATTTTCAAGGTGGTCCATGGATGGGGGGTGGGGGGTCGGTGGGTTTCCTCACTCTGAACTAGACAAAGCTTGCAGACTTAGAAGCCAGTTCAAGGGCTCTGCGCTGGCATATGAAACATGTGCAACACACATGCACCCATGTACTTGCATGGGCATTGAACATATGCACAGTGCACACATATTGCATGTGCAGAGTACGAACGATGCATGTGTACAGACCTTGGATTGGTCCTTTGTTCTTACCTTCCTGGCACAAAAACGCCCTCTTCCAGGACTGGCATTCCTTCTTGACCAACTGCTCAGCACAACATTCACCAGCTCATCTTGCCTTCAACTGGATTACGAGTGAAAGAACATGGCAACGTCTCAATCCTGTTGAGCGTGTCTGTGAAATGGAGCAAGGAAAGCTGTGTCTAAAGCTTCCTACTCAATTGTGTGTTTAATTACAAAAGAACCCATTTGTTTTGAACTCGCATGAGTGTCAATAGAAAGCTGAATTACACACAGAGAGGAGGAGGAGGAAGAAGAGAAGCAGCAGCAGAAGAAGGGAATCTAAGGGTATGTGTGGTGGGCTGGGAGATGACTTCCACCCAAGCACCCAAAGAACACAGCCTCTGTTATTTCAAGCATTTGGGGGTGGGGGGGTGTCGAGAATTAGTGCAAAAACAAAGGAATGAATTAGTAAATATGAATAGACCAGTTCTTTGTTTGGGCACAATCCCCATTTGCCCAGGTTCATAAGGGGGTTGTGCACATGTTAGCTGCACAGCAAAATGTAGACCTAGACTTGAATGGGTACCAAATCCTCATTCACAGCAAGGGACATAATTGCCCATGGCCGCCTTTCACCTGCATAAACCATGCAGTGTCACACCCAGAGTGAAGCACAGCACCTCCACATGGTGAGTGCTTCAGCATGGCCTGAGCAACACGCCCCCAGGTACAGAAGTGCATTCCACGCTCTCATATTACAAGCAGCTAGAGCTGAACACAGTTTCTGAGAGGATTCCATCTTTGACAGATCTGCTCGGTTCAGTTCAGGTCCAGTGGAACGGGGAATGGCCACAATCTGATCCCCATTCCACTGGAGACCCAGATCGGCTGCCCATGCCATTTTGTGCCATGCGAATGGAATTAAATATATTACTTTTTTGTGCATGATCTCCGTAGTCTGCTCCAACTGCTGTCTGGTCCAACGTTGCACCATAATTCTGCACATACACAGGAAACAAAAGATACCTTTTTGCGCATATGCAGAATTGTGCAGTCCTGGATAAAGCAGCAGTTGGAACAAACTGCAGAGATCTGGCGCAGCAAAAAATCTGTGTCCTATCTCCCCAGCCCTTTCCAAAACCATGGATAAGCTCTGTGAAGAAGAGTAGGCTGATCAGTTTCATCTGTGAGTGTAGCCATGCTGCACAGCAATGAGGATTCGGCACCCACTGAAGTCTTGCACAGTACGCTGAAGCAAAACTAACATTTATTTATTTTATTTAAATCTATTATCCCACCATGCTCCATGACTCAGGGCATGTTACAACTCACAAAATCATAAATAATTAACACCTCTCATCCCAAACCTCCCCAAACTCCACCAAACCTCATCTTCATTTGCCAAATAAAAAAGTCTTACATACCCTCCAGAAGCTGGACAGGCTTGAGCTCAGAAAAAACCTCCGGAGCGTGGGGGGAAGGGGAGAGTTCCATAATTGTGGGGTAGCCACTGAGAACACTTTCCTATGTGCCCTAGATAGGCAGATGATATGCAAAAGAGGGCACTCCTGGCTAATCTCGGAGGCCTTGAGGAAAGAGGCAATCATTCAAATATATGGGGCCCAGGTGATTTAGGACTTTGTAGGTCAAATGCAGCACCTTGAATTCAGTCTGGAAAGCTACTGGGAGCCAGTGCAGACTCTGGAGCAGTGCTGTAATGTGCTCCTGGTGACCCACCCTAATAGAAGACAGGCTACCATGTTCTGCACCAGTAGCAGCTTCCGAACAGTCATCAAGGGCAGCCCCACACACAGCAAGTTGCAATAGTTTAGCCTTGATGGATGGATGAATGAATGGATGATGGTGGCCAAGTTTTAGTCCGATAGGAAGGGTCTTCCCACCTTTCTGTCAACAATCCCCTTGCGCACCTGGACAAATGAAGATTGCACCTTCTGTTGATAACCCCGCCCTAGAGCTTCCAGATTGACAGCCACAAGAAATGGACAGTGTTGGTGAAATTACACTCATTTTTCAGCTGCTGAGGACCAAGTCCCTTTATTTATTTTATTGTTTTGGAGATAAGTGTCCTTTTCTCTGCAGTGGAACAAAGAAAGAGAGAGAGAGAGAGAGAGAACATCTTTAAATATCTCCATGGGGGGGAGAGGAGGGGATGTTTGTGTAAATACGGAGTCTAACCCAGATTCATGAATATTTGATTTAGTGCATGTTTATTTCCCCTAAAGGAAGACGCGTTTTATTTAATACTGATTGCTGCTCTTATTACCTTCCGAAGCCCAACACACCACTCGGCATTCCAATTACAGCGGCGTGCCAGTGCAGCTGTAGTTATGGCTGAGGAGGAACTTTCATTTTAAACCTGTGTTTTCAGACATGGAGAAAACTTCCCTCCCACCCGACAATCTAATCCTTGGGTCTCAAAAGTCTTACGCTTTGGTTCTTGGCCTAAGGGAAGTGAATTTATGGGACCTGACATCAGGGGCGTCACTACCATGGAGCGAGGAAGCTCAGCTGAGCCTGAGCCCTGGACCCTTTGGAAGCGGCAAGGGCACCAGTAGGAAATGTTCAGAGTAGGTGTGGGGGACAGCAGAGTCAACACTCTGCCCCATCCACTCTGAAAATTTCCTAGCTGTGCTCTTGCTGCTTGCAAAGGGCCCCACCAAGAAGGAAGTTTTCAGAGTGGGTGGGGGTGGAATGCTAGCCCTTTCCTTGCCTACACTTAAAAAGTCCTTCCCGGTGGGATTACTGCTGTTCTGGGAGGTGAGGGGGGGGGGCTTGCTGGGAGCCTGGGTAGTGCCACCACCATTGTGGTGGGAGGGACTGTCAAAGGCTCAGGGCAGGTAACTGCATATTAAAATCACATAAAAATAAAAACATACACAAATCCCATACAAAACCCCTAATCCCTATCCCTATTTGCCAAATGCTTGGCCAAATAAAAATGTCTTATATTGCCTCCAAACAACGCTCCAGCTTGGGCTTTGCTGAATCTCCAGGGGAAGGTATATATGTTTATAGCCTACGATAATAAGGATCTACATCACACATTTGTTGGGAGAGTGAACTACATCAGGATTGGAAACCAATTTGAACTCTGAAAGTGCTATGGAAATGATAATAATATGAATTCAAATATTCGCAACAGCGAATTTGGTTTTGATCCTGAGTCTCCAGGCTCCAAGGGAAGCTCCAATTTTAAATCTTCTGGGGGTGGGCAATAAGGACGCCCCTGCCTGCTTTCTGGCAGGTTCCCTATGGAGCACTATGAAGTCATGATGCTCCGCAAGGGCAGGGTTACATCAGAAAGGGCATGAGGGACCTTTGCCCACCCTCTTTCTGACATGACCAACCCTACCCCCTGTGAAGTGTCATGACATTCCACTAGGGATGGGTGTGACAATGCTGGGTTTAGTTCCCCAGAGAGAGGCGCTTGCGAGCAATATGGAGGGAATCATGCCCGGCTGATGCAAGTGCACTAAGAGTAATGCTAACAAGGAACACCTGGACAAACTGGGAGTTATGTTGTTATAAGCAGTGCAACCCTCAGCTGGAGGGTGGGCTGTAAGAGGAGAAGAGCTGTAATGGAAGGTTTATGGAAAGGGTGAAGCTGACAAGCCTGATTATTTGGGAACATCTCAGAGAAGGAGGACAGTCAAGGAGTCCAGAAACCCAGATGGGGCTGTGTGGCTTCTGCCCAAAGAATTGTTGTTTTGAACTGTGTATGATGTGAACTTGGCACTACGGGTGGAAATAGTTGGCTATTAGGGATGGCTGGAGGTCAGACCTTTTACAATACCTCAGCTGTAAGTCAATAGCTGGAGGGAACTGTGTTCTGAGAGCTCAGATGTTGTAGGTAAGAGCTTAGCCTAGGCTGAGAGAAGTAGCATCTTGGGTGGAGCAGCAGCAGGGCTAGAGCTAATATTTTCCCCAATCGGAGTCTTGGGGCGGTTCTCTGAGGAGGACTGCGTGGGGGCCCTGCTACAGTGGGGTTAGGTCAGAAGGGGGTGTGACAGCCTCTTGCCATGCCCCCTCTGGGTTCATGACCTAACGGCAGGTGACGTGACTCCACTTGGTTGCAATACAAAGTTTGGGAGCCTGTGCTGGCGGGGAAGTAGAGATACACAGGTGATAGCATTAATTTACTCATTAAGACGATACAGACAGCCTGGGGACGTATTTATTTTCTGTGGATTTATTCCCCTTTTCAGCTGCATCAAATAACACTTTACGATTGCGTCTCTGTGTGTTTTCATGTGCCATTTGTTTCTGGGTAGTAAAGTCACTTGGCATTTCATTAGCTTCCAAGAGGAAAAGCTTGGCCACGCTGGTCATTTGCCATCAGTGATAGGAACAAGCAGGAAGGAACCTGGGACAGGCATCTCACCCCAGGTCTGTTGGGTGGTGAAGCAGGTTGGCCCTAAGTGGTTGCGGGACCAAGTGGGCTGGGTACGTTCTTGCAGAGAGCAATCCCCTGGGAATCTAGGCAGGCACCAGCAATTATCTGGTCCTTTATGAGGCCCAAGTACTTGATGAGCTATTTAGAGATAACTGACTGGCACCAGCTAGGTGTGACAGGAAAATGCAAGCCAGGCAGGGCAAGGCTCAGAGTATAAAAAGGTGAGCGAGGAAACTCAGAGGGGACCAGAAGGCAGAAGACTCCAGGCCACAGGGTGTTACAGGAGACAAGTGTGGAACTATAAAAGGAACAGGGGCCCATGCTCCCTGGGGCAGCTGTGTCACTTGCCACAGGCTGGGGACAAGGGGGTTCCATTCCATTCCCTTCACCGGGACTCCCCTGTGTGGAGACTGGAGCTGGCTGGCTGGACCAAGCAAGGGAATTGCAGAGAGCCAAGAGAGAGGCCAGTCTGCAGAAGAACCTGAGGCCGAGAGTCGAAGGGAGGGGATTTCCCTTGCCGCACATGTAAGCAGCTGGACTGTGGGTCTGGATGGTGTTTGGGACTGGCCACTGGTTAATTTGTAACACATGAATTGCTGTGGCCCCAAGTCCTGCCTCAGAGCTTGTCAGAGCAGGGAACTGAACCGTAGCTCCACCTAGCAACCCAACCACTGGATCACCCTGCCGCTCCACGGTTAAATAGAAACCACAAGTTCGTCTGATCTAATCTGTAGGATGACCAGCACAAGGGGTGGGGCAGGAAAATCATTAATGAAAGCCATCCAGGTTTTTTTTTCCTTTCTGGCTTTTGTTTCCAACCCAGAAATGCCTAATATCAGCCTTTTTCCTAGTATTTCACATTCTGGGGTGCACAGTCCTACTGGGGTCATTTCTCAAGACTCCCCCACCCTTAAATTTAATTGCCGATTAAGGCCTGAACTGTGTACTTTGTGTAAATGAAGGTCTACCCTGGGCGGAGTGCGTGGCTGAGTATGGATCCTGTAAAAACTTAGAGTGGGTAGTCGACCAAATGTTACAGATGGGTGGTTCCAGGCACTGCAGCTTCTGCCTCAGTGGGTAAAACAGCGGACTGCTTTGGCCCGCTGTGGCCTGGTCTGGCCCGGACCTCCTGGATCATGTTGGCAGCTAGCTCAGGTTCTGACCTCAGAAAACCTCCACGATCACAGCCTGGACTAAGGTCTGACCGATAGGTAGCAACTAAAAACAACTGTGTTGCACACAGCTGTATTGTGGTTCTGTGGTATAAAAGCATTTGATGATTAATTAGCCCATTCATTAGTGAACCGTTAATCAGTTCCAAATTTTAATCTTTTCAGTGTAAACAAAATAATTCATACTGCTAACACCACCACAAAGGTTTTATGATTGTCGCTAGCAGAAGAGCTTGGCGAACACCATCTGGGGAACCAGGACCTCAAAAGTCTTTTGGACCACACTTATATGGCATCTGGTGGATTTCAGGACTCCTAAGACATGGATCTTAAGGGAGATGAGTGTTTTATCAGAGGCTTCTCTCAGACTCTGTAGAGACTGTCCTCCAGTGTCAATGTAACAACACATGTACCTCTGCAAGGCCATACTGAGGTTAGAAACAAGCAGACTTTTAAAGGATATCATCCTCGCACATTGTACTAGTGAAATGCAGCCACTGGACAAACAGCAACACCTCATAACACTTTAAGACAGGAAGTGAAAAATAAATAAAACCTACAATAGGAACTTAGGTAGAAAAGAAATCTGTTTAGGTAAATTAAGTTATAATCAGAAGAACGGCGTGATACACTCTTAATACTCTGGCAAAGAGGGCCATGAAATCTTTGGTAGCTAGGATCTGTGCTCTACATGACGTTCCTGTGCTGTCTGGCTGAATGAAGGACTACTGAGAAGAATAGGAATGCTGATTACTTTTTACCCAGGCTCAAGAAATGCTCTCCAATCTCACTGAAGTCACCGAAATGGTATAATTGCTTCCATTGTCTAAGGCAATCCATATCTGTGGCAATCTATTGTCCTTCCTCACCAGCTCTCACAGCGCGGCTGCTGTTGCATTCTCTCTCTATACAGTGTCTACCCTGCATTATATTAGTCATTAGATAAGTGGTGTATTGCTTTGTGCTGTAATGTGTTACTGTTTCATGCTGGGATGTATAAAAATAAAATGCAAACACAAACACTGACCAAAGAGGGGGAAAGTATTATATTTCCTCCTTCCCCCCCTCCAGAGACAGGTATAATTCCTTTAGGGGCTAAGTGACTGTCTTCCACGTACATACATCGCAGTTAAAAAGCCACTGTATTCTATTCTGCAGTCTGTATAGCAAAGAAACATTCCCACAAACAGCTAAATCAATTAATAAATCCGTAACTCCCTTGTATTTTGGATTTGTTCATACGTCATGCAACAGTATTCAGGAGTAGAAGGCAGGGCAGAGGCATTAGCTTTCCCCAAAAATTTGTGGGAGATGCTGGGTAATGGTAGCAGGGTGGAAAGGGGAATGCTCTGGGACAGGGCCCTCTGACTTACCAAGTCATGCAACGGGAGGGGGGGGGGCGTGTAACTGAGGGCTTTCCCTACCAGCAGCAGGGGAGGGAAGCAGAGAGGTGGCTGGGTGGTCATCTTTGGTTTCTAAATTGATGTTGTAGTGTGAACTCTCTCTATGTTTGGTTGGCTAACACAGTTTACATATGTGGCAGGGCACAGCCTGATGGGCTGCCACCTCTTTAAGAGAGCAGCGAGTGCCAGACTGAGGACTGGGTAGGTTGGGCAACGGCCATTACAGCTGGGTCAGGGCTTGGCAGAGCCAGCCCTTTAGGAGTTGGAAAAACCTATGCTGAGAGTCAAATAGAGAGTGGAAGGGTACTTGCCCTTTAAGGGCTGGAAGACTGGAGGACTGGCCCCACCCACTCTGGCATATAAGAAGAAAAGAGCTAGACAGAGTCAGTCAGTGCCTGACTGGGATAAGGAAGGTTCTCTGCTGGAGAGTCAAGCTGTCGAGGAGCCATCATGTCCCTGTTGCTGACTCCCAGTAGTGTTGAAGAGACTTGGTGCTCTACGCTGACCAAGGTGCTGAAGGAGACCTATTCGATTCCAGAGTGATGTGCCTGACATAAAGGCCTTGAACTGTGACAGTACCAGCCAAAGGACTGCTGCCTGGCTGAGGATAGGAACTGCGTTGCCAGAGGGCTGTTTCCTGGTATTAGAGTAGTGAATAAATACTATGATGGTGGAGACTTTGCCTGTGTGGATATAGATATTGAATAAACGACTATATTGTGAGCTAATTCCTTAGACGCAAGTGACTTTGTGGGCCTAATCCTGGGGAGGACTGACCCCTGGCAGTGCCACACTCTTACAACATATCATTCCCAGGTTCCAGTGCATTGTACCTCTCCTGCTGTGAACTCTATGGTTCCTTTTTTTTTGGAACCCAGGTATTGCAACATCCCAGAATGCTTTGCATGGAAGGCATGAAGGGATAGGTCTCATCATGTGGACTTACATGACATATTCACTGGGGACTAACTGCGGCGATACTAAGTCGGTTTGGAAGTCTAACAGGAACGATACCAAAGTGAGTTTACTAAAACCAGAAACATTCATTTGACTTTGTCAGCCTTATTTGCAAGGACCTGGGATGAATTCCTTGCTCTGAGACAGACTTCCTATGTGAATTTTTTACAAGGGGTTTTAGACACTAAAGGACTCAAAACCCATTGACTGTCACTGAGACACAGTCACCAAACTTTAGTCTCTCTGTACCTCACTTCCCTAAGTGCAATTTAAAGTGGGGATAATAGTGCTTCCCCACAGGGATATTGTGGGGACACATTAAAGACTGAAAATGCTCAGATGCTGGGGAAACAGAGGGCAATATTTACAACTGAAATAAGTAGCTGGACAGATAAAATGTGTTCGTTACCTCTGTCCTTGTTTCCTGTTGGCTGAACCTGCCATCATAATCCAACAGAGGCCTGAGAGACTGCACAGTTTTAGTGAATAATTTCCATATACTCCTTTCTCCAGCCCTGGAGAAGATGATGGGTTGAGAACTCCTGGCCTCCAGGCCAAACCTGGACCACAGATAGTTTTCATTTGGTGCCTTTCCAATTTCTGGATCTCTGGTCTCCAGGTTTAGAATTCATGGCCACAAACCACTTACTCTGGAGCAACCCCTCTGAAGCCCTTACCCTGGAATAGCATAAATGTGGCTACTCTGGAGTAAGTGGGTGGCAGATTGCTATTCATGTCTCTTGAGCCCCAGGCCTGTGTCTTACACTAAATAACTCTTCTTGCTTGTTGGTATTGTTTCTTTAACAAAAATATGTTATATGTTTGAATCTATATGTTGCGATGACAAAAGGTCAAGCCAAGAAAGAAAGAATAATTCATTCATTCATCACTCTTCTTGCCTACTCATTCTGAGGCAACAAAACCAGGCAGCCCCGAGGACAGTCAGGATCCCACCCTTCCTGCATGACCGCTGTTCTTGGGAATTACATGCACCAATGCCAATGCTCCACTTGCCACTGAATCAAGCTTCTAGGGAGCACATCCCAAAACGGGGTAACAGCTGCAAAGAACGGAAAATCTATTGGCAGTGAATAGTCACCTGAGTGGCTCAGTACTTCATCACCTTGTGAATGAGGCTAATAACATTTCTCTTTAGGTTGGGATTCTGAACTGTAATCTGAGAAAGGCCCCATGCCTTACCCTATTTTCCCTATATTTTCAAGAATTTTTAATTGTATTTTTATGACTGGCTTGATAATGCTATAAAACAGGTTTGGGTTGCGTTTTTTTTGTGTTTTTTTTAAAAGGAGGCTATTTCCAGTACCACTAACATTTATTTGAGAGACCAACAGAAGTAATAGAAAGTTGGCTATAAAGAGCTAGTGTAGCCTAGTGGCTAAGGTGTTGAACTTGGACCCAAGAAACCAAGATTAAAATCTTGTCTTAGCAATTAATTCACTGGGTGGTCTTACCCAAGTCAATACCTCTTTGCCTCATGTCTCATAGAACATAATGAGTGCCCCCTTATTTCACCACTTCACAGCTCCACAGAACATAACAGGTGTCCCTTGTTTCAGAACCTCACAATCCTACAGTGTCCTTTATTTTTTAAATTTTGACCCAGCAACCCTAGGCTTTCATACCATGTTCAACAGGCTAAAATTGGGGAGGGGGGGGGGCACAAGGTGCTGGAATGGAAGAGTGCATTTCCCCTCTCCATGCACTCCTGTTAATTTCAAATAACCATCCCGGGCTTTAGCAGAACGTGGCTATTTCCTGCCTCTTGGCTCTGCCTATCAAATCATTATTAATCTCTTTTGCCTGTGTATATTCATTAGATAAACACTCAAACGGAGATGTTGTTTATTGTCTGCTCTGTACACATCATAACCTGGGGAAGACAAGATGAATTTGACAGCTAATGTAAAAATTACAGCAAGCAATACATCTTGGATTTGGGTGGAATGCCGAGATGAGAGTTAATCAATAAAACCCTAACTTAGGTATTGTATGAAATGGCACTTCATTCATTATTAGTGGTTGGTATAAAACATGATTTACTGGTGTGATAGATTGGCCCTTCACCTCGGGGACCTATTTTCAAATCCAGTCCAATCCAAAGTGACTAAAGATCCCTCTAGTCGGGGGGCTTTGAAAGGATATTGTTGCCAGGGATTTATGTCAGTCTTGGCTTAAGATGAAGCACGTTGGCCACCGCCCACGGAAATGCGATGGTGGGGCTGAATGAGTGAAACTAAAGTCACGCCACTTGCTATGAAAAAAACCCCAGCAAGTAGTTCCATGAAGCCAACACCAGAACAAATGAAATCTAGTTTCCTAATGGGAAGGCAGGGGGATAGCGAGGGTGGAATGGGCCTGGTAGAGGAGACTGCATGGAACTCCCATGCCTGCCTCCCAGCATTTGGGGGACACAGCTGCACCAGGGAATGTAGAGCCGTGGACCTATTAGAGCTACGCCCTGGGGGGGAGCAGGAGGGGGAGGACACATTGGCCAATTTAAGTGAATGGGATTTCTTGGCATAATAAGGGCCATACCTCACAATGAAACTAACTGACAGCAGATCTGAAACAAAGAAAAGGAAGGAATTTTCCCCACACCCTGTACAGTTAACCTGTGGATCCCACTGCCATGGGATGTTGGGAAGACCAAGAGAATAAAATGGGGGGGGTGGGTGTTTTTTTGTAAAGGATTGGACAAGTTCATGGAGAACAGGTCCACAAGTAACTATTAGTCGAAGCGGCTAGGGGATGAAATTTCTGACTGCAGGGAGCTGGGAGTGAATGATCGGAAATGGATGAATCTATTCACTACCTCCTTGTTCACTTCTTCTGAAGCAACTGGGGCCAGCCCCTGTTGACAGCAAGACAGTGAGATAGCTGGGCCAGTATGGCAGCCCTTATGACCGTAACTTTGCAAACGCTACTTCTCAGCTCACCAATGGCCTTAGCTTTTAGGGGACAAGCGTTCTGGACTTGATTCTGCAAAGGACTCACGTGCGTGCTTAACTTTAAGTATGTGAGTAGACCCACAATGGGACGGTTGAAGCAGCATTTAAGTCTGCAGTAACTGTGCCAAGAATCAAGCTTTAAAAAATATTAAGTGTTCCTAGCATTGTGAAAACTTTGGTCTTGAGCCCTCAGCCCTGGCTGGGGTTCTTGGGGCAGTGGCTGGGCCTGCAGCAGCTCTGCTTCACCTTGCCTTATGCTCAACCACTCCCCATGAGGGGCTTCTTTCTGCCGCTCTAGCTCACCAGTCCCCCGTCTGTCTCAGCTTCCTAGCTGACTGTCAGCCGGGAGATACGTTGGGGTGGGGGAGGGGACAAGGTTTCCTAATCCCAAGAGCTGCATCCATTTGTCACAATGGAGCCAAAGAGCTGCATGTGGTTCTAGAGCCCCAGTTCTGATATATATATACATAAGTGCTGGTGGTGGCAGCAGGAAACTAGGTGGATCAATAGCGGCCTGCCACCCGGCAGCACCACAACATCACCGCTGCCGCTGCTCCCCACCCACCTTGCTGCTCCTGCTGCTGCTGGGACTGTCTGGGCTGGGAGCCCCCCCCCTCCAAGGATTCCCCCTGTGCCGGGAGGACAGTCTGTCCTGGACCCCCAGGTGAAAGCATTACCCCCTCCTCCCTCACAGGAAGAGAGGGGGCGAGGCCAGAGAGGATCAAAAACAGCCTGCTGCCCAGGAGCACCACAGGCCTCCCCAAAGGGCCCTTGGTGGAGCATTGGGGGGTGGGGGGAACTTTTCATAAACTGGCAGTGGATATTGGGGCTTGTGCTGGGCAAGGGGTTGATATTATCTTGGTTTAGGAGGGTTTTCATTTTTAGTGGTTCTTAAAGGGTTTTTAATTTGATTGGTTATGAGGAAGAGAAGCTTGTTTCTGTTTGGGACTATGCGGGGGGTTGGGGGGCTGATTTCCAGCTGGTAAGCGCAGCTTGGTGGCCCCTCTGGGTGATCACCCCCTGGAGAGGGGCGGGGGAATCCAGCTCGCAAGGAGCACATTTCGCCAATTACATCTGGTGCAGTGGTTTTGCCCATTTGTCTCAGACTCCAACCTGGCCACTATTATCCATGCTTTTATCACCTCAAGACCGGACTATTATAAAACACTCTACGTGGGGCTGCCCACGGTGACGGTTCAGAGGTTGCAGCTGGTGCAGAATGTGGCGGCCCGCCTCCTAACGGGGACGGGTCACCGTAAGCACATTACACCGGTGCTCTGAGCTCTGCACTGGCTGCCAATAGTCTTCCAGGCCCCATTCAAAGTGTTGGTGGTTGCCTATAAAGCCCTCTATGGCCTGGGCCCCACCTATCTGCGGGATGGCTTCTGGATCACCCCCTGCAGTCTGCCAGGAGCACCTTTCTCAAAGTCTCCTGAGTAGCTCAGGGGGCGACTCTGGAGAGGGCGTTCTCGGTGGCTGCACCTAGGCCCCGGATCTCCCCTCCTTCCATTGGCAATGTAAGGCCTGGCTGTTCCGCCAGGCTTTCGGTGAGGGAGATGGGTAGGGTGGGGAGTTTTAAGGTTAGGGGGGGGAAGGGGGCATTTCTTTTGTTTATTCCTTAACATTTCCCTTGGTAGACTGTGTTGTTTTATGTTTATATATATATATATTTGTATTTATTATATTTATATTGTATTTTGCTCTGGCAGGAGGGGCAGGGTAAAAATTTGTTAAATAAATAAATTTATTTATTTCAAATATTTCTACCCTGCCCCTCTCGCACCAGGTGACTTGGGGAGGCTCACAATCACAATTAAAATAAATTCAACAAAATGAATACAAACATATAAACCCATAGCAGCAGAATATAAAGTCAGTGACCAATGCAATAACAACACCCCTAAACCCTTTAGCCCATCCCACCCTCCCCTTCTCCCCCACCAAACGCCTGACAGAAGAGCTAGGTCTTACCTTGGAAGGCAAGGAGATCTGAGCTGAGGTGAATCTCCACCAGGAGGGCATTCCAAAGCAATGGTGCAGCTGCCGAGAAGGCACGCCTGTCCGTCCGAACGTGTCCAGGAGGGTGCTCCTGGATGACCGCAGGGGCCATCCGGGGACCCAGGGGGTGAAGTGGTCTTTCAGGTAAGCAGGGCCCAGGCCATTTAGGGCCTTAAAGGTCAAAACCAGCACCTTGAATCGGGCTCAGAAGACAATAGGCAGCCAGTGTAATGCTCGGAGCACCGGTGTAATGTGCTCCCTGCGGCCCGCCCCAGTAAGGAGACGGGCCGCAGCATTCTGCACCAGCTGCAGCTTCCGAACCATCACCAGAGGCTGCCCCACGTACAGCGCATTGCAGAAGTCTAGTCTCAAGGTGACAAATGCATGGATGAGGGTGGCGAAGTCCGTATCTGAAGCATATGGGCAGAGCCTTTTCACCAGATGTAGTTGGTGAAAGGCACCCCTGGCCACAACCGACACCTGGAGATCCAGGCGTAGTTGTGAATTCAGGAGCACCCCATGGCTCCTCACAGATGGAACCAATGGGGGGCAAACACCCCTAACGACAGGAGTATTCCCCTCCCCCCGATCATCGAACCCACCCACCAACATCACCTCCGTCTTCTCAGTGTTGAGCTTCAATTGACTCGACCTCATCCAACCCGCCACAGCAACCAAACACCAGAACAGCAAGGAGACGGCAGGACGTGGGTCAGATGAAAAGGATATACAGCTGGGTGTCATCTGCATATTGATGACAATGCACTCCCCAGCTGCACACAACCTCCCCAAGCGAATTTATATACACATTGACTAAGAGAGGGGACAGAATGGAACCCTGCAGGACTCCACACAAGAGAGCCCCAGGGGACAATGTACAGTCCCCTAGGACCACCCGCTGTGACCTCCCAGCGAGGTAAGAACGTAACTGTTGTAAAACGGTTCTGTCCACCCCCGCCAGGTCCCGTAGGCGAGTCACCAACATCTCGTGATTCACAGTATCAAAAGCCACTGATAAATCCAGTAGAACTACTAGGGTTATACGACCCCTATCTAGCTCTACTAGGAGGTCGTCAACCAAGGCCACAAACACCATCTCTGTGCCGTAACCCGGACAAAAACCCGACTGCATGGGATCAAGAAAACTGGTGCGATCCAAATGTACCTGCAGCTGCCAGGCCACCAACCGTTCAATAACCTTCTCTAAAAAGGGAAGGTTAGAGACAGGCCAGTAACTTGCTGGAGCATCCACATCGAGAGGGAGGGGTCAGACCACAGCCTCCTTGAGGCAATCTGGCACCCTCCCCTCCCAAAGGGAGGTGTTAATTACCCCAGCCAGCACCGGCCCCAATGTCTCCCTGGAGGCCTTAACCAACCAGGATGGGCAAGGATCTAATTCTCAAGAAGTGGCCTGAACAGACCCCAGGACATCGGTCATCTTGGCAGATGTTACCGATTGAAATTTTTAAATTAATTTTTTTTATATAAATATTTATTAGCCGCCCCCTCATGCCTACGGCATCTCGGGGCGGCTTAGAACATAAAAACAAACAATAAATCTCCTTAAAACAATTTTAAAAGACAAAACCTCCACATAAAAACTCTTTAAAGAATCCCCCCCTCCCTCCATCACCTCCGTCTCATTGGGATTACTCTTCAGTCTGGTCTGCCACATCCAATCAGCCACGGCCTCCAAACATTGGGAAAGTAATGAGACAGCAGGACCTGGGTCAGTTGAAAACGAGAGGTACAGCTGAGTATCATCAGCATATTGGTGACATCGCACCCCGAACCCTCTCACGATCTCCCCCAGGGGCTGCATATACACATTAAATAATAGCGGAGACAGGATCGAATCCTGCGGAACGCCACAGGTCAAAGCCCGGGGGCTTGATGTTTCAGCCCCCAGCACCACCAACTGATTTCTCCCTGAGAGGAATGAGCGGAACCACCCTAGGACACTCCCGTCCAGACCCCCCAGGTCTCACAGCCGTC
>QEPC01007512.1:4047817-4082574 GCA_003113815.1 Sphenodon punctatus | reverse complement strand
CCTAACTGGTTCATTCCCCTTTTGGGGAATCCATCCCACAAATTCATCCCACAAAACCTGATGGGACAGGGCGTTCATAACCTCTGACTCTGCCACTGCATCTAAAGAGGTGGAGCAAAAGTCATGCTTAATGCGAGCAATTTTGTCCGCAAAGTTTTAAAAAATACGTCATAGCAGGCCTTGGATTAATCCGGCTCCGGACAGAGACAGGGTGGACCGATCAACCCCCTCATCACCTGGAACAGCTATGCCAGACGCAACAGAGTGGATGCTATGAGGGCAGCAAAGAACTGTTTCTTTACTTCCTACACAGCTACATCATAGGCACTCAAAACTGCTCTATGTTGCGATCAGTCATCTTGGAAGCGAGTGTGGCGCCACCGTCACTCTAACCACCTCCCTTTGCGCTTCAGCCACCCCAGGTCCTCCGTGAACCACAGGGACCTGCGGTAATAAAAAACTGGGAGCGGACGCCTGGGAGTCACTCGATCAATGGCCTCAGCCAAGCAGATGTTACAAAAGGCCACGAGGTCACTGATGGAGCAACTGTCGAGGTCATCAGGTATATCCCCCAGAGCATTCTGGAATCCTTCTGGTTCCATAAGTCTCATAGGGTAGACCATTTTAACTGGTCTTACATCCCTATGGTTAGGCAGGCGCACCAGGATGGAAGCTTGCAGGAGGTAATGGGCCAACCACAGCAAGGGAGAACTTCTCATTCCCTCAATCATCGGACCCCGCCCCGCCTCAAGGTCAGTGCAGAAAATCATTGTACTGTAGGGTTTAATTGGGGTTTGAGGGGGTGGTGGTGTAGGCCCCTCAGTGAAGGGGAGGATAAGAGGGGGGGGAAGGATTAGGAGTTAGATGGGGAGTGGGTCCCCCCCATGCCACTCTGGTGGAGAGCCTGTTGGGGGCGGAGGTGGGCTGGTGGCATCCCTCCAGGGGGTGGAGCAGTAACAATAGGGATTGTGATGGGGCAGGGGAATTATGGCCCTGGGGGACAGAGGGACCAGTGGTTAGTCCAGATTTCCCACTCGCCCACCCTCCCCCTGGGCCAAGATAACCAGGTGATCGAGGTTTCAGAAGACCTAGGTCTATCACTGTTGCTGTGTAACACGAGGTCGGTCGGCAACAAATAATCTGTAATCCATGCTATTTTGGATTGGGTGGGTGGAGACCTGGCTGGATGAGTGTTCCAGAACAATTTTGACGGATCTTGTTCCGGCTGGGTACTCCGTCTAGCACCAGGCCAGAAGGTGTGTGTGTTGGGTGGGTAGCTATTATTTTTAGGGATGGTTTGGTCACTCAGAGGTTTTCAGTGCAGACTGAGTCTGGGATAGAGTACCTCCACCTTGTGGTTGATTTGGCCAGAGGGGACAGGATGGGGATTCTGCTAGTGTACCATACACCCCACTGCACAGCAGCATCCTTCTCTGCTCTGTAAGCTCTGGTCACGGTCTGGTTTTGAAGTCCCCTAATCTTATTGTCTTGGGGGACTTCAATATCCATACCGAGGCCGGATTGCAAGGGGTGGAGCAGGACTTTATGGCCGCCATGGCAACCATGGGCCTGTCCCAGGTGGCAAGAGACCTGACACATGAGCTGGGGCACACTCTGGACTTGGTTTTCTGCACTGACCTTGAAGCGGGGGGGTCCGATGATTGGAGTGTGTGTGTGTTTTATGTTCACCCTTGTCATTGTCAGACCATTACCTCCTGCAAACCTCCACCCTAGCGCACCTGTCTGACCGTAGGGGTGTGGGGCGAGTTTGGATGGTCCGCCCCGAAGACTTATGGAACCAGAAGGATTCTGGAATGCTCTTGGGAAGATACCTGCTGATCTCGATGGTCGCTCCATCAATGACCTTGTGACCTTTTGGAACAGATGACTGACGGGGTCATTCATTGGGTGGCTCCTAGGTGTCCATTTCCAGTGCATCAACTCTGCAGGTCCCCATGGTTTATGGAGGATCTGGGGTGTCTGAAGCATGAGGGGAGGTGGTTGGAGTGACGGTGGTGCCATACCCGCACCCAAGACGATCAGTTGCAGCATAGAGCATTTCTGATGTCCCATGTCCTGGCAGCGAGGGCCAGGAAACAGTTCTTTGCTGCACTCACTGCATCTGGTCAGTCACGTCCAGCGGAGCTGTTCTGGGTGGTGAGAGATCCGGTCGGTCCAGCCTGTCTCCACCTGGAACCAGATTCATCCACAGCCCGCTGTGACATGTTTTTGAAGCACTTTGCAAACAAAATCACTCGCATTGAGCATGACTCGGGTTCACGGTCATCAGTATGCTGATGACACCCAGCTATATCTGTCATTTTCATCTGACCCCGGCCCCGCTGTCTCATTGCTGTCCCAGTGCTTGGCCGCTGTGGGGGATTACATGGGGTCGAGCCGATTGAAGCTCAATCTTAATAAGACAGAGGTGATGCTAGTTGGCGGGACTGGTGATCTGGGTGAGGAGTTTTCCTCCGTTATTGGGGGCATTTGTCCTCCTCCGGTTCCATATGCGCGGAGCCTGGGGGTGCTCTTGGACTCGCAGCTACGCCTGGACTCCCAGGTGTTGCCTGTGACCACGAGCACCTTTCGCCAATTACATCTGATGAAGAGGTTCCACCCATATATCTCGGACTCCGATCTCGCCACTATCAACCATGCGTTCGTCACCTCGAGGCTGGACTACTGGAATGCGCTCTATGTGAGGCTGCCCTTGCTGATGGTTCAAAAGCTGCAGTTAGTGCAGAATGCACCATGTCCACCATGAGGAGGGCATTCTCTGTTGCTGCGCCGCAGCTGTGGAATTCCCTCCCATTGGAGGTCCGCTTGATTACTGACCTCCGCTCTTTCTGTAGACAGTGTAAGACCTGGCTGTTCCGCCAGGCCTTTCCCGAGGGAGATGGGGTGGTTGGGTTGGGTTGGGTTAGGGTGGGGGGGGATGGGGTTTATATTGTTTTAATTGTAGTTTATAATTGTTTGTTTTAATATGTTTTAAAATGCTGTGAGCTGCCCCGAGATGTCTGAGGCAGGAGGGGGCAGCATATATATATATATATATATATATAAATAAATACATTTTAAAAAATGTGGTGGTCCATCTCCTGACTGGGACGGACCGCAGGGAGCACGTAACACCTGGCTGCCTATTGCCTTCCGGGCCCAATTCAAGGTGCTGGTGTTACCCTTTAAAGCCCTTAACGGCCCTGAGTGATCGCCTCACCCCCCGGGCGGCCCCTGCTGTCGTCCAGGGTCGCCCTCCTGGACGTCCTGCATTACTGGCGAGTTCGGACGGACAGGAGGGCATTCTTGGCAGCTGCGCCGTTGTTCTGGAATTCCCTCCCAGTGGAGGTCTGCTTCAGCCCAAATCTCCTCACCTTCCACCAGGTGTTTGGGGCGGGAGGGTAGGATGGGTTAGCTGGATTGGGTGGGGAGGGAATTTTTATGCACAGGTCAGGGTTTTAAGTTGTATAGTAGTATTGTTATTTATATATTATATATATATATATATATATGTTATTTATTTATATGTTTTGTATTTATCTTTATACCGTGATTTGTTTTTATGATTGTAAGCCACACTGACTCGCTTTTGTGAGAGGGGCAGGGTAAAAATGAAATAAAATAAACAAATAAATAAACACTTCCTGCTGCCTTGCCTCCAATTTGTGCCCTTGTTTTTTGACTCTGCTTTTCTCTTCCTGCTTACTCCCAGCTCATGCTCCTTTCTCCCCCAGCCTTGCTCCTCAGTCCAGCTGTGCTTCCTTGCCTCCTTTTTCCCAACTCCAGTTGTGCCTCCTTGTCCCCCACTCCAACTGGGCTTCCTTTCTCCCCTCACCTTCCTGGCCCCAATTTTGACTCCTGGTTCTGGCCCCACCATCCACCCATATCCCAGACGCCCCCTGATCCTGTGCCCCTTGCATGCAGGATGTTGTATTAAGGAGGAGGCAGGGAAAGACCCATCTAGGATACCGAAACAGATTTCTAATGAGATTTAGCCATTCGCAAATACATTTTAATTTGTTAAACGGCTGCTTATTAAGCAGCCTGCATTCCTGGGTTTCTTTGCAGTTATTTACAATTGATTGCTCCAAAATCTAGTCTGTTTGATACAGGCTTTCAGATTGTCCTCATCCCCGGCACCCTGTGCCCAGAACACCACAACCCAGTAAACCTGAAAGAAAAGGGGAGTGATTTAGATGCTAATGACTTAGTGATAGCTGCCGGAGCCATTGGTAACCATGTCGGGGTGGCGCAAGAGTATTCCAGTCTTGTGTGTGTGATGGGAGAGAGGGAGTCAGAGAAGGAGGGGGATTTCTTATCACATTTTATAAGTTTGCATTTACACATCAAATAAAAATATTTTTTTTCCTCCCCTAAAGATCAGGATCTGTCCCAGAGAACTGATTCCCCCTTCTCCCTCATATAAAAAAATGTACCCTCCAAATTCAACTTTAAATACTGTTTTCTGGCTGGGGGAAGAAGAAAAAAAAATCAATTGAGCTGATTACCTTGTTGAGTACCGGTGAAGATTTTAGTTGTCTCTGTAATTGCACTTTTTTCTTGCTGGCTTTTAAACATAAAAGGAAAGTGGCTTTAGTACTGCAGTAAAAATAAAGATAGGCCCTAGTCAAAATCAGCAAAGCAGAGGCATTAACCCTCTTTGTGCTTCCATGGAGGCCTACGAGAGGCTTGGGGTCTTAATTAAGCTGTGCTAGTTAAGTAGGAAGGATGGCCCAGTCCATCCCAAAATAAGGTATTTTAAGCAGGTGAGTAAATCAGATTCCCCTTTCTGGAGTCTGCACTGAGATCTAAGTGGGTTGGTATTACATATTACAGGCACATAAATATTTTCTCTGATTTCTGGCAAGGCTGATTTGGTGGTGAGGGTGCTGTCCAGGACACCTGGGTTCATTTCCCTGCCATGGACTACCTGGCACTGACCAGTCATTAATTAGAGATGGGTCCCTGCTGCAAGGAACTTACAGTCTAGAAGACACTAGGGAGAAGGAAACATAGGGTGAGACAGGGGTTGTATGTTCATGAAGCTGAGAAGACACAGGAACTTAAGCTGGGGATGGAAATTCCAAAGACAGCAAGCATTAGTCTCTCTGATGTCCTTCACCCTGGGCTGCTTTAAGGAAATTAAAGGCTGCTTCAAGCCAGGTCAAACTGCTTTGTTTCCTGGATACTGTTTCAATATTATATCAAAGCACCTCCAGTGCCACTAGAATTTTCATGGTGTCACCTGCTTGTGAACATGTTTGAGTGCAGGCCTCTGCTGCGATCTCTCTACCCTGCCCTCCCTGCTCATAACAGACGTAGTTACAAGACCCTCAAGATAAGAAATTTGTCCCGCACCGCGGAAGAAGACAAGCACACATTGTTGGGATTTAATGGCCACATTCTTCATTCAAATTAATTTAAAACCAATTCAGGTCATCTGGGGATGGGCCATGCAGAATACTGGGTCCAGTAGCTCACTATAACCAAGCAGTTTCGGGCAGCCTACCGTACACTCGGGTAGTGCCCTCACTCCGTGGTCTACAATTTATGTCACCCTAACCCCCAGGCACCCAGCTGGTTGGGCAGGCGTGTTGGATTACCATAACACCAAGTGACCAATGGCAGTTCCGTGCGGCGTGATGTGCCCTCATGAACTGATGTCACGCTATGCTCTATACATTAGGTCACCCTCCCTCCCAGCTGGGTTGGGAATGTGTGTCATATGACTAGTGACCATGAAGAGGTGAGGAGGCCATCGTCCACCCGGGACTGTTCATGTCCTGGAGTGCAGAACTCGGCCCTCCCCTCAAAGTGGATGGCCGGAACCTGGCCGTGCTTGCCTTTGATTCAGCCATTAAGCCCCCATCTCATAGGGAGATGTCTTCACCAAGTGCTTAACTATTCAAATTAACTTTCTAATCTAACTGGACCCCTACAAGAGCACAACAAATACAGAAAACCGCACTCCGCCTACACAGAATGGTACATCCAAGTGGACTTCTATTTGTTGATGCACTGTGAGGAAGGCGAAAAAACTGCCGGTCACCAGAAGCCAAACAGTGCCAACGGAAACATTCCTTCCTGGCCCCTTAAACCAGGTAGCTGGTTATACCCACAGTGCTAAGAGTAGGGTGGGTAGGCGGGCAAGTGCTTGCTTCTGCTCTGGTGCCAGTCCTGACTGTTGGCTGAGCCCAGAGCAGTTGAAAAGATGGCGCCCACAAGTCCCGCACCATGAGACTTGCTTTGCGTGTCACCGCTGCCCATGGCAACCACGGTGAGACAGCCCAGGCTTTAGGTGTTCACCGTGTCCTGGCCGCAAAGTGCTCGCTCCCTTCTTTGATGAGGGAAGAGAGAAAGCCCTCCACCCCTCCCAACGCTGCTTGCAGAAGGCAGGGGCAAAGGGGATTGACATCTCTCTCTCTCACACACACACACACAGTATAAATATCAACCTGCACTTCTAGGCACTACTGGCCCTGCAGATGAAGAGCAAAGTATGGCAGAGAGAGAAGGAGGAGAAGTTCTGGAGATCATCTGATTGCCGATGAGTTTACCTGTTCACACAGGCACGCATTTCAGGTCTATTTTCTACTGGTTTATACATTTCCCACTGCACCATGTAGGTTCTGCAGCATGCTACTTCCTATCTTCTCTACTTCCATAGGCAGGGACCACGTCCATTTCTATGTTCTGTAAAGCACCAGGTCAACAGCTGGTGCTATACAAATGTTTATTATTATAATAATAATAATATCTTGCTTCCACCTCACCAGTATTCATAGTACCACAGGTTTAAAACAAAGTGGGGAAAGTACCTCTGCAAAGAAGCAGGAAGGAAGGCTCCTAATCCAAGGGTCATGCTTGTCTGTCCCTCTCAGGGGAATTCCCCCCCCCTCCCCCGCTTTTACATATCTCCATGCAGTCCTTGACTGTCTCAACAACCCTCTATATGTCTTGCATCCTATGTGTCCATCACAGAGTGTCTCTGCCTTTCTGACTGCTTCCTACTTACACTCCTCGCTGAAAACAAAGGCAGGAGGAGGTAGTTACTCAAGACAAATTTATCCAAAGTAAAAGGAGCATGCTCATGAGGATGCACTGTTAGACGGCAGAGCATCTCATTCACGTGCAAAGATATATTGGGGATGCAGCTGAGGGGATAGGTCCTTAACACACCTTTGATTGGTGTTTTTTTATTCTAACCCCACTCTGGAATGCTACCTTGGCCATGACAATGGGGACACCTAAATCCTATCTCACACTGGGTGTTTTCAAATGTAATGGCTCCTGTCGCCGCCATAGACTTCTCCGGGGGTGGGTGGAAGCTGTCACTTCAGCCACAAGTTGGTCTGGCCACCAAACGAATGTTACAGTGGCCGGACCAGGGAGATGCATAGATGTGCGTCTGCCTAGCCCCACACCTGTGCTGCGTGGAGTTAACCACCCCCGTGGCTGATGGGTGGCCAACGATGGCCGCCGTGGCACCCAGCTCCTGCCGCCACCCGAGACTGTGGTAGGTAAAGCAGCGGTAGAAACGTAACAGCACACTTTACACCTGGTTGGACAGCCATTCCCTGGGGCAGTGTTGGTACTTAGCCTGGGCTGTGAGTTGGGGATTTCCTCAACTCACACCCCGGGCTAAGTGCCAACGCCACCTGTGGAATGGCCCGGGCTAACATCTGGCAGCAGTTTCTGCCATTACGATACACCGCCATTATGATACTTTGACCCGCATGGAAATATGGGCTATCATAACATCTGAAAACACCCACTGTGTTAAAGTGTAGCATCTAAGAGATACTTTTATTGATAACATACGTGGTCTCCTAGTAATAAAAATTACAAGATCTTGCCCATTTATGATAACCCTTGTTTCCCCTTCCCTTGAAAATATTCTTCTGCTCTCGGTTTATCCTGATGTGAGTCCCTTACGATGATATCCGAACCTCTTAGCAGGTCTCTAAGGTATTATGTGTGAGTTTTTTCTCCAGCATGACATCATGAGCTGCATTCTTCTTCAACAGCAGGAGATGCAAAAACCCCAGAATATATGTCAACAGTTCACAGTGCTGGCATCCCATTGGCTACTCAGTGTTGCCCACTCAGGTTGTAATTCCACACTGCCAGAGGGAACGTTTGTGAGAATTTGGCCAAGTGCCAAATTCTAGGAAATTGCTTTGATCACATGACCACAGAATTCACGGGGCCCTGACTCAGAGGTGATCACAAACACAGTACAGGCAAACAATCCCTTCCTTTAGGAACTTCATCACATTTCCAGGAAGTAGCTCAGCCTCAGGAATAGACACTAATCTGAGAATAGACACTTTCGGCATTGAGCAGGGAGTTAGACTAGGTCACTTCCAACTCATGATTCAACATACTCAGGGCAGAGAGCCAGATGTTCTGCTCCTCTCCCAGCTCGCTCTCTGAACCCAAAGACACAACCAAGGCCTCACTCAGGGTGTGTTTAGACAAGGGCCTCCCCACCTATACCCACCCACCATGCATGTTGCAAAGCTGCATAGGGCGTCAATGCAGCCCCGCAACATACATGATGGGTGGGGAGGCACTTGTCTAAAAACACCTTCCAGCCAATCATGTTTTCCCAACAGCACTACCAGACTGTTCAATTTCCCCCCACACCCATGAGGCCATTTCCCAGTTTCCCCCCATGACTTAAACCAAAATCAAATAGTTCACCAAAGTATAAACATTGCAGATGTCCCTATGGAATGGAAAGCAAATAAGAAAATATTTGTTATTTCCCTAACTTTTCCCATTTTCTTAATTCCCATTCCACAGAAAACTCCCCCAACCCCTAATTGGGGAGGGAAATCCCACAACTCTCCAAGAGTGAAAGCTTGCTCGCACCATAAAGAATTTGTGAGACAATGTGTAACAGCACCACCTGGTGGCCCCTGATGTAACATCGCCTGAGACAGCAAGGTCATGGGTGTAAATCTAAGGTAGTGAGGGAGGTGACACGTTTTGCTCCTTCCTCTCAAATTTGGGAAGGGGGCTAGAATCAGAGATAGTTTTGCACTGTTCCTACTATGGGTGTGAGCTAGAGACAGCTCCAGCCACAGATCTGCTGCAGCTGTCCACTCCCTTCTCCAGATCGAGTTCACAATCCCTTTTTCAAACCAAATTATAAAAATCTTCTTAAATTCTCACATTCATTGGAAATAAATAAATAAAAGCAGTTTTAGCTCCACCCCTCCAAGATCAGTTGAACTGATATGCTTAAGTACATTGCCAGATGTGGAGCCCCAACCTTTTGAGGGAGGGGGGGCATGTTGAGAATCATTGAGCAAACAACCCCCTTGGAGCCAATCCAAGCTGCTACGCACATAGTTTGCACAGCATGCACACATCAAGCGTGCAAGGTGGGCACATTGTGTCCATGCCCTGGGGTACATCACACGTGCAGCCGGGCGGCTTGCTTATCATGTGCCCGTCATGCGCAAGACATGGGCATGCTGCACACACCCTGTGGGAGGTGCATGGAGAGTGTCTTGGATTGGCCCCATCACTGTTACACTCTCAGCAGCCCAGTTACTCCTGCACCTCCTGCGCCAAAGTGCTTCTTCATGTCCAAAAAAATCTCTCTCAAGAATATCAACCTCAACATTTTTTTGCCTGCCTTTAAAGTGTAAAGGGACAGATTTTTTTTTTTAAAAAAACCAGCACCTCCAATGGTCAGGAGTGGGTGGGGGTGGAAAGGGCAGGGAAAGGGACTGTATTTTCAAAACAGCTGTTATTTTCCAAACAATTCCCTTCTTCCAGAAGGACGTGCTGTTCTGAAAATCTCACACCACAGGTGGCACAATGGAAACCTCTGGGCCTGAATTACTTTTAGATAAATAAATAAATAAATAAATAAATAATGCCCCTGATTTGGGGCAACGGGCATTTGAAAATATGGCCTTAATGTATTTTAATCTGGCCTCAAGCTGCTCTCATTTCAGAGCCTTTATTTTCAGATCAAATGAGCTAAGAACACACTATTTTGAAAATAGCACGCTTGTGAGAGGAATCAGGGATTCTACCCTCTCGTGTGTCCCCCGCACAGGATCACCAGGCGGAAGCCTGGTGTTTTTCAAGAGTTAACGCTTCATGTTCTTGGTTGCGGATTTAGCTCCTTGTTGTCAGAGGATGAATGTTTTTATTCCATTTGCGCCCGGGCCAATATCAAAAGCTCCCAGTACATGGGTTAACCAGATGATCCTTTAATACACAAAAGAACCCCAAACAGCTTAACCTTAACCCATCCATAAAGATTCCACCCAGCCTGTTAATGCTGTCCTGAATCGTGTTCTCTATTATTACATCTGAAATCCGTTAAAATTTCACACAATTTCCTGCACAGCAGTGTATATAATAATGCTGGGAGCCAATATGTTTCTATAATTGGGCCTGTAGTAGGGCAGAGTCCAAAGCAATTAATTCAGCCTCCTTTCCTTGTTTGCGCCCGTATAAAGCTGACAGGGTAGAGAGTAATTGGAAACGAGCGGCCTCTATCCCCTACTTTAAATTAATATTTTCCTGTTCTGATTTAATTTCACCCGTTAACTGTGACACAAAGACATGCCGTGTCAAGCGCTAAGTAATCTGCCGCAGCTGCCTTAGGAGGAAACTTTTTATTCATCAGTAATATACTGACCTGTATATCACTCCACACACGATACACAATATTCCTGTCAAATAGGCAGCTGAATTTAACTGGGTATAATCAGGGAAGATAGGAGGAGGAGAAGACCCCAAATACGCAATGACGGACACATGAATTAAATTAATCATGAGAGACGCGCATTCCCAAAAGCATTAAACAGCAAAAAAAAAAATAGAGAGAGAGAGAGAGACAAATAAAATAAATAAAAAACATGCTAATCAGGGGAGCTGAGAATCTATGTAAATGAAAAACAAAAGGGACAACCAATGGGAAAAAAAACACCCAACTCAACAACCCTAGACCATTAAATCAAATCGCAGAGAGAATAATGGCTAAACTCTCTCTTACTTGTAACACTCAATTTATGTAGTCAATATGGCTGGGAATGAATGAGTGAAGGTACTAAGAGCACAAATCTAAATTCAATATACATATCTTAGAAAAATCCCCAACACGCGCCCTCCCTGACAAGCCGTATAAAATCGGGAATCGCCGCTGCCTGCAGAAACGGGAGCAAAAGAAAAGAAGAAATAAACAAGCAGCATTTAGAGTGACAATTCCCCTGCTCACAACTATCTAAATATAGCCAGATTATTGCCACAAATCCACAGCTGCCAAGAAAAGGAAGGGTGTCACTGTGGCTGCTCAGAACTTCTCAGCAATAGCAGGAACGGAACTTAAGAGCCGTACTAGGTCAGACCAAGGGTCTATTTAGCCAAGCAACCTGTCGCTGGCAGTGGCCAGTTTAGGATCCCTTTACTGATCCAGAACAGTGGATTCCAAACTTTAGACACTCTCAAAATAACTCATGGATCAAACCATGTAGGTTTGCTGTGGGTGCACAAGGCAAGTAACTTCAACCTCTCAGCAGTAGGATGGACAAAGGATGACCGCAATGTCTACATGTTGGCCATGCAACTACGTTCTGATCACCCTTTATTTATTTCAGTTTGTACCCCACCTTTGTACCCTTAGGCTCAGCGGGGCTCACATTTCAACTTATTAGCTTTAACAATTAACATTAAACTTATTCACTATTAATCCTCACAACAACCCTGTGAGGTAGGTTAGGCTGAGAGATTTGCGACAGGCCCAAGGTCACCCAGTGAATTCATGGCTACAGCAAATTTTGAACCAGGGGCATCGCCCTACCTCCTGGTCCCAGTGCTGCACTCTTAACCACTACAATACACTGGATCTCTCCTTTAGAGATGGAGGTCACACCTTAGTGGCTTCTGAATACCAGGGCAAAAAGAGACTGACTGAAAGTTTGATCTGAAGGGGCCTACAGCCCAGGAGAGAACATGTAGCACAATACTATGGGCACAAATAAAAGCCCCAATAAATCAGATGGTAAGAACTTTATAAAGGAAGATGGAATGAAGGCCACAAAAATCCAATGAGAATCTTGAACAGCCCTGAAATTGGCAGCCATTGGATCACTGAGTTTTGATTCAGTCTTTCACAGAAAGCAGCATCCAGTTTATCAGAGGTGCATCTGGTTTATGCACAGAAAAGTGCTATCTTCTTGGGAGTATATCGAGGAAGACGGCAGCTTACCCCCTCCCTGAATCAGCAGCATATTTCAAAATGCTTAATTTTCTCCTCCTCTCTTGTTCTTGATTTTGCTCGTTTTTTTCCTTTCTCCCTGGTATTACATTCTCACTGACAGACGATAGTCTAACTACCCTCGCTGGACTATGCAGAACAGCCGACACGGTGGACTAATTTTTAAATAGTTAAAGCTCTCAGCAGCTTTATAACAGCAACAACCGGAGTAGTTTTCTACATGTGGGATGAACCGCAGCATTCAGACTCGGTGGAAGATTCCTTTGGTATGCTCCGTGTGTGACTCAGCTACTGCAAAGTGACCGATGTGGGCATATCATAAACCACCTCTGGTACTGACTCTAGTGCTGAATGAATGGAGTTGCTCCCTTGGTAAGAACGAAGCCTAGCCTGCCACAGTGGCCTAGTAAGGATGTGGCTGGCCCAGGCTCATGTCCCGATTATGGGTCCCCCTAAGGGCAAAGGGGCAGGTCCTCCTAAGTGAAAACTCTCCCCGCCAGCTTTAGCCACCCCCTGCAAATGTCGTGGTGTCACTCTGGCTCTCAGTGAGGGCCCCTGGAGTCGCAGCAACCCCCTCACCAGGAAGGAGGTTTTAAGAATTGGCCAGGCCTGCCCACTCTGAAACCTTTCTTGACAGGGGCCTGCTAGAAATGTTCAGAGTGGGTGGGAGCAGAGTGTTGGCCCTGTTCTCTCCCCCATCCACTCTGAAAATTTCCTAGCAGTGTCCTACATGAGACGCTACTACACAGGTCCACCCAGTGGACACGTGTGATAGTGCTCACTCAGTAGACATGTGTGGTAGTGCCCATGTAAAAGTGGAGGTGGGCGTTTGCTTTTGCGCCCTCCCCCCCACCTACCTCCACCCATCTCCCTGCACAGAGCAACCCGCAAAATCCTGAGTTGCACCATGCAGGGACATGGGTGGCCAGTGGGTGTGCGCACCAAGTGCACACCCATCCCCTGCCATTTAAATCCTCCCCCGCCCACCGGAAGTGTATTCCTCCCCCTGCCCCGCCCATTTAAAAATGGCCTTAGAGTCAAACGCCAGGGCTCAACTGAGTCCTCTTGTTCCATGGTAGCAACGCCCTGTCCTGTCACTGGCATGAGGCTCCACCATCTGCAGTTGGGGTCCATTAGCTTCCACCTGGTTTCTAAGGAGCTGTTGCTGCCCTATTAGTATGAATCCCTACAAAGCTCAGAGCCTGCAGAGGAAAGCATAGAACAACAACCGAGACTGAGGGGAGAACAGCTTCACCACCTCAACCTCTCCTTCAAAAACTCTAAACAAGGAAGCTGGTGACAAACAGAACAGCCCACGCATAAACCAGATTGGAACCCCCGACCTTTGCATTTTCTCTTCCGCTTGAGGAAGGTCAGCCAAGGGGGTTCTATGCCACCCCAACTCCATGCAGCTTTGTGGGGGGAAGGGAACCTGTCACCAGGAGTGTCCCAGGGGGCGTGATTGCCTGCAATTCTATCTTACCCTCCGGAGAACCCCTGCCCATGTTTAATGTCTTGTCTCTGACAACGGGCCCATGCCAAATGCTTCCGAACAAGGTGAAAAACCCTTTGGAGTACATACTGGGACGGTACTATTCTCCGAGACAGAGTTCCTTACCGGAGTGGAGCTGAAACAGGGTTTGTTTTTTTGGCTTTTGGCACAGCTGGAGTAATTGGCACAGTTCCCAATCACACGAATGTCCAATCCCTTTTGAACTCTTACTCAGAAATTTGTTGCACTAACGCCGCCTCACTGAAGCTTGTTGTTTTGAAAGTATGGAGCCTGTAAATTTCACTGATTTCCCCACTCACTCTTTTGTTATAAATCGGTTATATTCCATATGTTATTATTATTATTAATATTATCACTAGCAAGCATTTATATAGCACCAGCAATGTACCTGGCACTTTACAAAGTAATGTTATTTTGATTATACAAAAGTTATACCAAGGGATGAAATGGCCTGTCACTGAAATGCAGCCACCTCTAGGGTGAAGCGTTAATTATATATAACATTACGCAGCAGGTTATACAGGGTTCTTCACTGTCCCCTATGTTTCACTGCAATCCCTAAGCTCAGCCGGGGCTGCCCTCTTGCAAGTTCCTCCGCTATCCAAGTCCGTACAGCAAGGGCACGTAGAGAGATGTTCTCAGTGGCTGCTCCACAGCTCTGGAAGTCCCTTCTCCTGAGGGATCGCCAAAGCCTGAGCAATTTCTGGAGGCACTGTAAGACCTATTTATTTGGCCAGGCGTTTAGCAGGTAGGACTAGGGTCTGGAGGGTTGTTTTTAATGGGAATTTTATGCTTTTCTATAGTTTAAACTTTTCTGGGTTTTGTTTTATGTATATTTTAGACACATATCTATGTTGTTCCCCATCCTGAGCCTTCAGGGGAAGGTGGGAAAGAAAGAAAGAAAGACTTCATGTGTTCACTCTAGGACAGCTGCTGACCATGTTAGCAGCTTGCCCTGGAACACAAGACAGAAGGTGTTTTTAGACTGATGTGGGGGCAGCCCATCCCCAGAACTGCTTCCGGGGTGCACCCCCGTGTCTGCCCGCTTCCAGTCCTACCTGGGTCCACCTTAGATGGCCCCAGTGAGTTCCCTGGCCATGATCCACCTGCGTGGCACCTCCCCCCTCTAGAATTGCGGGTAATAATCATCACCCAATGCTCTGGGCGAGCACCCACAACTCTCTAGTGTTGCCGGGGCAATGACCGGCTGAGAGTGGAGCTGAAGCATGGGTCTGCTGAGCCGATGGACAGCAGCTCCACTGTGGGCCAGTGCCCTGGGTTTGACCGGCCTGCTCCACTGGCGGCACTCTGGGATATTCTGCAGCAGTGGAGCCTGCTCCACTTCAACATCTGGCGGGCCACTTTTAGATGTACCGGCCAACCGGGTGAGCGATGATTCCCCATCAGTGCCCCTTGCTCCCTCCCTTGGGTGTCTCCGCCCCCCAGCTCTGGGGAAGCAAACTGGCTCCGACACTGGGGGAAGGGGAGGCGATCTGCGCTTATGCCAGGCTGAGGATGAGCGGGGCTGGTCCTCAGAGCCCCCTATGTCTCTCCCCCTCCCCAGGTAAACTCCCAACGTACTGTAACCAAGCCAAGAACGTGTACCTGAGCTCTCGCATCCTCATGAATGTTGCATCCCTTGTCTCTCCCTCTGTTCCCCCTGCCCTGTCTCCCCTCCCTCTGTCTTTAGATTGTAAGCTCTCGGGCAGGGACTGTGTCTATCTTATTCTCTGTAAAGCAGAAGCAGTAGTAGTAGTAGTAGTGGGCCGGCATGGCAGCTCCTGGCACGGCCATCCGTCTGTTTACACCCAGAGAGAATTCACACTCTCCTGCTTCACACTAAGGCTACGATTGTCCCTCCCTGTGGCAATAACACTAGCAATGGGAACGCTGGTGCTCCACGTTCACCTGCATGCAGCTCCAGGGTTGTTCCATTCTATGGCAAAGCAGCAGCATTGCAAAGAGCTCTCCTCTGTTAACCCTTCCCCCCTATTCAGCTTGCTCTCTGTGCTCTGGGGAAGAGGGGCTGGGGGAGAAGTCTAGGCCAGGCCTTTAATGCAGTGCTAACAGCTTTGCTAAGTTAATAGTTCATTAGAGAGGCAGCCTTGCAGTTAACCAGCACAGGGGAAGGCGAGCAGGACTGTGACAATCAGGACCTGCTCCTTTGCTGGTACTCAGGCTTGGCACTAGCACCATGCTCATCCATGTACCCTGAATGCAGAACAAGACTCTCGTGTGAACATAGCGAAAACATTAGCAATCCAGAGTGGCCCATACATTCTTTTAGACGAGATATATTTTTTCCCCTGGCAAAAGCCTGCTTATTACAATGGAGCAGGCTGAAAGATCCAAGCAAGCCAGGGCAGAAGAATAAGTAGACACAGAAGATGTTTTGTCATGTGGAGAAAGATACACCCACACACAAAATGCTGGAGCTTGCATTTTTTTTTAAATTTTCTTTAAAAATAAAAAATCCTCTCCGAAGCTTTTTGAGCCTGAGCCCCTTGCAGGCAGCACACCCGGCACTCTTCGATTTTGATGTACAGTTTGAAACAAATCAATAGCAGTATAATAATACTCAGCACGCTGTGTAATTTTTATATCATTAGTTTTCATTTTCCGCTCCCCATGCATCAAAAAACTTACAACGGCCTCGTAAAGTTTATTTAGTATTCCATGAATTCCTAATCAGTTTCATTTCATAATGATTCAGAGCGGCCGTTGCCAGGGCCCCGGTGTCAAAAAATCGATAAAACCAACACACTTTTCCTGATGGCGGCTGAGAAAGGATCTATTGTAGGGGAATTATGATTTATGTCTGGGCTCCGCCACGAACAGCGGCAAGCGACAGCCTGGCTCAAGAGCTGAGATGTTCGCCAATAATGATTTATATGCATGCCTCCCCACCTCTCTGGTACCCCCCTCCACTCCTAGGCAACTGCCATCAGGCCCCATATGCCGTGCATTAGCAGCAGCAGCGGTTTCAGCTCTCGCCTGGGCTGCAGATTCAATCCTGTGTGACCACCGATTATCCCCAGGCCTTGGGCTTCGATTGCACGATGCCCAGCATCCTGGCCTTGCTCCAGAGCAGAGGAGACTCATCTTCTGCCCCCCCTCCCCACATTCTTCCTCAGGCGCACACCACGTTCCATTCCACCCCAGCTACAGAGGAGTAGGAGGCCAGTTCGATTTTCAGCTCTGTGCGTGAGGTGCCTATTTGTCTTGGGGTGTCCATTCTGTCAAACCTGCTCCTGGGCATGGGGGAGAGAAGATAGGACAGCAAGTGACCTAGACAGAGTGAATGGGGGAATGTTTTGGGGGGAGGGGTGTCTGTAAAAGGGATATAGAGACTAATACAGAGCACAGCTGCTATAGGGGAGATTTAAAAGTAAAGCAATTCATAATTTGACATTTAAGGGCACTTCGTTTTCTAAAGTTCAAGGCACTGAGGGAGCATAAAGTCTAAGAAAGCCTGTTACTCTTAGCAGCCCAAATTCCTGAAGACCAGGGACCCGTGTTCTCCGAGTTCCCCCAACTGCTGCCTGCCAACAGTGAGGTAGCAAGGCTGGGGTGGTCTTGGGGCTCATATTGCAATGACCCCAGGCACAAGGGGGCAAGGCATTCAGGGTGGAGGGCCCAGCTCACACATGAAGGCAGTATGCTGTCCCAGCTTCCAGTGTCTCCCCTGCCCCCAAAGCAGTAGCAACTCCACCAGGAAGGTGGGTTTTTAAGAGTTTTAAGCAAGACGCTCCACCCCTACCCACTCTGAAAACTTCATTTTGGCAGGGCCCATTGCAAAAGGAGCCTGAGCATTGCTAGGAAACTTTCAGAGTAGGTTAGGGGTGGTGTGCTGGTCCTGCTTCCTCCTGCTCTAAAAAATCTCCTATCTGCACTCAGGTCACTTGCAATAGGTCTCCTTCAGAGACAGGGACCCAAGGTCAACTGAACCCCCTCCCTCTATGGTAGCTAAGCCCTGGCTGCCAATGGGGAAGACATAGTGAACAGTACAGGCCCCTCTGCCAAAGACACTTGATAGCACGTGCAAGAGAGACTAGGGATTCTTACAGGTTGGAAGCTGAATGTACACAGAACACACAATCATTACACACACACACACACACACACACAATCATTACACACACACACACCTGTACACGGTGCATTTTCTACAGTGGACATGTCTGATTTTTAAAGGATTTTTGGGGTGCAAATAAATGGAGGAAAGCCCGCAGGAGTCCTGTGTTCGGTTTAGGCATCCCCCACTCAGGTTTCGTGCAGCAAACCCAATACACAGGCAGGTGCTGCACTCTGCCTTCCGTGACTACCCCTCCCTCATGACTCGCAGCCGTGGGGAATTCTGGGTCCGGGAAGCTCCCCCCGCTGTTTGCTTCCTGGTTTGTTTTCCCTCACCTTTTGCAGCACTGTTTTTGAGTGCTCCAATATGAAAATAAACAGTGGAAGCCCCAGGGAGAAAAAGAGCGGCGAGTGTGCTTGCAACTCCAACTGCTAGGACCACTCTTTGCGCGCACGGAAGCTATGTGCACCCTAATTAGACGGGGGTGGGCACGTGGGTGAACACTAGCCCCAACTGGCCCACACAGTAGGCCTGCAATGCCCCAGGACTATGTCGTGAGTGGAGGCTTGGTGGAAGCTCCATGGCACATGGGAGCATGTCTTGCAGCCGCGTAATAAATGAGCAGTGAATATGGGCTGAACACTCTCCTAGTGTGGGCTATTGTCTCATTTATAAACAACCTTTCCCTCCTTTATTAATATAATCAGATGAGATACTCTAAGCCAGAGAATCCTGAACTATGGGGAGTGACCCCAAGGGGGGTGGAGTTTTAAAGCTTTAAAGTTAATAGAAGAAAAATGTTATTAAGTTATAAGCCACATGGCTATCACAACAAATAAAACAATGCAAGGCAATAATCTAATTATAAACTAAAATTAAAAGGGTGGAGTTTTAACTCATCTACATTTGGGGTCAAGATCCCAGCTGGTATTTGATTTCAAGCCTTTGCTGCAGTCTATGCACAGTCAAGGGACTAAAGCCTCCAAACGGGGTCACCGCTCCTTGGAGCTAGACCTGGGCCACGTCTTGGCTCCAGCAGCTGTTCCCAAGCCAGGGCTCAGCCCTGGCACCTCTGCTAGATCCTGTCACTGCTGGGAATGTCACCTCCCTCCAGGTTTTCACATAGAGGGGTGAGGCCACATTGATGGGGCAGAGCAAAGCAGCTGCCACACACCATTCTGAATCAACAAAGATGCAAATATTTCATCGCTAAGATTTATTCGGACAGCCTTTTGTTTATCCAAATACGCGAATTATTTTTGTGAATATAAAATGATTATGATTATTTATACTTTATATACTGCCAGCAATGCACTTGGTGCTGAACAATCATTAATGAGAGGTTCCTGCCCCAATGGGCTTACAATCTAGGAGAGGCAAGGAAGGGGGAACAAGGGAGAGGGGAACATAGGGAGAGAGGTGGATCCATTCATGGAGTTGAGAAGTTACTGGTGCACATGTTTAGCATAGGTACAGGGAGAAGAGGACACAGAAGTATTCAGTTCAGCCCTTGTACTTATTAAATCTGCCCTAGGAACTGGAGAATGATCTCAATTTGTTAAGTCAACCTGCCTTCTTTGTCCAGTAGAGTGGGGCCATATGGCCAGCCCATGCTTTATCAGAGTAAACTGACCCTGTATGATGGATTGTCTCCTACTAGACCTTGTTCATTCTACACTATATTGGGGCTTTGGCTGAGAGGTCACCCTTCCATTATGAAACTGACTGCAGCAGGCATAGGTTAGGGACCTAACCTGCCTACGCAGCTCCCAGGTTTGCCCCCCCACCTTTTTTTTGCTTGTTTGTTTTTTTGAGGCGGAGGCACAACTATACTTTTTATAGGACAGGAGGAGAGGACCAGGCATCGGGGCGAGAACTTTTTTTTCCCCAGGGACTGGGTCAGAGACCGACCTTGAGCAACAGACCTTAAAGCCATACGCTTATATCGTAATGAAAGCTGTATATCTCCTCCCCCACGCCCCAGTTATCGGGAATTTCAAGATTTCCGTAAAATGTCATCCATGTTGCACAGTCTGCAATTCCCCATGAAAGTCACCATTTATTAAAGAACGGTGTCAGTGCAGTATAGTTTCCCAGTGATGTAGTCAAGCTGCGTGGCAGGTCCATGCTCATGTCCCAAAGGGCAAGGGAACGGGGGTCTCTCTAAGCAGCAGCCACCCAATGCTCTGGGCCAGCTCCCCCCGCAAACACTGTGGTGCCATCTTGGCTCCCAGCAGTCCCCTGGAGTGGCCGCAACCCCACCAGAAAGGACATTTTAAGAGTCAGAGGGGCCAGCATGAAAACCTCCTTCTCAGTGGGGCCTTTTGCAAGTGGCCCGAGCGCTGCTAGGAAATGTTCTTATCGCACCGCTAGGAAATTTTCGTTTTGGTCCTGCTCAATCCCCACCCACTCTGAAAAATTTCTTAGTAGTGCTCAGGCCACTCGCAGAGAGAGCCCCCCATCGAGTCCAGGGCTCAGGCTCAGTTGAACCCCCTGGCTCTGTGGTAGCAACACCCCTGTAGTTTCCCTCACCTGGAAACCTCGGGACACTTGGCGCATTTGTATGGATCAGAGAGGTGTTGGACTAGGCGAGGATAATTAAGCATGTCCAGAATTAAGAATGGGGATATAAAGGATCAGGATATTAAAGGTCAGTATGGAGGAAGTTACAATGTGTACATTTTTAGCACTTAACTACAGCAAATGTTTGCTTACTTGATGTACTGCACCACATGACATCCAGCTTAGTTTGCTTCCTGCCAGTGATTAAGCACGTTGCATACAAGCATTTCTTTAACATACCTTCAACCCAAAAGAAGATGCCAGCTGCATCAAAGACCAGAAAAATGTTTGTGAATTTTTCAGAGGAATGTAAAAAGGTAGTCAGACCAAAGGTTCATCTAGCCCAGCATCCTGTTTCTAACCAGGATCAACTTTGGACGCTTCAGAGAACTGCACAACAGGTCCAGCCCGTGCCATTCACTCTGAGCCTCTGACAGACAGAGCTCTCATCCCTGATGAACCAGACTAATATCCACGGATGTATCCAATCCTTTTCTTAACCCGGTTATGCTATTGGCCTTCACAGCATCCTCTGGCGAGGAGTTCCACAGGTTAATTGCATGTTGAGTGAAAAATCTCTTCCTTTTATTTATTTTAAATCTGAACTTACTTTTTTTGATAAACTGAAGAAATGGGACTCCTCAGGGGTCTGTTCACACACCAAGACATTTCTTATCCAGTTCTCTGCTTAGTTTAACCAGGAATAAAGACACTCTTGTGAACCGCCCTATGCAGGGTAAAAGGTACAATGTGTCTGAGAGTGGTCACACCCTTGTAGGTGATGTTAAACACATACTACCCCACAGGGCCTGGTCATAAAATTACCACACACAGACTCCGGGTGCTTTCTGACGTGACGGCTCCTGCTGCCACCAAGGGCTGCTCTGGGGGGTGGCGGGAGTTGTCACTCTGGCTGGGACTTGGCCTGGCCGCTGAACTAATGTTACGGTGGCCGTGCCAGGGAGGGGGCGGGGAGACGTACAGACATGCATCTGCCCTGCCCCACCCCCGTGCTGCATGGAGTGGCCCCGCCCCCCCAGCTGATAGGGGGCCAATGACTGCTGCCATGGCGCCTGACTCCCCTCGCCACTCCGGAGCACAGTAAGTACAGTGAGCTATCAGACAGGATAGCCCACTGTACTTCAGGTCCGGTGGCTGGCTGTCAGCCGTGGTGGAGCTTAGCCTGAGCTTTGACTTGGGGATTTACCTGAGTTACAGCCAGGGCTAAGCTCCACCACAGTTGGGAGCCAGACCATGCTAACATCTGGTGGGTGCATTTAGGCGTAATGCGTAATGCTAAAGCAGATTAAACCGTTGGTGTCACCGTCACGTCTGTGTGCGTGTTTGTGTGTGTACACTGTCACTGAATTAAAGTCACCGTGAGGTAATTTAACCCCCCAAAAGAAGTGGCTTTACCTCTGGGTAAGTTAGGCTGAGGGTAGGCTTGTCCAGGGTAAATTACCCCCATAAGGAATGTGAACAGATCCTGAGCACGGATCTGGTTTACTAGCTCCCCAATAATTCTGGCAGTTCTTCTGTGCCCATCCACCAACAGTGGCTTCACCACTTCATAGTCTTGCAAGTTAGTGCCAAGGTACATGTTGGCCTGGGCCAGGTTCTGACGAACAGGTAATTCAATGTAATTTTGCCTTACTTCTATTGACTCCTGACACGCAATCACACAAACACAGCTTCAGGAATAAAACAGAATAACTGGCATTCAGAAGTAGGAAAAGAAGTATGCACTCCTGAAAAATCAGGCACACATACTCCTCTTAAGTTTGTGTTTCAAAGTAACTGTTCATGTGAGGCTCCAGCCTCCTCACCAGATGGAGTTGATGAAAAGCGCTCCTGGCCACCACTGCAACTTGACAATCTAGGTGCAGCAAGAAGGGGTACAGAAGCACTCCAACGCTGCGAACCTGATGAACCAGAGGGGGCCGGACTCCATCAACAATAGGAGTCCCAATTCCCTCCAGGTCACAGGGCTGGTCAACCATCATCACCTCAGTTTTGTCTGGATCCAGTTTCATTCGGCTCACCCTCATCCAGTCCCCAACAGCTGCCAGGTTTCAGGTAAGCAACAAGACTGCCTGAGTTAGATGAAAAAGAGAGGTAGAGCTGGGTGTCATTAGCATATTGATGACATTTCACTCCAATGACCTTGCCCAGTGGCCACATATACACGATTAACAGGATCCCACAGGGGAGGCTCTGAGGGAACAATGAGCAATCATCCATCACCACCCTCTGGGATCTCCCCTAACAGGAGAGAGCGGAACCGCTCAAGAGTGGTCCCGTGCACCCTTGCCAGGTCCTGGAGTTGTGTCAACAACACCTCATGATCAACTGTATTAAAGGCCACCAAAAGATCTAACAAGATCAACAAGGTAGAATTTCCCTTGTCAACCTCCAGGCGCAGGTCATCGACCAAGGCCACAAGCACAGTCTCTGTGCCAGACTCAGGGTGAAAGCCCAACTGAAATGGGCCCAGGAATCCAATGGCATCAAGATGAGCCTGGAGCTGTGGGGCAACCATTCATTCAATAACCTCCTGATTGACTCCTCAGCTGACTCCTAAGTGACCTGCATTGGTCACACAAGCTAATTTGGCTGTTTTATTGTATTGCTGACATTGTAGGGTTGTCGGGGCTGGAGTTGTATATGTTGGTTTGTTGGGGGAGGTTTTGGTTAGGGTTAAGGTGAGGGTGGTTGGTGGGTAGGTTATATAGTGGAGGGTTGGATGGGTATGTCCCCTGCCTCGGTGAGAGGTGTGGGGAGGGACTGGGTTAGGGAGGGAGGGATCATTTCCCCCAGTGTGAGGGGGGGTTATGATCCCTGGGAAGGGTTTTTTGAATACCACTCGGTGAGAGTAGGAAGTGATGGGGAGTTGGGGATCTCCCTCACCGGTTGGACAGGGCAACCAGGGGGAGGGGGAGAACCGCAGCCATTGGGGTCGTAATGGGGGAAGTATGGTCCCTCTGGGGGATATGAGCGATCAGCAATACGGGACAGGTGTTTGGTGCCTGTTCCTCTTGTTGTCCCCGAAGTACGCAGTAAGGTGGTTCATGATCAGAGGGCCCCTGGCCTGAAGATGTTACAGCTGAATGCGAGGTCAGTTGCAAATACATCAACAACTGTCCGGGAGCTGATCCTGGACTATGCGACCGACCTCATGTGTATTACGGAGACCTGGCTGGACACCAAGTTGGTGCCTATTTTGACTGACCTTGTTCCAGCTAGATAATCCGTCGTGGTCAGAGGGTGCAGCCATGATTTTTAGGGATTCCTGGGCTGTAAGGAGGTTTCCGGTGTAGGCTATATCAGGTATTGAGGGTCTCCATCTTGTGATTGATTTGGTGAGAGACAAATTAGGGGTGCTTTGAATATGCCATGCACTGACCTATATAGCAACATCCCTACACATTCTAGCCAAGCTGGTGCTGGAGGTGGTGTTGCGCTCCCCAAAGTCCTTGGTCTTGGGGGATTTCAACATCCATGTAGATGCCAGTCTTGGAGGGGCAAAGTGTGAGTTCATGGCCACCATGGACTTGTCTAAAGGGTCATCGGCCCGACACATGATGGGGGACATACTCTGGATCTGATTTTTTTGCACCAGCCTTGAGGCAGGGGCTCCGTTAGTGGGGGAGGTGTCAGCGGAGCCCTTGTCGTGGATGGATCATTACTTCCTGCGGGCCTGTCTCCTGGCGCACGTCTGCCCCCGGAGAAGTGCAGAACCGATTTGGATGGTTCGCCCCTGGAGACTTATGGAACCAGGGAGGTTCTGAAATGCTCTTGGGGAGTTACCCTCTGATCTTGATGACCTTGTAGCATTTTGGAACACCTTGCTGACAGGGGCCATCGACCGGACAGCTCCTAGGCATCTGCTCCCTGAGCATCGGTGCCGCAGACCTCCTTGGTTTACAGAGGGTCGGTGATAACTGAAACGTGAAGGGCAGCGGTTAGAGTGACGGTGGTGGTGTTCGCATGCTGAAGCCAACCGGTTGCAACATAGAGCACGTTTGTGAGCTATGCTGTGGCTGTGTGGGCAGCAAAGCAGGAGTTCTTTGCTGCCCTCATATTGGCCATAAAGTCTTGTTCAGTGGAGCTTTTCTGGGTGGTGAAGGGGCTGGTCGGTCCAGTCTCGCTCCGCCTGGAACTGGAGTCTTCCAGTGCTGCTGTGACATATTTGTTGATTACTTTGCGGATAAGATCGCTTGTACCCACCATGATTTCAGTGCCACATTTATGACAATGGGAGAACCAGAGGTTGTGGAAGCCCCGCCTTGTCCAATTTTGTGGGATCAATTTCGGTGGGTAGTGCCCGCTGACGCAGAGGTTCTTGGGGCTGTTAGGGCCACCTTTTGTGAACTGGACCCATGCCCGTCCTGGCTAGTTACAGCCAGTCAGGAGACGTTGGGGCCGTTGCTGGTGAGGGTGGTGAATGCCTCCCCTTTGGGACGGCAGAGTACCCAGATGCCTCAAGGAGGTGGTGGTTTGGCCTCTGCTTAAAAAGTCATCACTTGACATTGAATACCTTGCCAGTTATCAGCTGGTCTCTAACCTTCCCTTTTTAGGGAAGGTTACTGAACAGGTTGTGGCTCAGCCACTGCAGGGACACCTGGATGGCATCAGTTTTCTTGATCCCACACAGTCTGGCTTTCGTCTGGGTTATGGCACTGAGACTGCACTTGTGGCCTTGGTCGATGATCATTGCCGAGAACTGGATCAGGGTCGATTGACCCTGTTGATTTTGTTAGATCTGTCTGCTGCATTTGATACCGTTGACCATGAGAAGTTGGTGATGCTCCTGCAGGATCGAACTGGGGTGGGTGGGACTATTCTTGAATGGTTCCGCTCCTTCCTGGCCAGAAGAACTTGGGACCTTACGTGTGGAGTCCCACAAGGTTCTCTTCTGTCCCCTCGCCTGTTCAATGTGTACAAGCAGCCGCTCGGTGAGGTTGTGAGACAGTATGGGGTGTTGTGTGATCAATATGCTGATGACACCCAACTCTACCTCTCCTATTAATTGGACCCAGACCTGGCAGTCTTGGTGCTTACCTGGTGTTTGGCGGCTGTCAGGGACTGGATGAGGGCGAGCCGACTAAAGTTGAATCCCGACAAGGGATGGTGGGTAGAGCGGTGGGCGTACCGGCTCCTGTCATTGATGGGATTCACCCCCCACTGAACCCCCAGGTTCACAGTCAGGGCATGCTTCTAGATTCTCAGCTCCGCTTAGATGTGCAAGTATGGGCTGTGGCGAGGAGTACGTTTCGTCAACAACATCTGGTGCATCGGCTTCAGCCGTATGTCTCGGATGACGACCTGGCAACCATCATCCATGCTTTCATTACCTCGAGATTGGACTATTGTAACGCGCTCTACATGGGGCTACCCATGGTGACGGTTCGGAGACTGCAGCTAGTGCAGAATGCAGCGGCCCGCCTCCTTATGAGGGTGGGCCGCCGTGAGCACATTACACCGGTGCTCCAGACTTTGCACTGGCTACCTATAGTCTTTCGGGCCCAAGTCAAGTTGTTGGTGCTGACCTATAAAGCCCTATATGCAGCTATTTGCAGGACCGCCTCAACCTCCGTGTTCTGGACCAACCTCTGTGATAGGCTGGGAGTGCCCTTCTTGAACTTTCCCAAGTTGTTCAGGGGCGACTATGGAGAGGGCGTTCTCGGTGGCCACTCCTCAGCTGTGGAACTCCCTTCCGGCAGAGGCCCAGATGGCCCCGGACCTCCCCTTCTTCCGTCGCCAGTATAAGACTTGGCTGTTCTGCCAGGCTTATGGTGAGGGAGATGGGTGGGGTTTTGGGGAAGGGATTAGGTTGGGGGGTTGATTTGATTATATTTACATCCCCTATTGTGGTTATGTTTGTTTTAAATATATGTTATTTTTGTATTTATACAGTTTAACATTTTTATTGTAAGTCGCCCCGAGCTGCCTTTGGGTAGAAGTTGTTCAAATAAATAAAGAAATAAATTTCACCCATAGGGCATTCTCCCTTGCAAGTTACTGTCATTGGTCTGAATTCTAGTTTCTCAGCATTATTATTCAACAAATGGCAGGCTGGGGTACCAGACTCATGGGTAAGGAATAGTGAAAGTTGTGTGGATAATTCAACAAAAGTGAGGTGCGACACAATACACGCATAGGAATGCAGAAGGAAGAGCAGATGCTGTTCCTGCCAGTCCAGCTCAGGCAATCTCTCCTAGCTAAGACAAATAGTATTGGTAAATGTTATTTGCATTTTTGGACAGCCATATGAATACTATCTGCAACCGAAATGGATATTTGCAGATCTGTTTAACTGGACATTTTGGATACTCTTGTTTTTCTGTTTGTTTTTTTAATTCATTGCTGTTCAGATATTCTGTTATTTAACAAAGTATCTGAACTGAACTGATCATTTATTTATTTTTTAAATCAACCCAGAAAACTGAAATGAATATCCAAAATGAAGCAGGGACAAGTAGCTGTTTATACTGTTTCATCAGATCCAATTCAAAATGGGCAAAATTGTTCAACACAAAATTCACTGTGGATATTCATTTTAACTCTAATTCACAAGGCTGAAGGAACCAAGTATGTTTAGTCTAGCAAAGAGAAGTTCAAGGGGAGATACGATACACAAAATTCACTGTGGATATTCATTTTAACTCTAATTCACAAGGCTGAAGGAACCGAGTATGTTTAGTCTAGCAAAGGGAAGTTAAAGGGGAGATATGATAGCAGTTTTCAAATATCTAAAGGGCTGCTACAAAGAAGATGGTAAGAAACTGTTCTTCATTGCTACAGAGGGCAGGACTAGTAATAATGGGCTCAAATGACAGAGATTTCAGTTAGATATCAGGAAAAATGTTCTAACAGTAAGAGCTATTCAGCAGTGGAACAAGTTGCATAGGGAGGTTGGACGCTCTTTGGCACTGGAGGTTTGTTGATTTAAAAAAAAAAAATCTGGACAGCCATCTTGCCAGGGATGTTGTAGCTGTAGCCATCCTGCATCCAAGCAGAGGGTTGCAGAAGATGACCCCGAGGGAACTTCCAACTCCAACATTCTGTGCTTTTATGATCACACCAAGCAGTACCTTGCTCAGCAAGCTTCAGAGGTTCCTAAAGTTTTTGCCTGCATAACCCATTTTGAGACTTCTGTGACAGCAAGAAAGCCATACTAAGGATGTCAATATTGGTCAGGACCACAATCCATCTATAGGTGACTCATCCTCACTCAGGGCCCCAACCCACAGTGAGGAAGTCTTTAATTTTGTTTTGAGTGGCTTTACTAGCTGCAAGTATTATTCACATATTCAGGTAGCTCTTCAAGAACCTCAATAATATCTGTGACTGAAATTATTATTTTAATATCATTTGGGGGGAGGGTGTATTCGGTTTCCCTTCTGGGGGTGGTGTTTCAAATTTGGTTATTCATAAGAACATAAGACATGGCATCCTGGGTAAGACCAAGGTCCATCAAGTCCCGCATCCTGTCTCCAACAGTGGTCACTCTTGGTCACTTTGGAGAAGTACCCAGCAGGTCATAATGGAGTAATGCTGTTTACTCCCAGGTCACGATGGGTCATTTTGATATTTCAGCTACATAATTTTTGGTAACTGAACTTGTGTAATACTGCTAATGTTGCCAAAATGATGTAAGCGAAATACTGAAATGACCAAACAATCAAAATAACCAAACTGAATAAACAAAGTTGAACAGCTGGAACGGATAGCCAACAGAGCATAAATGGATAGCAGTTACTACCCAAACAGACATTTTTGATTCGGGTTGGGTAGATTTAATGAGTTTACCCATTTTTTCATGTACTCATTTCAGCTCAAAGCACTAAGCATGCTAGCTGCAATCCCTCAGTGCACACAGGCACAAGTTTATCTTCAAAGCAACTGAACAGCATTAGTGCAGATAATATTTCTCATTCCTGATTTATTTTATTTATTTCAGTTTATAGCCCACCCTTCCCTGGAGGCTCAGGGCAGATAACAAAGCATACGTAAAAACGTACATAAGATAAAACCAATTAAAAAACCCCAACTTTATAAAAAAAATAAACATCCACATTTATAAACAGCATCTGAAACCCTATCCCCACTGGCCAAACACCTGGCCAAATAATTAGGTCTTACATTGCCTCTGGAAAATCAGGTTCAGGCTTTGGCGAACTTTCAAGGGAAGGAACTTCCAAAGCTGTGGAGCAGCCACTGAGAACGCCTTTTTATGTGCTTGAGCGATATGGTGCTGGTGCAATGATGGAACTTGCAAGAGGGTGCCCCGCAGCTGACCTTAAAGATTGCAATGGAACCTAGTGGATTATCTCCCTGATCTGTTTTCTCTTCCCTTGAAGAAGAACAAAGGCAAAAAACTGGAATTCAGGCTACAGAACTCACAAAACTACTGGCTTTATAGTGTAAGCCACACGAGACAGAACTAGCAGGATGCCCTGCCTGCCCTGGGGAAAGCAAATCCAGCTGACACACTTTGGGCCGACAGGGAGACCAGTCAAACAAGCAGCCCCCCTCCCCATGGAGAAACCGGGTTGGGGAGGCTGCCATCACAAGTTCCTCCATGCCACGGGTAGACTGAGGATTCCTGGACTCCTGCTGTGCAGCTCAGGATCGAGCCCCCGGGAGGAACTGCCACGAAAGATCTGATGGGAGGGGGGGCTGGGGAAGTGCATCAGCTGTTTGGCGGTGGGGGCGAGTGCAATCTTCCGGGCCCCCGATCCTAGGACCTCGGCTTGCGGTGGAACTGCACAGGCCAACCTGACAGGAGATGACCCGTTACCTCATATTACCGGGTATCTCAGGGACCGCCTCGCTTTCCGCGTTTCAGGACGGCCCCTTCGATCCACCGGGAGCGCCTTCCTAGAGGTCCCCCGCATGAAGCGGGGGGCCACAATGGAGAGGGTGTTCTTGGTGCCAGGGCCGCGGTTGTGGAACTCCCTCCCGGAGGAAGCCTGCCTGGCCCCAAGTCTACTGGCCTTTCGTCAGGTATGTAAGACGTGGCTGTTCTCCCAGGCCTTCGGGGGTGGGGGGTAAATGAGGTTTTTTTATTGTTGTGAATTTTACTGGTGTTTTAAATATCGTTTTATTATGTATGGAAGCCGCCCCGAGATGCCATAGGCATGAGGGGGCGGCATATAAAAGCAACTAAATAAAATAAAATAAATATTGGCTTTGGTGGGGCAAGACGAGACCGTGATGCATCACCGGCCTTCTCTGGCAGGTGCGTTGCATAGCAGCTGGCCACCTGCCCTGGGGCGGAAGTGGGTAAAAAGACTGACGTTCAGCTGTGTCACGAGCTACTGTGGGGTAAGGTGACCCAATGTGGGATAACATCTCTTGTGACCTTACCCTCAGAGTTAAATACCCACTGAACTGCTTTGCAGGATCAGGTTTAGAAATGCTCAGCACCATGCAGGATAGGCTCCCAATAAATCAGTGTTACTACTCAAGGTAGGTGAGGACGCCTGAAGTAAATCTGGTCACCTGCAAGCGTGGGGCTTTGGAATCACTGACATCCAGCCACCAAGAACCAAGTTTTTATTTGCAAGACTTATATTTTTTAAACAGGAGAATGGGCAAATACACAAATCACTAAGCCTTGATTCCCATAAGTTGGTGATTTCGGTGCAGCCATACTAATAATAAAAATGAGGATTTTTGCTATGAAAAAAATAGAAGAGGGATGAAACGGAGATTTTTATCATAAGGGGGGAGGGGGATACAGCTAAAATGTTGAGATTTGAGGGAAGAAAAATAATAATCATGGGTTTATGTTTGCAGGCTCCTGTGAATATCTTCAGCATATTTCTCCATATCATTGCATGGTGGGCTCCATTCATGCCGCCAGAATGGATGTTTCATCATTTCTATAGTGGGCCTGTATGACATTCATTAAGTGCAGCTACAGAGGGAGAGGGTTAAACAGCGCGGCCTCTTTTCTCTGATTTGGTCATACATCAGCAAGCGCTCCAGGTTAAATGCCCAGAATACCGCAGCAGATGGATAGGTAGAAGGAGAGCGGCAGATACTTCACCCCACACTACTTAACCCAGGGAAATGAGTCTCGGAGCTGGTGTCATGGTAAAATATGGAAGCTCACTCAGATAATGTGCAGTTGGATTTTTTTTTCTCCCAAGTCTTTACAACTGAGTGCACTTTAAGATACCACATACCCCCTCACTGCACAACGGCCAGTTCATTTTGCCAATGGTAGCTTTTTAATGTGTAATTTATCTTTATTGGCCCATCATGGAAGAATTTTAACCCTTGGTGCAGTTGAGAGGGACAAAGTAAGCAGTTTGCACCTCGTAAGTCCAAACTTTCCTTTTCTGATGCAGCCTACAAGTCAAGGGGACATTTTGCTTCCCCATACAAAGATTTCTAAAGAATGGCAACATCAGGCAGCTATGGTTCGTATTGCCCCAAAGCACGAGCCCTGTGGTTTCCAGATGAGATTTTAGATTAGAATAATCCCACAATCTGGACAGTAACGAAGACATGCAAAATACAGAAAATACCAATTGAGGTCTGAGCCAATTCACAGCTGGTGCAACTTCACTTGGGTCCAATCCATGATTTGGAAACCTCTTCACCAGCCAAAAAAACAGTGGTGGAAATGTTCCTCCACAAAAAAGGAGACATGGCTCATTTAGACATGCGGGAATTCTTCCCCTTCTCCCCACTCTGCTTTGTTTCCTACATCATGATGTATACAGGAGGTGAGTTTTATTGAAAAACAATTTTTAATCTTCATTAGTTTCTAAGCCAATGTGTGTTTGGGGTTTTTAAACACCAACGTTATGTGGTATCACAGTCTCATCGTCTCTTCTTCTTCTTCAAAGAATCTTCATACAAACATCTTTGGGGAGAAAGTACAGCTGCTAACATTATTCAGGATAAAGTCTGGGCAAAAAATGGAAAGAAAGACTCCAGAAATCAAGCTTTTTTCCAATCTTTGTAGGACGGAGGTCTGTATCTGCTTATTCAGTATGACCATCTAGCTAACTGTACTGGTTAGAAAACTAGTGCACATACCTAAATGTGCACATGCAAGTAGTCCCCTTTAACTCAATAGGACTTGCACGCATACACATGAACAGATATCTGCATGGCTGGGGTTAAGTTTCCAATCAATGGCACCACATACTCATCCGTACACCACAGGTTCAGAGTTCTCCTCGACTCACAGTTCCGCCTGGATGCCCAGGTGGCAGCTGTGGGGAGGAGTGCGCTTGGTAAATTACACCTAGTCAGACGTCTCTGGCTGTACATCTCAGGCTCCGATCTTGCCATCATCATCCATGCATTTACTACTTCAAGATTGGACTACTGCAACGCACTCTGCGTGGGGCTACGCTTGGTGACGACCCAGAGACTGCATGTCTCCTTGTGGGGACGGGCCACCAGGAGCACACAACACCTGTGCTCTGTACTGGCTGCCTATAGTCTTCCGGGTCCAATTCAAAGTGTTGGTTATTACCTTGAAAGTTCTATACAGCTTAGCTTAGGCCCCAGTTACCTGCAGGACCGCCTCATCCCTCGGGTTCTGGATCAGCCCCTGCGGTCAGCCAGGGGGTGCCTTCCTGGAGGTCCCCTGTGCGGTGACGTCCGAAAGGGCGTTCTCAGTGGCCACGCTGTGGCTATGGAATTCCCTTCCAGTGGAGATTCAACTCTCTCCGGATCTCACACTCCTTCCGTAGACAATGTAAAACCTGGCTGTTTCACCAGGCATTTGGTGAGGGGGAAGGGTAGTGGGTGTTTTTTTGGGGGGTAAAGGGTATTTATTTTCTCAGGTCTCTGTTGTTTTATGGTTTTAATTGATATTTTATATTACGTTATATTTTATAGTTTTGTATTATGTTTTTTATAATTATTGTGTGTTGTTCACTGCCCTGAGCTGCCATTGGGCAGGAGGGGGCAGTATAGAAGTGTTTATTTATTTTATTTATTTAATATATGTATATCCCGCCCCTCCTGCAAGCAGATCGGGGCAGCTAACAAATTTCCATTAAAACAATTTTTAAAATATTAAAACAATCATAAAAATCTTACAAAAACAGGGAGGACAGAAATGTACAAAAAAATAATAAGGAAGGGTAGGGTGATAAAAACCCTTTAACCCACCCTCCACAAAGGCCTGGGCGAACAGCCAGGTTTTATAAACTCGCCGGAATGTTAAAAGGCTTGGGGCCAGGCGAGCTTCCTCCGGGAGGGAGTTCCAAAGGTGCGGCCCGGCCACTGAGAATGCCCTCTCCATTATGGCCCCCCGCTTAACACGGGGGACCTCCAAGAAGGCACCCCCGGCAGACCGAAGGAGCCGCTCTGGGGCGTGGCGGGCGAGGCGATCCCTGAGGTATGAGGGGCCCAGACCGTGAAGGGCCTTGTAAATCAACACCAACACCTTGAACCTGGCTCGGCTCGCTATTGGCAGCCAGCGCAGAGCCCAGAGCACCGGTGTTATGTGATCCCGGTGACCGGTCCCCGACAGGAGCCAGGCTGCCGCATTCTGCACTAGCTGCAGCCTCCAAACCAGGAACAAGGGCAGCCCCACGTAGAGCGCGTTGCAGTAGTCCAGCCTCGAGGTGACGAAGGCATGGATGAGGGAGGCCAGGTCCGGGCCAGAGACGTACGGACACAACCTCCGCACCAGATACAGCTGGCGGAAGGCAGCCTTCGCCACTCCCTCTACCTGCTGCTCCAGGCGGAGATCCGCATCCAGCACAACCCCCAGACTCCGGACCTGTTGAGCTACAGGAGGGCGAAGCCCCCCAATCAAAGGGGTCAACACCTCCCTTGCTCTCCCCACCACCATCACCTCCGTCTTATCGGGGTTGAGCTTCAATCTGCTCTGCCACATCCATTCCGCCACGGCCCCCAAACACTGGGACAGCAACGAGACGGCAGGGTCTAGGTCAGCTGAAAAAGGGACGTACAGCTGAGTATCATCAGCATATTGGTGACAACACACCCCGAACCCTCTCATGACCTCCCCCAAGGGCTGCATATAAACATTAAATAATAATGGAGACAGAATGGAACCCTGCGCAACGCCGCAGGACAAAGCGCAGGGGCAAGATGTTTCCGCTCCCAGCACTACCCGCTGGCTTCTCCCCGAGAGGAATGAACAGAACCACTCAAGAACGGTCCCATCCAGCCCCCCCAGGCCATGCAGCCGTCTCAACAGCAGCCCATGGTCCATGGTATCAAAAGCGGCCGAGAGATCTAGCAGGATAAGAAATGTTGAACGTCCTGCATTCATCTCTCGGCGGAGATCGTTGCCCAAGGCCACCAACGCCGTCTCGGTGCCATAGCCGGAGCAGAACCCAGATTGAAAAGGGTCCAGGAAACCAATGCCATCTAGATGCACCTGGAGCTGGATCGCCACCGCCCACTCAATAACCTTCCCTAAAAAGGGAAGGTTAGAGACAAGTCGGTAGCTGTCGAGTGCGTCCCTGTCCAATGATGGTTTCTTCAGCAGGGTGCGCACCACAGCCTCCTTGAGGCTGGGCGACAACCTCCCCTGCTGCAAGGACGCATAAACCACCCTCGCCAGCACAGTCCCCAACGTCTCCCTGGAGGCTTTCACCAGCCAGGACGGGCACAGATCAAGTTCACAACAGGTGACTCTCACAGACCCCAAGACATCCACCACATCGGCCAGCGAAACTCCCCCACAAAGATGGACAAGACGGGGCCTCCATCACCTCGCACTCTCTATCTACTGCCTCTAATCCAGCGTCGAAGTCGCTCTGAATCCGAGCGATCTTGTCTGCAAAGTAGGTGACAAACTCCTCACAACGGGCCTGGGACACGTCCCCATCCAGGCGGAGGGAGGCCGGACTAACCAGCCCCCGCAACACCCGAAACAGCTCCGCCGGGCGTGACTTCGCAGACGCTATGAGGACAGCAAGGAACTCCTTCCTCGCCGTCCTCACAGCCTCAACATAGGACTGCAAATGGACCCTATGGAGAAGTCGGTCAGAGTCAGATTGAGTCCGACGCCAGCATCGCTCCAGCCTCCTGACTACTTGCTTCATTCCCTGCAGCCCCTCAGTAAACCAAGGGGCCCTGCGGTGACGAGACAGAGGCAGAGGGCGTCTCGGAGCTACCCTGTCAATGGCCTCCTCCAGCAAGCTGTTCCAATGCTGGACCAGCTCACCAACAGAGTGACCGTCCGGGTCCAAGGTTAACTCTCTCAGGACCTCTTGGAACCGCTGAGGTTCCATCAGCCTCCGAGGGCGGACCATCCTAACTGGTCCCTTCTCCCTCTGGAGGGGGCACGCTGAGAGGCTGGCCTGAAGGAGACAATGGTCCGTCCATGACAAGGGCACAGCTTG
>QEPC01007512.1:3971258-4047287 GCA_003113815.1 Sphenodon punctatus | reverse complement strand
CCTCCTACCCATCACTCCACCCAGCCCCCCATCATTCCAGCTGCTCCCGGTGGCCTCCTACCCATCACTCCACCCAGCCCCCCATCACTCCAGCTGCTCCCGGTGGCCTCCTACCCATCACTCCACCCAGCCCCCCATCATTCCAGCTGCTCCCGGTGACCTCCTACCCATCACTCCACCCAGCCCTCTGCATAATTCCAGCTGCTCTGAATGGTCTCCTACCTGTTGTTCTCCCTCCCCCAGCTCTCCTCCCTGTCTTTCCAGTTCCTCTCCATGGCTTCCTCACTTTTCCCCCCTCCTGGCATTTTTAATTATTATTATTATTATTATTTTAGACATTTATATAGCGCCAGTCGTGTGACCTGGTGCTGTACAGAACATAGAATTAGACGCGGTCCCTGCCTGTGGCTTACAATCCCTCACCTCTCCCCACACCTTTCTTGGCATTTCAGATCCTCCCCCACTCCCTTTGTTTCAGTTAAGCATCTGACATTTTATTGGTTTACTGCCCATTATGGACGACTTCCCAAAGCCCCATTACTTCCAGTTGGTATTCCTGTTGACTCTATGGTTTACAATTGGCATTCCTTGTTTCTTGTCAGGTTCACTTGCCGGGGAGTTTGCTTGGCAACCAGAGTAGCCAGCTACCAGTGAGTCCGCCAGCCAGCCGTTAGTCCCAGCTCTGTCTGTCCACAGTATGCAATAAATGCCACACACAGCCATACAACAATAGCCTTCATAAAAGCTCATCTCGTCACGTATAAACACAATAGATAGAACGTTAGTGAAACAGCATGGAAGCTGCTTTTCTCACTCTCCCCATTCGCCAAGATGGGCACTTCAAAACATCAGAACTTCAAAACTATACAATGGATTTTCAAAAACTAAAAACATGAAATCCATTCAGGATACTCTTGAATTTATTTCTTAACACTGAAACTAAGTCTCCAGGAGCAAAATAAAGTTGCATAGGGGAGAAAATGTCATTCTGCCTCAGAATTTCAAACGTCTTTATTGTTAACGTTATTGTTTTTCATTCAATTTTGCCTGATATTTTGATAGATTCTACCCCTCACCCAAGCAATCCTTCACACCAAATTTTACCACAATAAGAGGAATCATCCCAATGTTATAATGAACAGAATGCTTGTGATTTTAACACAGTGATGCAGCCACCTTAACTATAGAGCCACTCCTGTGGCTCTCTAATAAAACAAGGTTATATGACCCGTGCATTTCTTTGCAAAGGGCAGTCTCCATGGTTCACTTTGGTATAATGGAGTTGCTGCAGGTTTTCTGCACATTGTTGAATGTTATCTAGATTCATGGCTTGTGCACACAATTATTTTCTCCAGAGCAATAGCCCCTTAACTTACCTTAACCCTGCTTTCATTCACACAGGGATACACTCCTCCATCATTAACGTCAATGGGAACTGAACCATTGACTTTAATAGATGGAGGCGTTACGCCCTAAGTAAGGAAGTTATAACCCCTGAAGAAACAGAGATAAAAATTGAGGTGGGGTAGGGAGAGCAGAGCTAGGAATCGTAGCATGGAGCCTAGGCAGACCTGATAGTGAACACACACTGCACACAGCGCTTGCCATTTTTCAAGCTGTTTAACATGGGTGTCTCAGTACATTTGGTCATAAGAACATAAGCAGTACTGTACTGGGTCAGACCAATGGTCTATCGAGCCCAGCACCTGTCTCCGACAGTGACCAATTTCAGTCTCTTGGAGGAAGTACCCAACAGGTCACAATGGGGCGATCCATTCTCTGCTGTTCACTCCCAGCTCCCGACAGTAAGAGGTTGCATTCCCCAAACCTACCTGGCTAATATCTGCTAATGGACCGATCCTCCAGAAACTTGTCCAACCCTTTCTTAAACCAAGCTAGACTAATAAAAACATAAGTATAACCAATCCCAGGTTTTGCCACGGACTGAATGCTGTTTGCGGACCAGAACCTATCCAAAGAACTCATGGGGAGACCCAGAGAGAGGTCATTTGTTTAGTGCCCCCACCCTGTCACAGAGTTTTAGTCAGCCAAGCCACCATTTATGGCACTGAATCGCTTGATAAAACTGTGCAAGCTCCCATTACCCTGGTCAATAGCACCTGGGCTGGAGTGATACTTAGAGTGAAATTGACTAAGTGAAACAGAGATTGCATAGTTTTATTAAGTGACTCAATGTGGGCTGGGTTCCCTGCACTCCACTTTACAGCTGACAAACAGGGAGGGAACAGAGAGCCCTAATCATGAAACTCAGATAGTTCCCTTGTTTATGCTGCCACCCAAAGGACTCCCCCTAGTGGGGAGAGTCCATAAGGTGGCAGCATAAAACAAGGAGCAGCATGAATGTTTGAAAAAACTGCTCTGGCACATGATAACATCACAACAACACAGGGTTGATTTAACATAATGTTTAGAGCCGTCCACTGATCGGCCCTAATATCAGCTCTCCACTCCACAGTCCACTCTGCGTTAGGGCTGATACAAGCAGCCATACAAACGGGAATATCTGTCAAAATTGTGGTATCTGTTTCCATTTCAGCTGAATTGGGAACTGAGTGGTAACCATCAACTTCCCAACTGACTTTCTGTTTCCTGTTTTACCACTAAAGATTACTGTTTCCCAGGTTACCGTTTACCACTTGCTGCTTTCCATAATACCATTGTAACAGGGCCGAGTCCCTGTGGGCCACTGGCCCTTTAAGACAGCTGGCACCAACACTGAAGTAGCATGAGCAGAGCTGCAGGCACTGACAGGACTAGAAACTGCACCTGGCAGGAAGCAGCTGGGGAAGTGGGCGTGGCAGGAGTCAGCCCTGGAATATAAAAGCTTAGCCAGAGAAGAGGGACTGAGAGTATGAGGAGCTGCTGAAGAGGCAAGAGCTCTGTTGAGAGCTGCTGATCAACAGGGGGATTTCTGGAACTGGCAGACTGGCCAGGAAGCTGGAAGAGCGTTTGGCTGGCAACCAAATGAATTGTGAGTCAAGCCTGTGTATGGTGAAGGCAGTGTTCTAGTGACTCTGGATATGAATAAAGAGACTGAAGCTAGTTCCCTAAAGAGTGGCTGTGGGACATAATTCCAAAGAGCAAGTAGTTGCACAGGCCCTGATCTTGACAACGCTCCCCTACGAAACAAGCCAAACCCTGCTACAACCATAATTTTTGTCTGCATTCTCTGTAGGCTGGGATGAGTTTATTCAGCCCGTCATGAACTCTGTTACTGTGCTTTATTCCACACTTCACTTCTAAAGGACAAAAAATAGAAACTCGGTAATGCAGAAAATCAGTAACTCAGAAAGACGGTAATGGTAATGGAATGGTACATGGAAAGTCGGTAAATCACAGTGGTATTTTCCGGTATTTGGGGACATCAAGTATCCATAAATAAGAAATGGTCAGGAACCCGAAATTGCAGAATTACCCAAGAGTAGCAACATAGCTCTACCCTGCGTGCAGTCAGTGCGATGGTTAGACCAGCCCTGTTGAGTAGAACAAGAGTCAGTGTGAGTAACACAGTCACACGTACCAAAATGTCTGCATTCAGCCATACTCCGTCCCCAACCACAGGCAGAAATTTTAAAACAAGCATCCAGCTAACGCTATGCAAATGAGGACAAAGTAACCCACATAAACAATATTTCTCTTGCATGCACACCCCCTCGCCCCCAAGGCTACGCAAGTAATTTAGGTACCAAACGGGAGACGTAAATTATTGAACTGTCACCCTCGTCTTCCTTCCCCCTTAATAACCATCACAGAAAATCCAGAGTCCCGAAATGTCTATTGTGTTAGGTGGTGGTGTTTTTTTTTTCTTTTTAAAAAATATCTCAGAAATAATTGCTAATCAAAGCTTCGTGCAGCGGGGCTGGTAGGAAGTGGATACGTGTCCCCAACACAAAATTTTCATGTGAGCCGGAGTGGGAAGATGCAGGGACACCTAATTTCCACCTTGCAATGCAACTCCATCTGATGAAAAAGATTGCCCAGCAGTCAAAAATCAAAGTCACACTGTCCTGGGGAGAGCCGGAACGGTGACAAGTTCTAGCATGCCGGGAGAGCAGGCATGCAAGCAAGTGAAAATTTGGTCTCCACTAGGTGTGGAAAGTCAATGCTATTTTATTTATTTTTTTAAAGTTATTTTAGCAAATGTGGAGAGGTTTTTTTGTTCTCTTATCATTGCTGATTCAGTACACAGGGGGTCTTCTAGCTTATTAACCTTCCCAAGCCTTTTCCATTATTATTATTATTATTTATATATATATATATATATATATATATACACACACACACGTAAGATTATTATTCATTAGTGCCAGCCCTGTGATATGAAATCCATTTTTGGCTTTGCTTGACTATCATGCAAAAGAGTTGTGTGGCATTTATGCTAGCACAATGGATAATGTCTGTCAAAGGATGCATAAAACATTTTTGGCCGACATCTTGTCATGACAATGTTTGGGTTTTAAAAAAAATTCTTACAAGCATTAACAATGTTGCTAGGTAATTAGCAACTTTCCATGCGCCTTGTTAATTGGGTACTGATAGGCCAAGCTGAAGTTACTAAATAAGAAAACAGAAGCGTTGCAAGCTGTTAAATATTCCTCTCAGCAGCACAACTATTGACATGGTTTCCTTCTCCCCTGCATCATTGTCTTACAAGGAGGAAGGATTCGCTTGAAAAGTGCAGACAAATGAGTGGAAGCTCTAGACATACGCACATAAGAGCTACCATATTGGGTCAGACCAATGGTCCATCTAGCCCAGTATCTTGTGTCTGACAGTGGTTGGCCCCAGAGAAAATATATGCAAACAGGGCATCTATGGAATGATCCATTCCCTGACATTTTCTTCCAGCAGCTGCACCCATAGGTGACTGGTAATTATCGATAGTGGGGGGAGGAGGGAGCACAGAAGTGTGGACTGGGCAGGGGGCTAGGCAGGGGTTCTATAGGGCTTCCAAAAATCTGGGGGAGCATGTGCCTCCTGGAGCCTCTCCCTTGAGTCACCTGTGGATCTTAAGTCCTCATAAAGAGTCATATGGCTATTACCCCTATTTACTGAGGGCTCTCTGCCTCCTTTACCTCAGGAGCTAATTTTCATTGTTGAATTCTGCTAATGTTGAAGTGCTAAAAAGACTGACACTTTTCTTTATTGCTGCTTAGCGAAGAAGAACTATTTTTTTACAACCAGTGTTGTACTGGATTGTAATATTGTAGCAAAATATCGGTTTCTTGCTTTTGGATGTTTTTGTTGTTTGTTGTTTTTAGTTTAATGGCGAAAGCTGCAATAAACTTGATAAACTTAAACGCCTATTGATGCATCCCCTGATCGACTTGACTAATAGCTATTGATGGATCTATCTTCCATAAAGTTATCTAATCCACTACAACATCTTATGGCAATGAGTCCCATAGGTTAACTGTGCATTGAGCAAAATCATTTTTTAAATCTTGCTGTAGCAAGGGGTGTTGACAAACGTGACTGCGGCCTGCTTAGGCCCACTGTGGCCTGCGGGCCAACTGCCACGTTTGTTGGTGCCCCACCAGATGTTTGCCTGGGACTGCCCCTGGGCGTGGAAGCGGCTAGCTTGGGTTATGATCCCGGAGACCTCTGGGTTACAGTCCGGGCTACCACCTATCCAATTGGGCCAGAGCGAGCTACAGCGGGCTGTAACGTTTGTTATAGCCCACAGTGGCCCAGCCCGAATTCGGTCCACCGTGACTGGCTGCCATGGCGGGGGGCGGGACTCTGGGAGCAGTGCATGAGCAGAGCCAACTGGCCTCACATTTGTGTGGCCCCCCCTGCCCACCTGGCCGTCGACACATTTGTTGTGCCAGAAGACCTGGTCTGGACCGTGGTGACCGCAGCCTCCTGGTCCAGATCATGTTGTGATGGCAGCGCTCCACCATCGTGTCTGTGTTAATACCCAGGGACAGGCTGTGTGGGTAGAGGGGGTAGCGCCAGCTGGAGAGCAGGTGCTAAGAGGACAGGTGCTGGTGTAGAAAGAGAGCACACCTGAAATCCCTGACAGCTGGCCCCTAGAAAGGCTAAGCTAAACCCAGAACAGGGGACAGGTTGTTGGGAAAGGCAGAAGCCAGGGAGGGCTCTGCTTTAGAGAGGCTTGGAGAGACAGTCTGTGAGGCAGGAGCCACGAAAGACCTCTGCCTCATAGCTGTCTACCTGGCTGCGGGAGGGACTGTGTCTGTGCTTGGCCAGGGAGGCCTGAGTAACAAAGACATCCAGGGGGCTGTGTACGGGGTGGTGTCGGACTATCGGAGGAACTAAGCCTAGCCAGAGGGGGAGAGCCAAGTGGAATAGACTATATATGTACTGTATGAATAAAGAGCACTTTTGAGCAAAGATCCCATGTGGGCCTGGGTTTGGGGGGCTAAATTCTGCAAATACTTATCCCAGGACACACTGCCCTGTTACACTTGCTTCCTGTTTAACTTCACTGACTGGCCCCTAGCTCTGGTATAAATAACGGACCCTTAGTTGCAGACTCTTTTTAAACCAGAGAGGATCTTATCATTTGGAAGCCATTCCTCGCGTGGAAGCCATTTCGCTGCTCTTCTTTGTACTCCCCCACCACCCCCTTGGCCCCGGTTGTTATATCTTTTTAGAGATGGAGTGGGCAGAACTGCACCCGGTCTTCAAGGGGTGGAGATCCCATAGATGTATCCAGTGGCATTATGATATTTTGCAAGGGATTCGCTATAATAGGGACAGGCCGCACAGATACACTGGGGCGCAACAGCCTGGAGGGCCCATACTCCCTAGTGCTGCTGGGACTGGGGGAGCAGATTCCATCTTTTTCCCAGGGCCCATTTCAACTTAGCTACGCTTCGGATGCATTTGGTCCCTTTCCCAGTAGTCGTAAACATTCTGCTTGCCTTTTCAACAGCTGCTGTTCACTGAGTTGATGCTTTCAATGAACCATCCACATTTGACCTTTTCAAAGGTAGGTGTGCACTTATGTGCTGTCCTGAACAAGGACGCAGCTAGCCATCCTGAATGTGGGACACTGTGCTTACCACTGCTAAGAGGAGTCTCATCAGTGTCAGTGGGGTTAATACCATGCCCTGCGCGCGTCACACGGTACACACATGCCCTGCAAACTGCGGACACACCCACTGCAGGGACATTGTGCCACGCTCAAGTCACACAGGACCCACGTGGGTCTCACACACAGGAGGTATGGGATTGAAGCCAATAGAAATACCTGCACAAGTATTTGCAGGATGCATAAGTGTTTGCAGGATCCACACCAGACCCCAAGATTAAAAATAAACCATATGACTATCAATATTTAATAAAAGGTGGGGAATTTTACTGTACTAATTTAAATTAACTTAATTTAATTTTTTTAATTTTAAAAAATAGACGGAGGGAATTCTTTAAAGTCACAAAGGTCAGCTAAATGCCACGTCTTTGGCAGTCATTAGGATATCAAATCAAATCAAATTTTATTGTGTAGCCGCAGCCATTAAAATACAGATCACCAAAAACAACAACAGCAAACACAAATATAATTTCAACCATATAATAATATGTTAATAATCATAAACATAAAATTCCATCGATAATACATCTACGATCAGTAATGAGAAGAAAGGGTTTGTCTCAAACGCATAGCAGCAATACCAAAAGATGCTACCGCTCTAGATATCCCAGAATCTATAGGGCTAAGTAATTTCCATAAAAGAAGATCTGGATCTTGACCAGAATCTGCTAAAGAGACAAAACCCAGGTATTTAGTGCCCCAATTGTATATCCCTGGATTAGTTCTTTTTATAGTTATCTTTCTAGAATGGGATTCTCTATTGCGGCATTATGGCAATTGACTCCGCTCCAGCAAAAAATCCAATTAAAAAACAGAGCTCTGGACATAGGAAGGCAGGAAGACCTGGATGTTTTGTCAGTCTGGAAGGTAGCTCCTGGTTTGATCCAAACCAAAATAACATTTGGTTTGGAAAAGTACCTGGACATATTAGATTCCCCGGTATTGCGAAGAAATTTTACCCTGTTGAGGTTCCATCTAATTGAAACGGCTATGGTACAGGGCCGATATCGGGCTATACCCAAAGACTTGCGGTTATGTTTATGTCAGGATAGGAAGAGCGAGACAATAGACCATATATTATTCTCCTGCCCTTTGTACTCTCAACTCAGAGAGACTTGGATAGCCCCACTTTTGGAGGGCATCCTATGGCTGGATGATAAAGCTAAATTGGGAAGGATACTGAGCCTTATACAACTGGATGAGCTTAAAGTAGTGACTATATTTATTCAATTTTTTCCCAAACATAGAGCGCAATTTGAGGCAGAACTTAAAGATACTGATTAGTTGATCTGACGACTTGGGTTGGGCTTGGTCAAATGGTGTTGTGCCGGATCATTGTAACAATGACAAGCTATAAAGAGAGCTGTGCCAGGTCTCTATCGATGTCTATCAGGGTGGGTTTTCCCTTGTTTGAATTGTCTTTCCTTATTATGTGGAAATTGCCGGCTGATTGGCTTTATAGATAAGTTTCTTTTAATATATTTTTTTTCAGTTTGTCTATGTATGGTGTATTGCTTGTGTTTAAAGTTTATGTCTTTTTCTTGTTCTTGTTTTTTGCTCTCTGGCGACGGCGAAAGCTATGCCATAATAAACTATTATTATTACTTCTCAATTCCATTAATACAGGGCAATGAAATAGAACATGACAAAGAGTGTCAGGTTCCTGAAGGTCACAAAACACACAATCGCGGTTTTCCTTTGGGATCCCCATATATCGTCCCTCCAAAAGAGTCGAGGAGAAGGCATTACATCTTAACTTGGTAAAAATCAGTCTTTTAGTAAAATCCACCCAAACAAATAGATAACTAGGACCAGCTCTAAGAGGGTCCAATGAGATGAAAGTAGGGGCAGCCATCTGCTCATTCAAAAGAGCACTCTCATGCTGAAGCTCCTGATCACTTATTCTCCTACAAATAAGAGACAGGGCACCCTCAGGGCCTACAGACCTTCAACTATCTTTAGAAAATCCCAATTTACGTACTTCAGGCTCAACTGCTTTTTCCCAGAAGCCCAACAAGCCATGATTAATAACTAGACTAAGAAGGGATCTATCTTGTGGAGGGAAGAGGGATATCTTAACCCAAAACTTGAGAAGCATCTCTCTCATTGTGTGACTCAAAGTTTCAGCTCTAAGAATCACCTGAGGGGTGCCCAAAGGGACTCCCATGATTGAACGCAAAAACTTGTTCTGAATAGCTTCCAGCTTGTTTAGGAAAAACACTCCCCATACAGGAAAAGCGTATAGGACCTGAGAAATTACCTTGGCCTTAAACAGTCGGAGGGCAGGCAAAATCAACTTGCCCCCGCTACCAAAATAAAAGTTTATTATTGCAGCCACCGTTCGTCGTGCTTAACACTTTACAGCCTCCAAATGAATATTCCAGCTGTCTGAAGAGGCTATAACAACTCCTAAATAAAGGAGCTCACCTGTTCAATCAAATTGCTGCCAATCATCCAGCGATGGACTTTGCTGGTTCTACAGGCACCTACTACCAGTACCTTAGTCTTATCAAAATGTATGGATAAAAGCTCTCTACTACAATAAGTCCCAAAATACTGCATAGCTCGCCTAAGGCCCACTAACGATTGAGATACCAGCATGGTGTCATCAGCGTACAGGAGAGCTGGTATATTCCTGATGCCGACCACCGGAGCATGGGTGTCAATGCTTTTCATAAATGAGATCACATCATTTAAGTAGATATTAAATAGGGCAGGGGCTAGTATACATCCCTGTCTTACTTCTGTAAGGACCTGGATCTTCTTAGAAGGCATTCAGGCATAATTATACCTGATCTGCAAGGAGTTACCACTATGTAGTTTAATTAGCAGGAATAATAACCTTGGGTCAAGCGAGGAGGTGCTTAATTTGGCCCAAAGTCGCTCCCTGCTAATAGAATTGAAAGCCATCCGTAGATCAATGAAACACAGGTAAAACCTTTTCCGATGCACAGTATATTTATTTAATATAGAAGAAAGAACGAGGACATGATCTAAAGTAGATTTGCCTTTTTGAAACCCCGCCTGTTCCGGTTCAATTATATTATTAGAGTCAAGCCAAAGCTGGAGTCTGATTAATAAGAAGCTAGCATACAGCTTCCCAATTACATTTAACAAACTGATAGGACGGTAGTTTCCAGGGAGAAGCAGATCACCTTTTTTAAAAACAGGTATCGCTATATTGTTCAACCAGGAGCTAGGAATCTCACTGATTTCAATTATGGCAGTAAAAAGGGGGGTCAATATAGCAGCCCACCACTCTGGTGCAGACTTGAGAAACTCAGACGTAATGAAATCATCACCTGGGGCCTTCCCGGTTTCAAACTGAGAAATTAGGTACTTGATATCATCCGGGGATACTGGATCCCATGACTGGAAATGATCTTTCGGGGTGATGTTAATATTATATGCTGTAGGGTGACAATTTGAAAATATAGCTCCATAATATTCTTCCCAGACCATCGGGGATAAAGAGGAGAATCTATTGGTACTACCTCCAATTTTAGCCAAACGGATAATCTCCCAAAATTTCCTAGAATCTCTAGAAGTTACTGCCCCAAGCAGTAAGGCCCAACTCTTCCTCTGAAAGTCACGTTTCTTCTCTGCAAGCAATTTCCGGTAGGCAGTCCTAACAAGCTGTAGTTGTTCCCTGAGCACCTGAGTGGGTTTAGATTTTAAAGACCTGGCAATTCGGCGAAGAATAGCTCTTTGAGCCTGACAGTCATTAGGATATGGGCACCCAAAAGTCTTGTGTGTTTGAATATTCTTCCCCCCAACACACACACACAATAGGCTGAAAGTTTGTGTGTTCTGCATCCAAGCAGGGGGTTGGACTAGATGACCCGACCCTCAAGGTACCCCCCAATCTAAGATTCTATTATTCCATGGGTCTATTAATCTTGGAGCTAATTTCATAACTGCATTGAAAAGCAAAGTTTATATGGCAACGCTGAAAGTTTTAATTTATGAATGGTGCTGCCAATAAAAAAATGGAAGGAGGAGAGAGGGCGGTTGTCTGTATTGTGCTTCCCGAGTCAATACCATGTTTGTGTCAAGGTAACTGATTTCCATGGAGCACCTGGTCCAACAATCAATACATCAACCTCCAGGGGTGCTGAACTTTGCATTGTGTAGCGACAATGGCTCAAATTGAATTTTAATTCTTTTAATTAGAATGGTGCTCAGAGGCTACCTCGCGGGAGTATTCGGTTCATCAAGGAGAAAGAATCCGCAGGAGCAGTTGGGGAAAGATGTCAACATTTGCTATTTGCACAAGTGGATTGTGATAAGCCCAGCTTTATCCACTGACAGGAAAGCTCAACCCAATCACAATCCTCACTTAGAAGGCCATATCTTTGATTTCATGGCTTCTTGTAACATTAGCCAAGATGCGCCAATTCTCTGTAAGGTCTGGCATGAGTCCATATGCTGAGTTTGTGCTATTTTTTATTTAACCTACCAAGGAAAGTTTAGGAGGATTAAATGTTTCACAAGCTTTACGCAGCATAGCAAAAGATCTGGAGGGACAGTCTCAACCTTTGCTCCCTTTGGGGAAACAAGCGGTTATTTGAAGAAGCGTTTTGGTGGGAATGCATGCTGTGGACATCTGTCTCAGCAGACCCTAATCAAGGCAGACCCATAGGGATGGACCAATTTGTGTTGAAGGATTCAGACAAGAATATGAAATTCCTGTAGGGATAACTAGCTACCTGTAGGGGCATGGATGAGTCGCCTGGATAGATTGTGAATATGACTGACAGTTTAATCCGGGGGTNGGGGGGGGGGGGGGGTGTTGTTGGGGGGGTGTACTTAGAAGCCTCTCTTAAAGGGATACGCTGAAAAAGTTGCCCAGAAAGTTTCTTAGCTTGAAAAGCAGAACAGCTCACTTTGGCTTTACATAGACCATTGTTGCTGCTTTAATCTGAAGTAAAAGGAAGCTGCAAGATTTGTCAATGGGAATCCCGCAGTGCTCGATCTGTGGCCAAAAGGCCTGCAGGGAGGGCTGATGGTTCTAGCAGTAAAAGAGGGAGGGGGCTTCCCTTCTGCTGGACTCAGCACTTTGGTCAAATGAGTGTTAAGAGACAAGCATAGGAAGGTGGGATGGACAGCAGTGGCTCTGTCAGAGCCAGTGTGGTGTAGCGAAAAAGGTGGTGGGCCTGGATGTGGACCTCTTAGCCTAGCCAATAAATGTTTTCACCAGGTGACCTTGGGCAAGTCACAGCCTCTCAGACTAATGGCAATCTCTGTGCGTGTCTGTCTTTCCCTGTGCGTTCCCCACATCTTTGTCCGTTTCAAGACTGTAAACCCATTGGGAAGGGGCCTATCTCTGATAATCTGTGACTATAAAAAGCACTGTGTATGCCTAGTAGTGCTATAGAAATGATTAGTCGTCGAGTCTGGCTGCCGTCAGTGGAGTGGGCATGGTTGGATCTGGAAGGAAGCAGTAGTTTTGGAGTACAGGTTGAAAACTCAAATCAGCTGTAGATAATAACGTTAGTTGGTTCTTCATTATGCAAACAGCATCCTTTGCCCCTTATTTCTCCATCTCTGAATCCAGAATGGGAGGGTTCAAACACGGATTCACAACAAATACTGTTTTAGTTGAAAACATTGTATTTGCCACCTTCACTGAGATGCAGAAATATCCTGGGTTTTCATCCCATTCAGGAATGCCCTTCGGTCAGCACTTCTGGTACTTTCTGGATTCTGGTATTTTTGGTACTATATGCCAGCAGTTGGCAGGCGAAGGAGACAGGTTTTCTGACACCAATTGGAAGAAGAGCACTTGGAAGCAAAAAAAAGTGACAGCACCAGGACAGCGAGTGCTGTAAAACAAGTCGCTAAAAGTACCAGGAAATTGCAGAATTTGTGCACAAAACTCCACCTGCAATCCCGAAAGGAACAGAATCACAGAAATGTCCCAGATTTAAACATTCTAACAAACGTGTCAGCAATGTTCGTGACATGATGGGATTTCCCTTCAGTTCAGGAACAGCATGACAAAATAGCCCCTGCTTGGGCCTTACTCAGTTTTTTTAAAAGTCCCTAACTTTACTCGATGGCAAGAGACAGAGGGGGAGACAACATATGTATTTGTTGTCTCTTATGTTTTACAGACTCCCTTCCTAAATTATCAGAAATCATTCAGCACTCCTCCTTCCTTTAATCATTAGAAGTTCACAGAACCTCCAACAGCAAACTGCAGTAAGTCAGCGATGGGGACCCTTCTTCTTCCCAGAGGCCACTTTGAAAATGAGAACAAGCTCTGAAGGTCGCATAGAAGTTAGGAATGGGGTGCTTATGAGGTGTCCTCAGGATGGGGGAACAAAAGGGAGAGTTTAGATCATAGATCTATGCTATGGATCCATCCTGTATTACCCATCTCCATCTGTTCCCTTTCCTTGAGCTTACTTTTTCAATGCTTGAGGGTAGGAAGTGGATCCAGGAGCCAGGTTCAGGAACTGGAAAGGGGACAGATAAAAACTAGCTGCAGGCCACATTGGGACCCCAGGTTTCCCCACCTCTTCATTGAGCTCAATCCTCCCTCTCTTACACTGGACTAAGCAGGCCTAATCTCATTTTTTGACATATAAAGTTCTAAACGCTTGGGCCCCAGGTATCTGAAGGTCCGCCAAGAGGTTTCCTCAAGTCCCATCCCAGCCTCGGAGGTCAGCAAGAGCACCCCCTTGCAGGTACCATCTGCCCGTGAAGTCTCTAAATCAAGGGCATGCAGAGGAGCATTCTCAGTGGCTGCACTGCGATTATGGAACTCCCTCCCCTTGGAGGTTCATTTAAACCCAAGCCCACTCATCTTCTGGAAATGATGCAAGACCTTTCTATTTGACCAACCATTTGGCAGGCAGGGATAGGGTTGTCTGGCTGGCTGGGGTTAGGGAAGGGTTGTGGGAGGGTTAAGGGGATTTAAAAAAATGTTTTTATTGATTGTAAGCCGCCCTGAGCCATAATGGGAAGGGCGGCATATCAATTTGATTAAATAAATACATTTTAACCAGCAGCTTTGTATGGGTATAAAACAGCATATGGCAGAAGAGAATAGATCCCCCATGTCGCTGCATGTGGCTCTGAGTTTCAGCAACCACCAATGCTAACCTGTAGATGAGCAGAGCTTGCTCTCAAGGATGAGCTTTGGGATCCCTTTCAGTCCTGGGATTCTCTCAGAGGTGTAGCCATCATAGGTGCAGGTGGTGTGAGCTGCACCAGGAAGCCTCCATGAGCTTGGGACCTACACTCATGTGGAATGCATGCATAGACAAATGGGAGATTAGCCCCTTGGGACCCATTCCATCTTCTGCTGCACCCAGGCCCATTCCAACCTAGCCTCATATCTGGATTCCCTTATAATACTGGTTTCAAGAATATGCTAACTGCACTAGTGCAAAGAGTGGGTTGGTCTGACTCCGTCAACAAGGAAAAACAGCTCCATCACTCACTGAAATCCCCAATGTAGTCCAGGCCCAACATGGCAACTGGTCTCCTAGTTAAGTAGGCATTAGAACCCTAACTATGGTTGGACCTATGATCTCATGTGAGTTAAAGGGGCAGCCATTTCCTAATTTCCTTTGCAAAATGGTGTAACTCCTCTCCAGTGTGTAAATTGTCTGGAGCTGCTAGGAGCCAGAAAGAAAGCCCTAGGAACAGGCTGTCATTGAAGAGTACACAGCCATTCCAGCAGGCCCCAGCTGGTTGGGACAATGCATTGTAATGGAGATGCCCAGTGGGAATCAACAGGCTCCAAAGGACCCGCAGGAACGGCTCTCTGAAGCTTTCAGCGATAGCCGGCTTTATGTGCAAGCCTGCCAGCGCGGTATCCACACACTTGAATTGTGGAGTGAAAACAGCCAAAAGCGTGGAAATGATTTGGCATTAAAACACCAAGCAGGGGCCCACGGGAGGCCTCCAAGTCAGGGGTTTCTCACGATTGCACCTCTTCCGAGGGCCTACAAAATTGTCTGATAGATGATTTGCCAAAGTGCACAGCCCTGTTAATGAAACATGCTGCATCTTTGAACATCACACTCCAAAGCCCTGGCTCAATCACTGGGTTGCAGGCAGTGAGATCGCCATGGGGGAGGAGGGAGGAAAAAGAAATGCTGTAAAGTTTCCACTGAACTCGGTTTCTTTTCTTTCGGTCTAGAGAGAGTGTAGTTGCTGTGTTGGTCCAAACCATAGGAGATGGAGACAAAGTAGTTCAGATGATCTCTTTTAATGAACCAACTTCTACTGGTGAGATTATTCAAGCTTTTGGGCTGCACTGGGTCCCTTCTTCAGGCAATATGCTGCCTGTCATGACGGTGGAGAAAAACCTCAGCAATATGAACAGAGTGTCACTGATGCAGAGTTTTGCAATAAGAACATAATGATGTAAGAAGTGCTAGACCGGGTCAGAACAATGGTCTGTCTAGTCCAGTATCCTGTTTCTGACAGTGGCAGCTTCAGTTGCTTCAGAGAAGCGCACATGCACACCAGGCCATAACCAAGTGATCTCCTTCTTGCTATTCACCCCAAGCTCCCGACACTCAGAGTTCTGATCCCCTGAGCAAATAAACTAATAACCTTTTTATGGACCTATCCTCTATGATTTTAACTAATTCCTTTCTCAAACCCAGTTTTACTTTTGGCCTTCACCACTTCCATTGTCAAGGAGTTCTGCATTATGAGGCTGCATAAATAAAACAACTGCCTTCGTCCCTTCTCTCTCGCTGCCCCGCACGCCTGGAACTCCCACCCTGCCCACATCCACCTTGTCCCCTCCCTTCGTACCTTCAAGACCCTCCTCAAAACCCACCTCTTCCGCTCCGCCCTTCCTAACTCCTGCTAATCATCCCCACCCAGGATTATCCCCCACCTGTTATCTGCAAACTCCCAATTACTGTAACCAAGCCAAGAACGTGTACCTGAGTTCTCGCATCCTCATGAATGTTGCATCCCTTGTCTCTCCCTCTGTTCCCTCTTCCCTGTCTTTAGATTGTAAGCTCTCGGGCAGGGAGCGTGTCTATCTTATTCTCCGTAAAGCACCAGGTACATTGCTGGTGCTATAAGCAAGCTTATAATAATTAATTAATAATGGGAAGCAACTTTGATAACTGTTCCATTCCTCCAAGCAAGGCAAGAGGACTGCAGGGGTCCACAATTTACTGTGAGCAATGTTGGGGGGGAAAATCCATAGTTGTGCTAGACAACATATTCCATTGTCTAGCTTCTCTGACAGTTGGGACGTTTTACCACTATTTCAGCTTCCAGTAACTTAAAGCTAGGGTTGCCAGACATGCACATAAGTTGCCTAGAGCTGCCGCAGGGCTGGAGGGAGCAGGACACAAGTCAAATAAATAAATAAATATGTACGTTTTTCCAGGACACTTATGAAAAATACATGTTGCAGGGCCTGCACTGGCGCCTTGTACCTTAAAGTCATTGTCTTTTGTCTTCCTGTCTGTGTGGTGACACAGAGCAAATGTTCTACACCATCTTCATGGCAGCATTTTACATTTTTAAAAAAACCACGTTTACCATAACCGTTCCCACCTCTACCCAGTCTTCTTTCCTCTGGCTAACCATACCCATTTCCTTCAACTGTTCCTAATGCATCTTCCTTTTACAAAAGGCTGCTCGGCCTCAGGCTTGAGTAGAGACTCTGCTAGGGACTCTTGGGCTCGATTACCCTTTTTGGGGTGTGCGTGGAGATTTAGGGAAATGGGGCACTCTCCTTTGTGGGAGGTCTCAAGGAGGAGCTAGGACACAGCTCTGTCAGGGATGGGTTAGGGATAGTGAATTCTGCCTCACATCAGAGGGCTGGACTAGGCCAGAATTGGGGGCCCCAAGTGCGGTTGTGGCATCCGTGGATGGGGGTGTGTGTGTGATCTGACTGTTATTTGCTACACTTCATAGAACTGAAATGTGTTCCTAAATATGGGTCAAGCCGTCAGATATACCTGAACCAAATGGAAAATGGGGCTTCAGATAATAGCTGATCTCTTACACGCTCCATCAGGTCTTCACCTCCATTATTGGGTTGGCTGGTTTTTTCTCCCAGTTACTAATTTTTTTGGTCTGGTTGTTTTGGTTGTTGGGTTATTTTGGTATTTTGGTTACTTCAGTACTGGCACTATTGTGCAGGTGCAACTGCTGACAATTATGTAACCAAAATACTGAAATCACCAAACAACCGAAATCACCAAACTGAAAAACTTGAAACAGGATATGCAAGTATCACCTGTATGTCTCCAGCCATGCCAGCACCATTTCGCAGTTAGTGCCCGCCCGGCCCAGCCCCATTGCCTCAGAGACTGCTACAGCATCAGCCAATTAGAGTTGGCTCAGAGGGTCACAGGGCGGGCAGGACAGGAACCACCCAGCACTTCCTCTTCTTCCTCTATATAAGGAGGGAAAAACAAGTTTCTGGTCGCTTACCACCAGGTCCTTTCCTGATATAGCCTTCCTGTGCCTCCTGCCCTGCAACCCTGAGCCATGTCGAGCCTCTGTCTCCTGTCCTGTCTCTCTCTGCTGCTGCTGCCCACGTCCCAATCTCTTGCACCATGCTGACTGATCACCCGGCTTAACTTATCATCGGCCCAGACTACGCCTCCACCTGATCCTTTTGCTGATGCCTGTGCTAACTGATCATCTGGCTTAGCCTACGCTCTGCCCAGACTCCAACTCCGCCTGATCCTTTTGCTGATGCCTTTCTCCCAGCTCGCCTGCCAGCCCCCACTCTGACAGCAAGTACCCATTGCATCACATATACTATTCAGGTACTGTAAGGGCTCCCCAAAAGTGCAAACAATACCAACAACCCACTCCCTATTTCAGCTTTAGCACATTGAACTATCTTTGTTGCTGTCTAGGGTCCACAGGATTATATTTCATCCATAAAATGGGGTCACGCAAGCAAAAAGCCTGGGAACCCTGAGGCTAGAAGAGTTGAGAAGTCACTTGTAGCCCTACAATTCTCTCTTCCCAATCTACTGTAAGCAGCATCTCCCATATGTAAGGATTATGCTGTGTTTGGGGATCACCGCTCTGCCCTGTACCTCACACCTCCGTACCTGCCCTCTGATCTTTTCCTTTTCAGCCCAGGCTGTCAAGCTGGCACGGTTAGCATTCTCAGGCTTTCCAGATTTCTCCTAGATTTGCTATATTACCAATACTTTGGTAAACCATATTTGTCAAAGAGATAACACTGTCCTAGTAGTTGATTGATTAATTGCGATTTTCCTTCATACTGGGATGGGGAAAAGCCAATGTAATTTCCCTGGCAAAATCCATTTTAACAGGAGGAGATGAGCCTGTTCAAAACTTTTCTAGCAGGATGCAATATTAGGAGCGTGATTCGAGGTTTCCAAGTTCACATACAGGTGGCCAGCAACCTCTCTGCCTCATAAATTACTTCTCTGATTTATTAAATTCACACGGCAAATTGAATGAACTATGTTCGCGCTTAAAATCCAATACAGGTCATCATTTCGCTTTCTCCTCACAATCATTGAGCTGTGTGTTTATCTTTCTTAGGTGGGGAGAAAAAGCCATGATATAAGAAAAAGGAATGAGGAGACAAAGACTGAATATAGAGTGGGGCTTAAATACCTGTTCTGCTTTGTGGAAACTTAGCCCTTGATTCTGTAAAAGCATCAGCTCCCCAATTCTTTTGTCCAATGAACCACTGTCAACCTGCAAACGTTCTCACAGATAAAGGTCGACACGTCCCTAGGTTTTGCCCAGAGACTCCATGTTTTCATCAGAAACTCCAGGCTCGAGGAGATGTCCTGATTTTCCAGATCAGCTGGGGGTGCTCTCGATAACCTGGAGAAACGGGGGTTTCCGACAGCAGCCATATCAAAAAGGAGGCAGGGACATAGGTACTTTCCAGTTCTCTGTCCAATGTGGCCTTCCCCCTAGGAAGCAACCCGACATAATGACACACTGTGAGCAGGGTTGTGTCAGAAACCTACTCAGCACATCACTTGGTATCTCCTCGCATTAGCCCAAGGAGGGGTCAGGTACAATCTGTGACATGCGTGGACTGCAGGAACACTCCCGGAAACAGGGTGAAGAAAGGATCAAGTTGAGGCAGGAGTGGCAAGACAGGAAAACGGTCAGGGAGACAGGATCAGAACACAATCACTTTTCTCTTTCATAAGACTAAAACAGTATTTTTTCCTCTCTCATAAGACTAAAACAAGGGAACACTAAATGAAATAGAAAAATGGCAAATCTCAAACAGAGATAGTGCGTGGAACTCCTTGCCACAGGATATCATTGAGGCCGAGAATAAAAAAAGATTTGAAAAAGGACTGGGCATCTGTTTGAATAAACAGAGTATCCTGTGCTACTAAATTTGGGGGGAAAGGGTAAAAGGATTTTTGCTTGAAAGCTAAAGCTAATCTCTTCTGAGGCAGAAGTAGTTTGGCATGGGCCACCCAAGATACTTAGCCAGTCTTCAGTGGGTTCTAATTATCCATTTGCCTATGCACACTTCCACATGGGTGTGGGCCCACCAAGTTCTTGGATCCCGATGTACCAATTACAGCTACAACTTGGAATCTCGTATTAGGGTGAAATCTTCATGGTTGTCAGATTATGCCACAGTCACTTAGCGAGTGATTCCTACATCTTCCTCTGCAGTATCTGGTACTGAATACAGTTGGAGACAGGATACTGGGCTAGATGGAACATGACGCTTTATCCAGTATATTAATTATGCTATGTTCTAAACTGAGCAACTTCATTCCCCTCAGCTATCAAATTCTACACACTGCTGCTCACACTGGAGGGGAGGAAAAGCTGACAGCTGAACCAGTCAGATTGGAAACTTGCATTGTAGAGAGCAAGAGAAGCTGTAATAGATTAGAGCATCCATCCATCAAATCGCCATTTGAACCCCAAGCGACAGACACTATTAACATATTCACACCATCCTGGTAATGCCACATACAAATTGCAACAAGCAAGTTACTTGCTCCGTAAGTTACTTGTGAATCCTGAATTGTCCTCTTCTAACTCTGTCTTCCCCCCACCTCCCCCCCCCAAAAAAATCAGGGTCATTCTTTCTACCAGAACTAATTCCCATGCACTGGCAATGAGAGAAATGCTATGTTCAAAGCAATAAAAGCTGGAAAGAGGAATTATTTTCTGCGCCATTCAGATGGAAATGAAGCCTAGCCTCAATTCTCCATCACCCACCTGGAGCTGTGGTATGATCCTATAGATCTTTGGATCGATACTGCATCATAGCTACAAAACTGGGAAAGGTGAAAAGATGAGGCACAAAATCAGGGAGTGTAAATTTTAACTAAATTAGTTCTTTACAGGCTCCCCCTCCCCCCACCCCTTTGAAAAGCACAACAATCGATGCAGTTTGCAGGGGTGGGAGAAAGAGAATCTGTCTCACCTCCTTTCCAAGGCACAAGGTCATTTCTTTTCCCTCACCCCTGATTATGCCGAATGTTTTCTTGTTGGACTGTGTGTTGGGAGAGACACCCCATATTTCTTAACGATTCACTAAATTGCAAACATCTCTACAGGAGTAAAAGGCATAAACTGTCTCCCACCTTGTTGCCTGTCCCAGCACTTTGTTGCGTACAATAAGATGAATTTCTCTTTTAAGTTTTAAGGTCACTGAGATCCCACACAGCAAAGAGATGAGAGTCGGTAGCTGAGTATCGTAAGGCATCGTGTCACAAGCCAGTGGCATTGCAAGGCTGTGGCACACATGGGCTCATGTCCAAATTATGGGCCCCCTAAGGGCAAGGGGAAAGGTCTTCCTAGGTGGTGGCCTTCCCCAAGGGGCCCCCAGTACCGCTTGGCTTCCCCCTACAAAGGTGGTGGCACCGATCTGGCTCCAAGGGAGACCGCCAGAGCAGCAACTTGCCAGGAAGGAAGTTTTAAGAGGGAGCAGGGGGACATTGAAAACGGCACACCCACTCTGAAAACTTCCTCGTTGGTGGGGTCCTTTGAAAGCAGCCTAAGTGCCACTAGAAAATATCCCCAGTGGGAAGGGGAACAGTGTATGCCCTGTTCTCCCCACTCGCCATCCCCATTCTGAAAATTTCATCGCAGCATTCAGGCTGGTTGCGAAGAGACCCCCTTGAGTCCAGGCCTGGGTTCAGCTGAGCCCCCTCACTGTGTGGTAGCAACGCCCCCGTCACAAGGTGCCAGAGCCGTTATTACACCTTCCCATTAACCCCCACCGTCTGAGCTCCAGCATGGCAAGAGGCAGGGCAGGGTTTTCTAGGATCACGAGGCAGCAGACCAGCCCCAGGCCAATGGTGTGATGGAGATGGGACTGCTGGGCACAAACCCAGCCTAGCCAACCCCACAGTGAGCAAGACCACATTCCAGAGTTAATAATAATAATGTATTAATTCATTTTATAGCCCTCCCCCACCCCAAAGAAATGGGGCTCAGAGCACTTCACAACATAAACATACAACACAACAATATAAAATCCAATTAAAATACAATCCACTTTAAATTTATTTAAAAGAGGAAGGTAAAGAGGGAAGAGAAAATACATTAGGAGGAACCAGCAGTGGATCCTAAAGCACCTAGAGAACAAATGAGCCTTCAGGTGCTTTTTTAAAGGCAAGGAGGGAAGAGTTCCACATAGAGGGGCCCTGCCACAGCAAAGACCATTATCGCCTGCCGGCTTCAGATGCAATGGCAGGCTCCGCAAACAGCGAGTGGTTTCGGAGCAGAGATAACTGTCAGCACAAGGCTCCAGGAGCCGATGTAACCCCCCACTCCCATTTCCTGGGGCCCCAGAGTGCTACTTAATGGCCCCAGAGGGCTTGATTGAAGCAGCACCAGCTGCTGTTGGAGCTCTGTCAGGCTCTCGCGCCAGCATGTCTTCCCTGCTCCATATCGCGAATGTACAAAATGGCCACCAGGGTCATTTTGTGCATGCGCAAAATGGCCACCATCCTTAATCAGGATGGAGAAGGGGGGGGGGGGAATGGGGAGGTGTGTATTTTTGTGTTTTTGTTTTATGATTGATATTTTAAAATGTCAGAATTGTTTTATACTTTTATAATGTTGTTAGCCGCTCTGAGCCGCTGAGAGCGGAACATAAGCTTTGTTAAATAAATAAAAATAAAATAAATAACCAAAATGGCAGTGGCCAACCAAAGGCGGGTAGCCATTTTGCACATGTACAAAATGCCCCGGTGGCCATTTTGTGGACACATGATATGGAGCAGGGAGGACACTGCGGCGAGGGAGCCTGCCAGAGCCCCCACAGTAGCACTGATACTTAAATTAAGCCCTCCAAGGCCGGTATGTACCACTCCAGGGCCCTGTGGGAAGAGGGGGGGAAACCAGGATCTGTAACTCTGGATCCGTAACTAGCAGGGTGTAATTACGGGATCTTTTGGATTAACCCAAAACAGCCTATTACAGTCAGTTTCAGATTAATTCGAAACTGTAACTCCCGTCATGATTGGATAGATCAGTCTGGGATAAATAAGGGTGTAGCTTACACAAATTGCATAGCTGAAAAAAGTATCTTCAAACTACATCTGATACTTGAGTTTTCACAGACAAAGAGTGGTCAAAAATGATGCCCAAGTTCTTTGTCTGGCCCACCACCTCCCCCCACATCCACTCAACATGCAGGGGCCCAAGGGAGATACTTACTCTAAAATCATTCAGCGGACTATTCATCACCCTGATGAGTGCAGTCTCTCTACAGACCTGTATCTTAAATGGGAAGGCCAGAACACAGACTAGAATTTCCCCAAGATATTGGAGTCCAAGATGCCTCTGTAGCCATACTGCCTCAGCCTTCTTAATCACCTTCCCTAAAAGAGGTAGCTTGGAGACCCAGCGACAGTTGGCAAGCACTCCAATGTGGGGTGGGATTGGGCTGGGCTAGAGTTGCTACCTCTCCCAAAGAAGCAGCCCTAAAAGTGCTAATTTGCTCTCATTTGCATGCATTGGTTCATATAAATGTATGTAGATTGAAAAGAACATTTCAGTTTGACTAATAAAGCTAAGGACAGAAGGCAGGGGCAGGCTATATGGTGTAGGGGCTGAATAAAGAAGCATGGGGGTATAAGGGGATATGGACAGCCCCAAGGCATGAAGGGACTCCTAGGGCAGAGAACATGTAATATGTCACTGCCTCAGACAACATATAATAGTTTGATTTACACAAGTCATTCGTGAGCCTCAAAGTCAAACTGGCACCAGCCATATATGGGCTTTTGCCTAGAAAAATAAGCCTTGGTCAAGTAAAACCTGCCTCCAGGTTTTAGACCCAGGACTCCTGCCAGCTTTAACAGGAAAGAGGTTCTTTTGGAACTCTCTGAGCTTGTTCCAAAGACAGTTTTGTGTAGCTAGGATTTCCCTCCTTCCTTTCTCTCCTGCCCATGTATATGCAGCCTTTGGGGGAGGTCGTGAGAGGGTCTGATGTTCGGTGTCATCAGTATGCTGATCACATCCAACTCTACCTCTCGTTTTCAGCTGACCCAGGCCCGGCAGTCTCGGTGCTTACGCAGTGTCTGGCAGCTGTGGGGGACTAGATGAGGGTGAGCTGTTTGAAGTTGAATCCTGACAAGATGGAGGTGATACTGGTGGATGGGGCTAAGGAGTTGGTGACTCCCATCACTGATGGGGTTCTCCCTGTACTGCCCCCCCCCCCCGGTTTGGAGTCTGGGGGTGCTTCTCGATGCGCAGCTCTGCCTGGATGGCCCAGGTGGCGGCTGTGGCGAAAAGCGCCTTTGGTCAGTTACATCTGATCCGTCGGCTTCGGCCGTACATCACAGACTCTAACATGGCCACCATCATCCATGCCTTCATTACCTCAAGACTGGACTACTGCAACACGCTCTACGTGGGGCTACCCTTGGTGACGGTTCGAAGACTGCAACTGGTGCAGCACACGGCGGCCCATCTCCTCACGGGGATGGAGCGCTGAGAGCACATAACACCAGTGCTCCATACATTGCACTGGCTGTATAGTCTTCTCTTCTGTGTCCAATTCAAGGTGCTGTTTTTGACCTTTAAAGCCCTAAACTCAACTGTCTAAGCCCTGCCTATCTGCGTGACCGCCTCATTTCCCGGGTCCTGGATCGGCCCCTGCAGTCAGCCGGGGGCACCGTTCTCGACGTTCCCTGGGTGTCCCAGGTGGCAATGATGGGGAGGGCGTTCTTGGTCGCCGCTTCAAGGCTGTGGAACTCCGACCCGGTGGAGGTTCACCGGTCCCCACATCTTCCCTCCTTCCAACAACAGTGTAAGACCTGGCTGTGGGCTTTAGGTGGGGGAGACGGGTAGTAGGTGGGAGGTAAGGTTAGGGAGGAGGGTATTTTTTAGCTCCTCTATTTGTATGTTTCTATATATTTATATTTATGATGTTTTTTAAATGTTTTATATTTATGTTTTATATTATTGTTAGTCACCCCGAGCTGCCTGAGGCAGGATGGGTGTGGGTGGGGTAAAAAAGAGTGAAATAAATAAATTAATAAATAAATAAATAAATACATACATACATACATACATACATAACAAAACCAGCCCAACTTCCTCAAAGAACATCCTCCTCTGGAATGCCAGCCAGAGGTCTGCTTGGTTAAATTGCCCTAGCTGGTCCTGCCTTGGTATCCTGGCAATCAGGGGTGTCAGCTGTGGTCCTTCCTAAACTCAATAATGACCCCCTCTCTCCCAAACTTACGTTTATTTAGCCCCTTTCATGTCATACAACTTTACAGATTTGTGTGTCCCCCTAAAAAAAACAAATGGGTAGCTCTATCAAATGTACACTACCCAAATCAAATGTGGCAGTTCAAATTACCAATATCTGCTTGCGTGGTCTATAAGGTACCAGTTTCAGTTATTCTGTTTTGCTTATTTTTGTATTTCAGTAATTTGGACTGAATGTGTCATTTGCACAATATAGATGCAATTGCTGAAAATGATGCAACTGAAATGATCAAAAACCAAAATACTGGAATTGAAAAAAAAGCACACACAGAAATAATGAATACCGGGCCTCCCCTCCCCTCCAAAAAAACCTGGATTTGTGAGTATCCATTTTTTGTTGTGGATATTGTTTGGACACACAAAGGGTTACCCAAAAACACAAACAGTCTCTGCAAATAATAAATCCACTCCCCATTTTGGCTTTACTAAGTGCCATATAACCACGTCAGTACCATGTACCAAGCAAGTACCATGTATTATATAACTATGGGAGTACCATGTAACCTGCACCTACATCACCCGGCCCCCATGACAGAAGGAAGCTACAGCACAAAAGGGAACCAGGGCCGGCACACCCACTAGACAAAATGCAACAGACCATTGGTTCCAGAGCAGCAGGCACAATTCTGCTATCCTGAGCTTCTCGGGGATCACCAGAGCTCTGGGACTCAGTCATATGGACTCCTTGGGGCCTCTCCAGGAGCCAACTAAGGACCCTGCTCCCTGTCTATCAGCTGTTTGACAGTCACTGAAGCCCCCACCTGCAGCACAAGGGTGACAAAGCCAGTCCTCTAGAGAAAATCCGCAACCCAAATTAATAACCTCCTCCTAGCACTCATGCTATGCAGCTACATAACCATGCTCCTATCACACAAACCTACTTCCAGACACAACACTCCCTCCTAACACACACGCCCGCAAGAAGCCTCATCCCGCACATGATCCTTACCAAAGCTACGGCGGCCTCAACCATCTAACAAACATTTCTAATTAATTTTTCCAACATGCGGGGTTGGGTAAACAGGCTATTGTCGATGCTGTCAGTCTTTTGATATAAGTCTCCGACCTCTTTTAGTTTCACTCCGAAATCCTCTGACCTCTGTCAAAAATTCATTGACAAGGAGGTCTCTCCAAGTAAAGCGTTTGCTGCAGCAACAAAGGAGCAGGTAATAATATGCCTGCTCTGCATACAGGAAGCATAATAACGGTTTAGATTTCTATGGTAATTCCTTCAGATGCAGCGCCAAGCTTTGGGGACTTTTTAGCTGCTGAATTACTGTAATATTTATTGTAAGAAACTCTGAAATCAAAACATGTAAAGTTCCCAAAACAAACACTCCTTAGGTGGGTACCTAATGTTTTTTTGTTCGTTTTTTGAACCCCCAAAAAAGGAATGGTCAGTGGTCTGTGAAATTATTGCTTCCTTCTAAATGTAGTTGCTACAGCTGAGGACTTAATATTTGGCTATTGTCTGCTCCGCTCCTTATTAACATAAACCTTGTAACAGGCAAGCAGGAATAAAAGTCATACAAGAGATAAGATCTTCTCTGGGGTTTTCTTTTTTTGGTGATGTGATCTCCACACCAGTCAATTAAAACTGCTGGAGGATTTCTGAATCGCCATCCTATCACATTACCAGATTGATAAGTACTTGAAGTGGGAAAAGTTAGTACATTGTGGGATGGGGCAGGGGAAAAATAAAATCGGTCTAAAAGAATACTGCAGCACTAGTATTTTATGGAGACATAAAAATTACTCCGGACAGTATTATAGTTAGTCTGAAGACCACTGTAATTGTACAATAATTCTGTTTACACTTGTCCATCCTATTTTTTCTTAGGAAATGTTCTCTCTGCAATGATCATACAGGACGGTACAAGGGGATGACAATATAAACCTCACCAGATTGGTTTTCTTCCGACTCCCCCCCTCACTTTTACTGATGGCGTTTTACAATGTGATCTTCCTTGCAGAGAAGCTGACTTTGGGGGTAGTCAATATAACATATTCCTATAAGCCTGTCAGTACGATTGGTGGGGTAATTTGCCGAGGTTTTGTGGATCTGCAAATTGAGAACCAGCCCTTGGAGGATTAAGGTTTCAAATTTAATTTTACACTAATTCTAGGCATTTTTTGAAAAACGACAGGCTTGGGTTTATTACCTCGTATACAGCGTTATTTACTTCTCCTCAAGCTCGTTTTATCGTTTCAGGCTCATGGAAGCCTGGCCTACCTGCTTAGCTGTATTGAGCGAGGGCGTTTGCATGTGCTGTGTCTGACAAAGGCTGCATTTGGGTGTCACAATTCCCAAGGCATTGCCCCAGGCTTACCCTGTGGTGGCATTTTTTGTGACATCTGAACGGATTGACCATAAGTAAACATCAAAGGTGATCTACAGTAGAGCTACCTCAGATACTTTCCAATACCCCAGATCACCCCAATGTTACCATGTGGTGACTATTCAGGTGTCATGAAAACTACCAGTACACAATTAATTCATTAATATTGGTTTATATTCCAACCTATTCCTGAAGGCTCAAGGCAGCTCACAATATATCAAAAACAAAATACAAATTATGTATTTTTGTTTACTCACAGAACTGGTACAATGTGATCACTGGCTATGCAATCCTTCTCTATGCAACTATTCCCCCCCACCCCTTAAAAGCATATTACATGTTATGCCCCACCCTTGTCACAGAGGGGCCCCTTCCAGGGAGTACGGGCCCCTTGGTACTCCCATCATGTCTGTACTGCCGTACTGTCCTCCCCTCAGTCTTACATCATCTCTGTACTGCCGTACTGTCCTCCCCTCAGTCTTACATCATCTCTGTACTGCCGTNTCCCCTCAGTCTTACATCATCTCTGTACTGCCGTACTGTCCTCCCCTCAGTCTTACATCATCTCTGTACTGCCGTACTGTCCTCCCCTCAGTCTTATCCACCCACCTACTTTATCTTCTGAGGGAACCAGCCTCAGCTCCCATCATCCCCTCCAACATCCCCCAAGTCCTTCTCATCCCCATAATATGCCCATATGCTCCATAGCCCTCCCGGCACTCTACCCTCAATACAAATGGCCAATTCAATTTCAGAAAAAGGTAGTAGTAGTCTTTAAAAGTTTGATTAAAATAAGATGCCATGACTGAGGGAGGTGCTTATACTCAAGATGTGGTCACCGGGATTGAGGGTGGTCATTCCGATGTCTCTAAGTCCATCCAAAGAAGTGATAGGCTAGAGGGTTCTCATGTAAACCATCCAGCACTTGGTAAAGAAAGTGCAAAATAGAGTGCCTGATTTTCATCTCATGCTGATTTAAATCAGGAGTAATCGCAACTAAGTCAGCGGATTTACACCATATAAAACAAGTGTAAGTGGGAATCTGATTTTCAGAGTAATGTGTATGTGGCAGACCAAAGGCTCATATGGATACTGGCCCTTTAACACGCCAACTCTAAGCACACCTCAGGGGCACACCTGCCAGCCCAGATATGAAAAAGCCTCTGGCTGGCTCAGTCTGGGGGTACAGAGCAAAGGGGAAAATCTACATGGATGCTGTGGTGAGATGCTACTGAACTGTAAACCTGTATATATCTGATGGAGGAACTTTGCACTGTAAATAAATGGCCACGAGCTAATTCCTAGGGTGGACCTGGCTATTTGGGGGGCTGATCCAGAAAGGAACTACCTAGGCCAAGGCCATCCTGCCACAGTGTACTAAAGGCACGTTTGACAAACACCGAGAAACCAAACTAATTTCTGCAGTTGAATTAAATGGATATAACTATTCCACTTTGGTAATGCTCTTACTGCAGCACCAAACCAATATAGTATTGCCGCAGTCTCCCACAACGAAGCATATGATGTGACATATTCCTTGATGCCTCATTCACATTAAAGTTACTTGGGTGTAAAAAGGGAAATACGTATTCCTAAAAAAAAAAATTGAAGTGCATACTTCGTCTCCAAACTCTTGAATAACATTGGTTTCGTGCACTTAATAAGTGAAGGATTCCAAAGTAAAACTGATTTAAGGAGCAACTCCACTGAAGTATCTGGTTGTTGGAACGTGCCCTTAGTTCCTGTCTTTAGCAGGCAGTGATCTACACAGCGAAATTTTGCCACTCCACCCCCTGCTCCCACACAGACATACGCACCCAATTTAGATATACATAAGCACTGTCTAATGCTGGCTTTAGTTGGGCTAGCCTCCAGGGCCTGGGAGCAAAGGGCCTGCATGAGGTCACCAGCTGGCCTTGGAGTGGCTGAGCTAGCCCAGAGGCTGAACGGTCTCCACAGAGGCAGGAGGAGGATGGTTGTGGCTGAGGCAGGGAGTCAGGGAGGGCTCTGCCTCTAAGCTGGCTTCAGGAGAGATTGTGCCTGGCCAGCAGAGTCTATGGGGGAGGCTCTATGTAAGAAGGCTACAGGGAGGAGGTGACTGAGATGGTAGCTGGGAGGAAACGGAGCAGGTTACAGGTTGTAGGCAGCTAAGCCAGTAGCCTATACCAGGGAATGAAAGGAAGGGACTACGGTGTGTAATACCTGGCCGGGAGAGACTGTGCCTAGTCAGGCGGGGCCTTAGGAGAAGGCACCTGGACCCCTGCGTGGATATGGATTGTGTGTGTTGACAGTAATAAAAGAGAGTGCAGTGAAGATCCCGTATGGGCCTGAGTCTTTGGGACTGGATCCAGAGAATACTCACCCCAGGACCCTGTCGTGTATGGTGGAGAATGCAGGCATACCCCAACAGGACTGCCGTCACGCACCCAAGAGAAAGGGCGGGGATGCTACATGAGAGTGCGTGGACTGGAGAAAAAGGACTGTGCTTGGAGGAGCTCGGTGCCTAAGGCTGAGCTTAGGGATAAGAGCCTCTCAGATAAGGTCAAGGCTTGAAGGTGGCGGAGAAGCACGGACATGACAGCAGGATGGAGATACCAGGGACCCTGGGATGAGCAGCACCCCTAAGACCTGCTATTAGTGTGGTGGACTGAGAAAGGGGTGGCAGGGGGGTGATGGAGCCAGACGCTCCAAGGATGCAGGGAGGTGGAGGAGCCTGCATCTTCGAGGGTGTTGGATTTAAAGGGGCAGACAAGCCGGCGATCGCACCCCAAGAACAGTGGAGAAGATGGACTTTGGGAAACGGACTTTGGGAAATGGACTGTGAGAAGGGAATTTATTGGTAGGGTATTTATTGAGAAGGTTATTTACTGAAAGGGTAAAGGGGTCACAGGTACGAGGAGTGCCTGAGCAGATGAGCTACTCTGGGGAGCCAAAGAAGGTGAGAGAGTGCGGGGGGGGGGGGGCGACGACAAGCCAGCACTCTAAGGTTGTGGAGAAAGAGGTGATTAAGACAGCAACCTTTACGGTAACATCTTGAGAGGTGTGGGCTGGCTATAGGGGAGGAGGAGGCCAGAACAGGTGAGAGGCCCAGAAGACCCAAGTGAAGGGGCTACTCCAAGGACTCTTGAGTAGGCTACAGGGGGGGAAATGGAGCTGGTAGCCTAGTTAAGATCAGGAAGGCTACAGGCAACTGAGCCAGTAGCCTGAGAGGGGTAAAGTCCTATTACACCCTGCTTTGGAATGGTTAGCTCAGTCCACTGGATGTGGACCCGGGTGTGGACCCGTCTCCTCAAGGGAAGAGGGGTGTAGCAGGGTCAGGCCTGGGCCCTGGCCCTTTAAAAGAAGGTAGCACTGGCCTGGAGGGTGTAGCCACTGAGGTGGCTCAGGATGGTGCCTTGAGGGGCTTCAGCTGGGCTAGCCTCCAGGGCCCGGAAGCAAAGGGCCTGAGTAGGGCCACCAGCTGGACTAGGCATGGCTGAGTCAGTCCAGAGGCTGAAAGGTATCCAGAGAGACAGAGGGAGGATGGTTATGGTTATGGCTGAGTCAGGGAGGGCTCTGCCTCTTAGCTGGCTGCAAGACGGATTGTGCCTGGCTGGCTGCAAGGGAGCCTTAGGGGGAGGCTCTATGTAAGACGGCTACAGGGTGGAGGTGACTAAGCTGGCAGCTGGGAGGAAACGAGATACGCTAGAGGGTGTAGGCGGCTGAGCTGGCAGCCTGTACCAGGGAATGGAAGGAAGTGATAGCTGGCTGGGTGGGGCTGTACCTAGCTAGGCAGGGCTGGGTCCATATCCATACCGTGTGAAGACAATAATAAAAGAGAGTGCAGTGGATTCGGAGAAGACTTACCCCAGCACTGTTACACTTTGTTTCACCAAGTGGTGGCATTTTTCATGATGCCTGCACAAATCTACTGCATGGTGCCACCACAGTGTCCCTCAACCACAGATTACCATGGTAGTCCCTTGGGGTAGATCTGCTCATGAAAAAATGTTTCCATGTGCTAAACCGGAAGTAAAACCATGGTGCTGCCAATGGAGTCCAGAGGTGGTAACAGAAAGTACTCCCAATAATAAAACCCTCAGAGACGAGCCCAAAATGAGAGTCCTTGCCCCCCAAAAAGAGTTAATGGTAGAGACCTGTGAACCAGACCAAGGCTAATGGGACTCAAGGGATTGGTTTAGCACGAGCAGTCCTCCTGGCCCAAGCCCCTTAAACAAAGGCTAGCCTGGGCTCCCCATGCGCAAAAGGCCTCACCCCCATGTAGCGCCATGACAGGAGCATAGGAGGAAAAGAATGCCTTAACCCCGTTCTTTTTCTAATCTGGCCCCGCCTCCACGGAGCACTGTGATGTCATGGGGTTCTGTGAGGGCAGTGCAATCTCCGAAAAAGGGCAGGGTTAAGGGTTTTCCCCTCCCCTTTCATGACAAAAACCCCACCCCTATGGAGTGCCATGACATTATGGCGCTTTGTAGGAGGGGGTGTCATATTACATTGGGCTCAGTCTGGGGCTTGGGACTCACTCTTGAGTCAAAGAAGGGCAGTAGTTCAAAGTCTCAGTATAACTAATCTCCCAGGGGGAGTGGGATGTGAGGGAAGAGTCAAAGTTCACTGTAATAGGGTTTGTTCAAATACAATTGATAGAAATGGATCCTGACGTTTATGATTGTTATAAGCAGGGGCCAATGTATTCTACAATTCCCCCGCCCCCCAAATTCTGCAACCAGGAAATTCAGATTCCGCAAGCAGAACAGATTATGCAAATTAACAAAATACTGCATATTTGGAACACTGATTTTTAACCTCTTGTGTTAAAAAAACCCTTAAAATATACCTCTTGGACCGGTCAGCAGTGGAGGTGGAGGCTCTTCTCTCTCCTGAGCAGTCGCAGGCTGCTCCTCCTTCAGAAGCTATGACACAGGTTCCCGTGTCCCCAGAATATACGCCAGCACCTAATAGTGCCTTTTCACCACTGGAAAGCTCAGAGTGCTGACACCTCAGTGGCTGGTTCACAGTGCTTCCTACACAAGCTGTAATTCTGCACTGCCAGAGGCAATTTCTGCAAGTCTGTTCAAATGCAAAATTCTGCACAAAAAAAAAAAGAGTTGCAATCGCAGTAGCACAACATTCACAGGGCCCTACTAATAAGCAAGGGTTCATTATAAGCAGGATTTGTTATAGTGAGGGTTAACTGTATTTTGAGACTGTTCCCAGCATCTATAACTTGCTTGGCTGAAATAAATCTCAGATTATCTTCTTTCTTTTTTTTTTAAAGGGGGCAATAAAAAATTAAATTGAAGAGCACTTGTAGAAATGAGTGAGGTTTCACCTAGTGATAAAGGTAGTTATGCTTCAGTAATGAGGAGAAAGGGAACTTGCTATCAGGAATTAATGAGATCAAAAAGAACAAAGACGCCTAACAGAAGAGGCAGGGGAAGGGAAGGTTTTTAAAACGTCCCTGCTGAACACCAGGAATAATAGAGTGAGAAAAAATAGAGTAGATCCCTGTGGTAAAAACTATTAGAGGCGGCGAATTATAAAACTATTAACCAGAATGTAACTCCCAATTAAAAGATGATTTAACACTGGAATTTGATGGATGAATTTTGATTAAATGGAGAACTATTAGGAGCCCTGGGAAATGGACTTCTCCTGCCAGTTCTAAAAGTTAAAAGGCAGTTTGATATAAAAATTTATAAATTAAGGTTAATTACTTTAAATAACATGGCTGGAAGCAATAAAAAGAAATTTATCATATTCTCAGGAGTTTTAGGAAAATAATATAGATATCCGCACCTCTCAATGGAAAATCGAATTAACGTCCTCCAGTACAGGTCGCTGAAGACAAAGGGCAAGCAGAACGAGACAACAACAAGGAGGGCATACAAAAAGTTGGTTAGCTGATTGCTTGGAAAGGAGACTCCTTGTCCACTTACATGTCAGTTCTGTTTTCTGAGGAGGGGCTGTTGTACTATAGGGAATGGCGATTATCAACTAGGAAGTTCAGGCAGCATATGCAAGTGCTGTGGGTATTTTCAGACGTTACGAGATCACACTCAACCACAGACAATCCCCTGTGGTGGGAAATGGTCCCATAAAGTCTGTCTGATCCCCGCCAGATGTTCATCACAGTGAACCACCGGTGGGGATCAAAATAACCATGCTTTCGAGGATGGTCCAGGGACCATCTCCGAAAGCGTGGTCAAAGTGATTCCCGCCGGGGGTGAACACCCAGCAGGAATCACTTTGTGCCCGCAACAGACATGATGTTACCACGCTCAACCACAGCGGAATTCACCGTGGTTGAGCGTGGTAACGTCTCGTCTGGCCCCTGACCACGGCCCGGAATCGGTGGCCATGCTCGCCGTCGATTATGGGCTGTGGCCAATACCCCAGGGGGTGGGCGCCAATGCCATGGCCGCATTGGCCGCTGCGGGTACCTGTCTCCCGGAGGCTGGGCAGTCTCGGAAGTGGGTGGGGGCAGGGCTTTGCGGCCGCACAATGCGCCACGCAGCCACGCCCCCTCCCCAATTCCCCGGTGGAATCTGCCGGCTTGTCTGTTGTCGGACCGGTCTGATTCCGCCGGGGAATCATTTGGGTGATTCCGTGACAGGGCCAATAGGGGCCCCGTCACGTCTGAAATCACACAGTGTGTGTATCGTGGGATACAGGGGGATAGCCAAGGATGCATCTTGGCTCTCAATCAGCAATGGCAGATTTGCTTCTAAGGGCTCTTTATTGTATTACAAGAGTCATAGAGCTATCCACCCAAAACCTGTGTTTGTGTGTTCACACAAACTTAAACATTTGGCTACACATTAAATTTGGAGTGGTTGCCTCAGGAAAAATAAAAGGAGCTATAGAACAAGAGGAAATAAAGCCTTATGTAGATTTCAATTACATACTAAGAAAAAATTCCCAACAGTAAAAACTGTTGAGCAATGGGATAAGCTGCCCAGGGATGTTATGTAATCTCCCTCCTTAGAGGTTTTCAAAACCCAGCCGTACGAGCATCTGACCGAAATGCTGTAAACAGATGTCGTCCTGTCCTGGAGCAGCGGGTTGGACAAGAAGATCCATAAGGTCCTTTTCAACCCTAGTGTCTCTCTCCTTCCTTCCAACAGCCGCTGTTGTTGGACTGCAGGGGGCTGGGAGCCAGCTGGGCTCGCCCCTTCCTGGGGGACTGGTAGGCAGCTCGAGGGGATTTTACTCCATTCCTCACTCCCGGTGGCAGAGGGGGTGGGACTTTTCCTCTTCCCTGCGGTCTCTGTTTTTATTGGGCTGGTTGGCAGTGGGTTTTTGTGGGAGGCTGTGGTGGGGGTTAACTGGGGGGACTGTGGAGGGTTATATAGCAGGGAGGGTGTATATAGAGGGGTGGTTGGGGGATGGGGAATATAAAAAGGAGCTGGGTTAGGGTTCAATTTGAGGATGAGTGGGTGGGTGGGAATCCTCCCCCCCCCCCAATTGGGGCGGGGCAGTCAGAGGGGACTGGGGGCTGGGGCCGGATTGGGGGGGGGAAACACAGCCATTGGGGTCATGATGGGGCGGGGGAGGTATGGTCTGGATGGGGGGTTTGTTTGAGCTGTACAGCAGAACAGGTGCTTGGTATCTGTTCCCCGTGCCACCGCTTGGGCAGTAGACCAGGTGGTTCTGGATCAGAGGGCCCCAGGCCATGTTTTGATGCTGGTGAATGCGAGGTCGGTAGCAAATAAAGCAACAACGGTCCAGGAATTGATCCTGGACGATGCAGCTGACCTCATATGATTCACGGGAACCTGGCTGGACACTGAGTCGGGGCCTATCCTGGCTGACCTTGTTCCAGCCGGGTATTCCGTGCAGCATCAACTACGGTCAGAGGGATGGGGGGGGGCGGTGTAGCCATGGTTTTTAGGAAGGGTTGGGCTGTGCGGAGGTATCTGGTGCAATCCATAGTGGGTATTGAGGGTCTCCCCCTGGTAATCGAATTGGCAGGGGACAGTTTGGGAGTGCTGCTTGTATACCATGTGCCCACCTGTACAGCAGCCTCCCTGCATGCTCTAGCGGATCTGGTGATTGGGGGTGGTGTTGCAGTCCCCGAAGACGATAGTCTTGGGAGACTTCAACATCCATGCCGATGCTGATCTTGGGGGTGCAGAGCATCAGTTCATGGCCACCATGGGCCTGTCCCAGAGGGTCAGCAGCCTGATGCACCAGGGGGGACACACCTTAGACCTTATGTTTTGCACCAGCTTTGAGGCGGGGGGGGGGGGGTCCATTGGTGGGGAAGATATCAGCTGTGCCCTTGTCGTGGATGGACCATTACCTCCTATAGGCCTCTGTCCTGGCGCACGTCTGCCCCTGGATGGGCGTGGAACCTATTCAAACGGTCCGCTCCTGTAGACTGATGGAACCGGAGTGGTTCCGGGAGGCTTTGGGGGATATACCCTCTGATCTGGACAACTGTCCCATCAATGACCTCGTCGAGCTGTGGAACATGATGCTGGCGGAGGCCATTGATCGGATAGCTCCAAGGCGTCCGTGTAGCAGGGAGCAGTCTGGGGGGCTGCTACCCCTTTAAGAAGGGGGCTCTGGGCACCAACCAGAGGGCTGGGCACACACAAGGGGTGTGGCAGAGCCAACCCCAGAGATGAGGGGCAACCTGAGGGGATACAGGCTGAGTAACCCATGGGACAGAGCGGGCAGGTTAGTGGCCCTTGAAGGCTGAGAAGAGGAAGCCTGGCCACGCTCACTCTGCCTGGATAAACGGAGAGACTAAGGCAGAGAGAAAGGAGTCTCTGCCAGGGAGTGGAAGGAGCAACATCTCCCTGAACAAGCCTTCCTGCTCTACGCTCTCCAAGGTGCTGAGGCTGGAGAACCAGAGAGACCCAGGCAAGGGAGAGAGGCTGTGTCCAGGAGGGAACCTCCTGCCTAGGGAAGGTTTGGCCAGAGCCTGGGGCCTTTGAGGCCTTGCTGGATGGACTTTGGGGGACTTGTGGTTGTGGTTCTCCTGAGTCTGGAGAGATAGACCTGGGCCTGTAGGGTGGAGGTGGACGAGCCAGAAGCCCCAGGTACGCTGGACTGATTGTGTCCAATAAAGACTGTGGCCAAATACCCTCGGGACTGTGTGGTGTGTCCGGAGAGGGTACCCCCTTATGGGAAGAAGGGGGTTCAGCTGATGCTCAAGGCTGGAACGGCATAGCGGGGAGAGAGCTAATTCCCCGTGAGTGCGACCCCAGCGCCCCGTGTGGCCCTGGGGGACACACACACACACACCCGCTACAGTCCACTTCCCAGGCGGCAGCACTGTAGGCCTCCCTGGTTTTTGGAGGGTGCTGAAGCAGGAGGGAAGGCGGTTGGAGCAACAGTGGCGTCGTTTTCATGCTGAAGTCGGCAGGTTGCGGCACAGAGCAGGTTTACAAGTCTATGCCATTACTTTGCGGACAGCAAAGGAAGTTCATATTACATAGCATCCGCCAAATTCCGTCCAGCGGAGCCATTCCGGGTGGTGCGGGGGCTGGTCAGTCCGGCCTCTCTCCACGTTGGAGTGGAGTCATCTAGTGCCCGCTGTGACTTGTTTGTGGATTATTATGTGGATAAAATCGCTCAGATTCACCTTGGTTTTGATGCTGTATTTTCTGCAGAGGGACAATTGGAGGTTATGGAAGCCCCGCCTTGTCCTTGTTTGTGGAATCAGTTTTGGTTGGTGACCCCTGCTGATGCAGAAGATGTTCTTGGGGCTGTCAGGGCTACCTGTTGTGAACTGGACCCTTGCCCGTCCTGGTTGGTTACTGCCTGCCGAGAGACGATGGGGCCATTGCTGGCGGGGGTAGTCAATGCCTCCCTTAGGGAAGGCAGGGTGCCGAGCTGCCTTAAAGAGGCGGTGGTGCGACTCCTGCTCAAGAACCATCACTTGACGTTGACTCCCTTGCCAGCTATCAGCCGGTCTCTAACCTTCCCTTTTTAGGGAAGGTTATTGAGTGGGTGGTGACCCGGCAGTTGCAGGAACTTCTGGATCATGTCAGTTTTCTTGATCCCTCGCAGTCAGGATTTTGCCCGGGTTATGGCACCGAGACTGTGCTTGTGGTGTTGGTTGACGATCTTCGCCGAGAATTAGATCAGGGCCGTTTAGCCCTGCTGATTCTATTAGATCTGTCGGCAGCGTTCAATACCGTTGCTCATGAGATGTTGGTGACGCGCCTGTGGGATTGTGCAGAGGTAGGCGGCACAGTTCTTGACTGCTTCCGCTCCTTCCTGGCCGGAAGAACTCAGCGAGTGGTGCTCGGGGACTATTTTTCGTCATACTGAGACCTCTCGTGTGGAGTCCCGAGGGTTCTGTTCTGTCCCCTCTCCTGTTCAAAGTGTATATGCAACAGCTCGGCAAGGTGGTCAGGAGGTTTGGCGTGCGCTGTCATCAGTATGCTGACGACACCCAGCTTTACCTCTTTTTCATCAGACCCAGGCCCGGCAGTCTCGGTGCTTACCGAGAGTCTTGCGGCTGTGGGGGATTCGATGAGGGTGAACCAACTAAAGCTGAATCCGATTCCTGACAAAACAGAGGTGATGCTGGTGGGTAAGGCAGTGGGAGTTACGGCCCCTATCATTGATGGGGTCTGCCCCACGCTGGCTCCCAAGGTGCGGAGTCTGGGGGTGCTCCTTGATTCACAGCTCCGCCTGGAGGCTCAAGTGAAGTCTGTGGCAGAGTGCCTTTTGCCACTTACATCTGGTACGTTGGCTTCGGCTGTATATCTCGGACTCTGACCTGGCCACCGTCATCCATGCCTTCATCACCTCTAGGCTTGACTACTGCAATGTGTTCTATGTGGGGCTACCCAAGGTGATGGTTTGGAGACTGCAGCTGGTGCAGAACGCGGCAGCCCGTCTCCTGGTGGGACTGGGCCGCCATGAACATATTACACCGGTTCTTCGATCTCTGCACTGGTTGCCTGTAGTCTTCCGGGTCCGATCCAAGGTGTTGATGCGTGCCTATAAAGCCCTAAACGGCCTCAGCTTGACCTACTTGCAGGACGGCCTCACCCCCCGGGTCCTGGAACAGCCCTTGTGGTCATCGGGGGGTGCTCTCCTTGAGGTCCCCCAAGTCTGCCGGGGGGCCATGATGGGGAGGGCCTTCTCGGTGGCCGCTCCGTGGCTGTGGAACTCCCTGCCAGTGGAGGCCCATTTGGTCCCGGATCGCCCCTTGTTTCGCCACCATTGTAAGACATGGCTGTTCCACCTAGCTTTTGGGAGGGAGGATGGGGGGAATGGGTTAGGGTGGTGGGTGATTGGAGGTGTTATTTATTCTTTCCTTTTGAATATTTTGACTATTTTTAAGCTGTTTTAAATGGTTTGGTTTTGTACTATTGTACTCCGCCCAGAGCTGCCTGTGGTAAGATGGGCAGGTTAAAAATGTTTAAAATTAAAAAATTAAAATAAATAATTCAGGATGGATGAGATTCCCCCAATCTATCTGGATACGGTATGCCTGAGTCGGTTTCTATTGCTGCTTCAGTCCCATGCACAGAAAGGAATTCACACCTAGGCAGGGAGGAAAGGAAGGAAGAAATCTTGCACACAACTTGTTGCTCATGTGGTCACCCCCTGGAGTCAGCTCAAGATGGCACCATCTGAGTCCCTGTATCATATCTATCCCGTTCCATCCACACTCCAGCTGCTACTTGATTCGCTCCCTCCCCAGTTATTTCCCCTTCAGTGCCTCCTCCTGGTGTTCATAAAGTGAAACCTATCTATGCAGAGACTTCTGTTGATAACCAACCTCCCATCTACACTGACTGCCCCTAACCTAAGCAGGCCCATCAAGAGAAACTGGGAGCATATCGTATCAGTGGGGTGGAAGGGACGGCCACCTCCGATGCTCTTCTGCACTCTCCTCCCATTACAATTGTCCTATAATCACATTTATAACTTGTGAAACCCAATGAGTCAGTATAGCCTAAGGTGTTGGACTTCAGTTCAGAAGAGCAGGATTCAAATCCCTTCTTAGTCATGATTTGCCCATTACCAGGCAAATCGCTATCTCTCAGCCTCAGTTCCCCATCTCTAAAATGGGAATAATAATGACCTACTTCACACAGTTGTTGTGAGGGTGGACTAGAGGAGGATTAGAAAGTTCTGTTCTGTGCCCCTGGGATAGGTCAAGCTATAAATCACCTGCTTCCAAAAAAACCAACCCATCAGTTGAGCTTAAAAATCATGAGATTTAAAAGACTTAGGTCGCTTTTAGATGAGCGGGTCGCTATCGTGTGACCCGCTCACGCGATACAATTGAGATATTTAATTCGCGGCTGGCAAATAATGCGCAACCGCCTTCCATGTGCGCGATCCCCTACAGCCGTCACGTGTAATCCCGCGTTTCGGGATTTTGAAATATTGCGCGAGCAGGTCGCGCAACGGCGACCCGCTCGTCTAAAAGCGGCCAAAGGATGCCCTTCTTTTTCTTTGCCTTGTGAAACTTTTAGCGTGCATGCGAGTCACATTTTTACTAGGGCTGTGCATTCAGGTTTTAAAAACAAGAACGCACAAATAAACACAAAATGCCCTTGTTGGCTTCTGTATTGGAAACACAAATATTGCCCTCCAGTTTGGGGGGTATGTGTCAGTGTACTTTGTGCCTCTCAATTTTCACTTCTAATTTGATATCTTTAATTGTTGGTCTAGCACTTTCAGCATCTTCCACGTTTCACGGTATGTTATGCTGGTCTGGGGGCGCTTGGCCCTCACAACAGCAATCTATAGGAGTAGAACGTGCTAGTTTTGGGGTTCAGAGATTTGGTCTGCTTCCACAGGCAGCTGGAGCTGGAACTGGATCCCTGTGTTGAATAGGGCTACCACATCTGCTGTTAACAGGGGAGGTATGGTAGCCCTAGTTTTGAATTAATGACACTACTGAGCAGGATACACAGGATGAGAGATCCCTCCCTGGTGCTCTGGAGCTTGCCAAGACCAGGGTCTTTGCTGTTTATTGTAGGGTTGCCACACTTGAGGGCTGCACCCCCTTACACTCACTGAGGCTACACACACAGGCTGCACCTCCCTTCTTGGTTGCTTCCCAACCAACCGTAACAGCTCCCAGATTCCGCCCCCACCCCTTAAAAAGATCTCAAAACGTTGAAACGGAAACACAACCACCACCACCCAAAAAAGATTGGCACTGAAACCAGAATAGAAATCAGAACTACAACATTTGGGCCCCTTGAACATCCCTCATTTTTAAGCTTTTCTGAACAAACTCCTCATTGGTTAGAAATCTCCATTTTAGGCTGGTTTCCTATGGAAAGAAGTCTTAGGCAATCACCCTCCCTGCGTGTGCCTCTTTAATAAGTGTAGATCCTCCAGGCTGATTTCAGTCAAATTTGGCAGAGGGACGGAAAGCACAAAGGAAAGTAATGACCCAAAATTTCAAAACAATAGATGTATCTGGAGGGGAAATGTAACTCCTTTTGTAGCCAAAAAAAATCACAATGACTTCATTGAGCTTTGCTCTCCCTTAGGAAACCTGGCTTTGTTAGCTCAGTTGCTCGCTGCACTGAACTACTTGTTTGAAAAAAGAAAAAAAACAGAAGCAGCTGAAATCCTCATGATTTTAGCAGCAGGGGCTTTAAGAAAGTCATGAAACTTGACAACCTTGTGAAGCTGCATGTGCAAGGGCAGCGGTGGGGGCGGAAGAAGGACTTAAAAGGATGAAGGCAGCAAGGCCATACTGATGCACAACACACATGGCCCATGATCCAGCACCTGCTTACTCTGGAGTCCAGCAGCAGGCTCCACTGGGACTACTCCAGAGTAAGCGGTTTGTGGCCCGTAGCCTATGGTGAATAAAAACAAGGATCAAAAATCAGGTAACAGCTCTAACAAGTAAAAAGGACACGGTGTACGTAGCTTAGTGGATAAGATAACCGACTTGGATCTGGGAGACCAGGATTCAAATCACATCTTAACTATGAGCTCACTGTTGCTGGGTGGCCTTGGGCAAGTCGCTATCTCTCAGCCTCAATTCCACAGCTGTAAAATGGGGATAATAATGGATCTCTCTCGCAGGGTTGCTGTAAGGGTGAACTAGATGAGGGTTGTAAAGCACTTGGATTGCTAAAAGTACTAGAGAAATTATTATTAATAATAATAATAATAATAATAAAGGGTAAAATATACAACAATTGTTGCTTATATATATACAACAATGCTGATAGATAGATTAGATAGATAAAACTGAGTCAATAAAATATGCATCACAGAGAAGGCTGTGGCACAGTGCTTGCCCAAGGGCGCATCTCCCCCCTCTAGAGATATTGGTGTGTAAGGTACTTGCGACCAACCCCACAGTGCACAAGGGCAGAATGAGGCCCCACGAATGCAATTCTGCTCCCCCTTTATTGGCACACCCTATCTAAGAAGCAGCCAATGATTTAGTTGACCCCTTTGGATATTACCAATGGACTCTGTCATTCCCCAGTCTCCCCTCCTTTCCATTTTCCTTTAGTGCCAGTCACTCCTGCATTCTCGCTTCCTCCTTTGTCTCATCTTCCCACCCCCCACCCAACACAGTGCAAATGAAGTGCGGCTCCTTTAAGGCTCAGTGCTTGTAAGTGATTACTCTCGGCCATCACTTTTTCTATATCAGACATGTCATGGTGAAGAATCTTCAACCTTGACTCTTACAGCTGCCCTAATTATAGGACATATTTTTGGTGCTGTGTCTTTATTCCTCTCCGCGCTGGCACTCTGACCCCAGTGCTTCCTCCGTCGCGCTTGTGTTAACAAGGTTGTCCATTCTTCAGTTTCCTCTCCCTGATTTGTTACTCGGAATTACCATATCTGGCTTTCACTCACTGACAACCGTCACTTTAAATAGGCCTTTTAAAGTTAATACGATGTCCATTCCAAAGTGCCGTATTACTTTTCAGTGATGTTAAATGAGCAATTTAAAAGGAGCCTATGTGTCTTTCTTCCTTAAAAAAGAAAAATTAAAATTTCATCCACTGCTTAATTTATGGAAAGGCCTCGCCCTAAACAAATCTGTCACCGGGGTTACTGCCATAACAAAAATAAAATAAAATAATCCAAGAATAACAGGAGACAATAGTTCCAAAACAAAGTGGGACTAGAAGAATTACTCAGGAAAAACAAGGTGTCATGTGAAGGCCCTTGGCAGCTTCAGAAGCCTAGTCAGTGCTTTCTTCCAGCCACAGAGGTAGAGAGAAATGGCAATCTGGTGAATCAGAGGTAATGGAAGACATACTTTGTTGGCCAGGCTTTTAATGGGTGGGGATAGGATTTGGGGGTCAGAAATAGCTTTAATTGGTTTGATAGTTTGATTTTTTAAAATGGGGTTTTATTTATTTTTTCTGTATGTTTTTACGTTGTAAGCCACCCTGGGGTCTCAGAAAAGGGTGGGAACCGTTGTAGCAGGGTCAGTCTGGATGCCTGACCCGAGCCCTTTAAGGAAGGTTAGCACTGGCCTAGTAGGCATAGGGACTATTATTATTATTATTATAAGCTTCTATATAGCGCCAGCGATGTACCTGGCGCTTTACAGAGAATAAGATAGACACGATCTCTGCCCAAGAGCTTACAATGAGGCAGCACAGGACAGCACCCTAATATGCCTCAGCTGGGCTAGCCTCCAGAGCTGGACAACCAAGGGACTGAGTGGGGCTAGCTGGTCTGGGCATAGCTGAGCCAGCCCAGAGGCTCAAGGAGAGATCCTGGAGCTCAGTAGGGGGATGGCTGGAGCCAGGGAGGGCTCTGGCTCATAGTTAGCTACCTGGCTGCAGGAGGCCTGAACAACAAAGGTATCTAGGGGACTATGTATGTTGGGCTGCCTGGCTGCAGGAGGAATGGTGCATGACCAGAAGGAGAGCCCATGTGAATGGACTGGATGTATGCTGTCTGTATAATAAAGGACTTTGACAAGATCCTGCTTGGGATGGCTCCAGTGGGGTGCAGATCCCTCCCAAGAAGCCTTACCCTGTTACACATGCCCTGTTACAATCATGCTACAAAGCTAAATAAATTCATATGGAAAAGGGCATCAGCCTAAGGCCGCTTGCCCACATTACCGAGGCTGGCGATTCTCCCAGTGGGGAATCTCCCGGCCGGGAAACTTACGCCAAGCTCCGTACATGGGCACAGGGCTGAAAGCATAATCAGCCGCGTCCAGCAGCTTTTTTTCCTCTGAATGTTAGGGCTGGAGTTCGAGTCCTGACATTTGATACGCTGACGACACTCAAATCTCTCTCCACTCCTTCCCTCTCCCCCTCTGTTCAAGCTCGTCTCACCAACTGTCACTCTGATATCTCCGCCTGGATGTCTCAACGCCAACTCAAACTGAACCCTACACTGACTTCGTGGCCAAATCCTGCTGCTTCTCCCTCCACAACATTGCTAAGATCCGCCCTTTTCTGTCTGCCTCCTCTGCCAAAACTCTCATCCATGCCCTAGTCATCTCACGCCTCGACTATTGTAACCTCCTCCTCGCTGGCCTTCCCCACTCTCACCTTGCTTCCCTCATCTCTGTTCAACACTCTGCTGCCAGGATCATCCACCTAGCCCGTCGCTTTGACCATGTGCAGCCTCTCCTCTCCTCTCTCCACTGGCTCCCCCTTCCTGAGCGTATTCTGCACAAGCTCCTTGTCTTCACCTACAAGGTCCTTCACAACCTCGCTCCCCACTACCTTTCTGCCCTGAACTCCCTCCGAACCCCTGTTCGAGCACTCCGCTCCTCTTCTATCCCCTCCCTCACCCTCCCACGCCTCCCCTGCTCCCTCAGCCGCCTTCGTCCCTTCTCCCTCCCTGCCCCGCACGCCTGGAACTCCCTCCCTGCCCTCGTCCGCCTTGCCCCCACCCCTTCAAGTCCCTCCTCAAAACCCACCTTTTCCACTCTGCCCTTCCTAACTCCTGCTAATCATCCCCACCCAGGATTATCCCCCACCTGTTATCTGCAAACTCCCAATTTACTGTAACCAAGCCAAGAACGTGTACCTGAGTTCTTGCATCCTCATGAATGTTGCATCCCTTGTCTCTCCCTCTGTTCCACCTTCCCTGTCTCCCCTCCTCCTGTCTTTAGATTGTGAGCTCTAGGGCAGGGACTGTGTCTATTTTATTCTCTGTAAAGCGCCAGGTACATCGCTGGCGCTATATAAAAGCTTATAATAAATAATAATAATAAATACTGGGGGGAAAGCCCCCGAATGCAACTAATGACGCTTCCAGCCCCGCACCCACGTGCGCAGCTTGGCTTAAGTTTCCCAGCCAGGAGATTCCCCACTGGGAGAATCGCCGGCCCTGGTAATGTGGGCAAGTGGCCTAAGATACAAGACACCCAAGTTTACTTCCTCATGCTACATTTTTTGTGGTGATGGGCAAGTTATCAAGGCCACATCCCCGAAGCCCAGGGCTGAATCCAGACTAGGACAGTTTATGAAACTGCCAAGGGCCTTGTGTACAGGGGGAGGCACCAGAGTGTCAGAAGCACTGGAGGAAAATACAGACCCACAGAGACTCAAGCACAGAGAGTCCTGGTCCACAGTGGGTCCCCAGCAATTGAGGAGGGGGTCAGGAATAAAAGTAACAATTATACACATAACATATTGACCTGAGAGGCCTGCAATACAGGGAGCACTGGCTCCTGAAGAAAATGTAATATTTCACTGAACATCACAAATGAATTATGGTAACATTTCCCCTTTTTCTAATGGGCAAGTCAGTGTCTGTCCATCAAACATTCCTATGTTAGGAGGGGCCCGCACCTCCGCTTGGCACATGGTCCCAACTTCCCTGGATCCAGCGCTGCTGAAGCCTAGGGTAGCCACCTCTCGTGTTTTAACCCAGACACTCCCACAAGCAAAAACGGGGATGTCAGGGTCAAACCCATGAGAGGTGGCAATGCTACTTAACTGCTTTGCTGTGAGTAGCCCCACCGAGCCCAGTTCTTTTCTATTTATCCTTGTGGCACAGGGATGCCACAAGGATAAATACAGTTGATGATCATAAGTACAATGGCCAGCGGGGACCGCCTCAGTATGTCAGAATGCTGTGATGATGGGCACTCAAGAGCCCTGCCTTCCATTGCAGAGTTAGGCTCTGCAAGCAGCAGAGGGTGGTTCATACCTGAGCGTATAAGGTCTTTGGGTAGCCATGCACCAGGAAACAAAGGGTGCAGGCTTCTGCTGAGGGCCCTTTGTATTCTGCATTTCCCCACCAAAAATCTGCAAGCAGAAACCTCAATTCTGTAAGGGGAATCAATTATGCAAATTAACTAAATCCTACAAATTATGCCCATTTTGAATGCAAAATAATTTTCCAGCAAGCCACTGCATTAATTTTGAACCTATCATGTGTGTTAAACAACCTCACAAAATACCACATGGACCTATCAACCAAGAGGCTTCTCCCTCCCTTGAGTAATTATGGGCTGCTCCTCTTCCAACAGCAGTGGCACATGGCCCTATAGCCCTGGAATTACAGCTAACAATGCCAGCATCCCATTGGCTAGCTCCCAGCATTCCATTACTGACATTCCATCAGATAGCTTTTGGCACTCCCCGCTCAGGCTGTGATTCTGCACTACCAGAGACAATTTCTGTGACAATCTGCAAATGCAAAGTTGTGTGAGAATGCCTGTGATTGCAGTAGTGTAGAATTTGCGGGAACTTGGCTATGCCTGACGTCGACACAGCTACGTGGCTGTGGCCTAGCACAGCCACGTGCAATCAATGAGGTTTGCTGGGTGCACTAATGCAGCTGTTAGGAGAACGTGTGTTTCAACCTACAGCAGCAGTTTGGGGTTTGGTTGGGACAGATTCTGGGGAAGCCATAACAGGCCGAAACTGAAAAGAGGGCTGCCTTCTGCAACACCGACTTGGGGCAACATGCCCATTTCTCATCCCCACACCATTTTTACTCCCATGATAGGTCCTTGCCACTCATAGGGTTGCTCTGAGGTTATAGTCCCTCCCATTTGTTAAGTACCTTCAAGTGCAAGTAGCTCAGTCTCTGAAGTAAGACCACATCTGCAGTCCAGTCAAGAAATTTCCAAACTGCCCCTGGCTGCATTCGCTGTGGTGTAAACAGAGCCCATGCAAGCCCGCGTTACCCCTGGGTTTACCTGTCTGTCTGAAATGCATCCACCAGTTGCTCAACATGGAGCAGGCTGCAGCTGCTCCAGGGCAGCCCCATGCGGAAGATCCAGGTGCACACCTCATGCAGCAAGCCAGCCAAACCTGGGGCAATGGGCAAACATGGAACTGCTGTCTGTCTGGATGGCCCCCACAATCTCTGCCTGGATTAGAGAGGCCGTGGCTCCCAGGGCGAGCGTGGCCATCTTGGCTCCCCGCCGCAGCCTTTAAAGGTGCACACGCAAAATTCAAACACATGGATTGGCCCCACACGGGACGCCTGCAAGGGGAATGGAGGCCAGCATCCGCAGAAGCCCCAGGGGGACGGAGGAACAGGCTCCCAACCAGAACTGCCTGTTCTCTGGGCCTTTCTGCTGTGCCTTTCCGTCCTCCATCAGCATTGTGTAGCTGTCATGGGGTCCCCAGGGCTGGCTGGGGGCTGGCGTTTGTCCACCCCGCTCTCACCCCGGGTCTGTGGATGGTAAGGGGTTAATGGCTCCTCCAGCGTCCCATTGCCATGGTTACCAGAGCTGGGCTCCTCGGCAGGACGTGGGGTAACGAGTGGAGCAGCCCAGGGAACTGGCCCAGCTATCTGTGTGTTCCTGACCCAGGGCTCTCCCGGGGAGGGGGAAGGTGTGTTTGCTGCCTGTGCGCATGGTTCACTCACCCCCTGGGCTGTCTGTGTGAAGGCGGCCAAACCCGTGGAGGTGTGCAGCTCCAACTTGGGGCACCCACATGGCTGCTCTGGGGCTCCGGGCTGCTCCCTGCCTGACTGAGAAACACCCTGTGTGGAACCCATTCTACTGCTCTTCATGGAGATTTCTCTCTCCTGGCTTCAGAAAGGTCAGAATGACAGTCTATTGAATCTCTAAATATACTGATCACACAGCTAGCACACTAGCTCCCTGGAATCCATTAATATCCAAGAAAGGAGGGGGGGCAGGTAGAAAACCCTCTTCTATGAACTTAAATCAATTAGCTGGGAATAGAGGGGAGAGAAATTCAGATTCTCATTGAAGAATAAAAAATGGAAAAACACCAGGCCTCATTATACTGTACCCAAAGTGCCAGAGGGAGAAATTATCCTTCACAATGATGTTCTGCATTGATTAGTCAAACATGCAGGAAATCATATTAAAGATCTGACACCTGATGTGGGATTGGAAGAGCTAGGCACAGTAAACCTGTGTAGTGGCTTGAGGAAAGGGCACACAGGCAACAGGCTATTGTGATTAGAAGAGAGGAACCCTAAAGAAATGCCTTACTAAACCACTGTAGAAGTTACCTCAAGGATCTAGAGAACTGACGAGGAAATTAGAACCATTCTCTAACATAATCATTCCACGAACCCAGGGAAGCTCAGCGGATTGTGTTAGATTTGGAACTGGGAGTCTCAAGTTCAGATTTTAGTTGATTCTTCAGACAGAGGTTTCCTCAAACTATGGGTTGGATGGAACAAGTTCCAAGATGGAGGGCATGTTCCAAGGAACAGCGTTAAACCAAACTACTTCGATTTAATTAAACGGAAGTAATTACTCCACTCGGTACTGTTTTCACCGCAGCTGCATACAGATGTGGTTCACAGTCTCCCCTTAATGGCCATGACAAACAATGTTACCCATCTCTTTTTACTTCAAAGTAAAGGGTTCACACAACTACAGGAGTAGTTCGCCTCTAAGCTTCTGGAACGTGTTGTCTACTCCTGCTGCCTGGACCTCCTCTCTGCCAACTCCTCCCTGGACCCTCTCCAATCTGGCTTCCTCCCCCTTCATTCCACTGAAACTGCCCTTGCCAAGATCACCAATGATCTACTTGTCGCTAAATCTAAGCACCTTTACTCCATTCTTGTCCTCCTTGACCTCTCCGCTGCCCTTGACACTGTCGACCACTCACTCCTACTGGACTCTCTTCGCTCCCTAGACTTATGTGGCTCTGTCCTTGACTGATTCTCCTCCTACCTCTCTGACTGCTCCTTTAATGTATCTCTTCCCAATTCCAACTCCTCCTCCCTCCCCCCCTCGGTTGGGGTTCCCCAAGGCTCTGTCCTGGGTCCTCTCCTCTTCTCTATCTACACCCTGTCCCTTGGCAAACTCATTGCCTCCCACGGCTTCCAATATCACCTCTATGCTGACAACATTAAACTCTCTCTCTCCACCCCCTCTCTCTCCCCTTCTGTCCAAGCTCGCCTCATCAACTGTCTCTCTGATATCTCTGCCTGGATGTCCAGACATCAGCTCAAGCTCAACATGGCTAAGACTGAACTCCTTATCTTTCCTCCCCTCCCTTCCTCTCCCTCTTCCCTGTCCATCCTTATTGATGGGGTCACTATCCACCCCGTTCCACAAGCCCGTAGCTTGGGCTTCGTCTTCGACCCTCACCTTTCCTTTAAACCCTACATCGACTCTGTTGCCAAATCCTGTTGCTTCACCCTCCACAACATTGCTCGGATTCGCCCCTTTCTCTCTGTCTCCTCAGCCAAAACCCTTGTTCACGCCATGGTCATCTCTCGCCTTGATTACTGCAAGCTCCTCCTTACTGGCCTCTCCCGCTCTCACCTGTCCCCCCTTATCTCCATCCAAAACTCTGCTGCTAGGGTCATCCACTCAGCCCGTCGCTTTGACCAGGTGCAGCCTCTCCTTGCTTCACTGGCTCCCCCTTCCCCAACGCATCCTTCACAAACTCCTGGTGTTCACTTACAAATCCCTTCACAACCTGGCTCCCCCTTACCTCTCAGCCTTAGTCTCCTTACACACTCCTGCACGCACTCTCCGCTCCTCCTCTACTCCCTCCCTCGCTCTCCCTCATCTCCCCTGCTCCCCTAACCGCTTTCGTCCATTCTCCCTTGCTGCCCCCTATGCCTGGAACTCCCTCCCTGCCCACATCTGCCTCGCCCCCTCCCTCCACACCTTCAAAACCCTCCTCAAAACCCACCTCTTCCTCACTGCCTTTCCCGACGCCTGTTAGAATGTTCCCTTCAATATTTGATGTCTGCCCTCCCTGCAGTCTCCTGCTTAAACAGCAACCAATCCAAGCACGTGCACCTGAGACTTTGCATCCGTTTGAATGTAATTTATCCCTTGTCTACCCCCTCCATGTCTATTAGATTGTAAGCCGTAGGCAGGGACCGCGTCATTCTTATTGTTCTGTAAAGCGCCAGGTACACAGCTGGCGCTATACAAATGCTAATAATAATAATAATAATTAATAATAATAATTAATATGCATTCAGGGCTGACCGAGAATTGGTGGGGCCCAGGACGAAGATAAAATGCGGAGGCCCCAGTGACCCAACTCCTCCTCCATGATCCCACCCTCTCAGAGGTACATAGAGGTAGCCATGTTTGGGACCTTGCCGGGAGGGAGTTCAAGCCCACATCCTGCCCTGGTGAAAACAGGGGGCCACTGCAGGGCTCCTGGAAGTAGAAAAGATAGCAGGGTCCCAGGCAGTCTCCCGAGGTCACTCTGTGGTAAAGCCAGCTGTCTGTACTTCTGATTTTTCAGGAGTACCTACTTCTCTTCCTACTCCTGAACAACTTTGGTTGAGGCTTCTGTAGGTAAGAACCAATCAAATGTTACAAGTAAGGAGCAAATATTTCAAAGTATCCATTTGTTGGAACATGGCCTTAGTTACTGTCTAGGGTCACAGCTAGGGTTGCCAACTCCTGCAGTTTTGACCCTGACACTCCCATAGGCCAAAATGGACATGCCAGGACCAAACCATGAGAGGTCGTAACCACAGTCACAGCATTTTATTAAAGTCTCAAAACAGGGTCATGCAGGCAAAACATTTGTAAACCACTGTCTTTCTCATCTCAGAGTGAATAGAGACATTCCATTCCACTACCCGACTCTGCAACCATGAGATCTTCTAGCACGTCAAAGTAGATTTCTAAGTCAACATTAACCAAATGTCACAGTGTGGCTAGCTTATAATATTTGGCCAGATTACTCTGCAGGAAGCGTAGACTATGTTAAAGTGGTTTTAACACTGTAACACAAACAGCAGTGCGGGGATAAAACAGAGCAAGAGTTAATCAAATTTCCACCTTCTTATTCCCCAATATTTAAGTAACATTCCTGCCTGCTAATAGCTCTGTAATAATTTAAGACAAAGCATATCACAAAGAGTTGGACACAGGGCTGCATCTGGGTTAGCATTCGTTATTAGAGGTTCATCAGAATATACCTAAATCTCGAAGTAGTTGTGTTTTTCTTAACCTTATCAATTAAAGCCTTCTCTCTCTCTCTCTCTGGGCACAATCAGTTAGTGCCATCACTGGTACTTAGCACAGGTATGGAGCCCACTGAAGTGATGGGTTTATGCCCCTAGTACATGATACTAACAGTAGCACTGTTCTCTCAGAGGATTGCAATACCCAGGTACTGCTGAGGGCCTTCCCTCAGGCTGCTTTTAGACGATCGCGGCGGCGCCCGTGCTTGTTTTTCAAAACTACCAAGAGGCGGGTTTACATGCGACACCGCCGCCGATTATGTGCATGTGTGGGCGCCGCGCATCCATTTCCGGCCGCGAGCTGACCGGGTCGCCGATCGAGGGTCGACATACGCGGCCGGAAATGGACGCACGTCGCCCACGCATGCACATAATCGGCGGCGGTGTCACGTGTAAACCCGCCTCCCGGTAGTTTTGAAAAACAAGCACAGGCGCCGCCGCCATCGTCTAAAAGGCGGCCTCAGTCTCTCTCTCACTGCTTATTCCCAAAAGGGAGGCAATATAGTTCTGATGATCTCTTTTATTGGACCAACATGTGTCAGTAAGTATATGCAAGCTTAGACCAACACAGCAACCACCCTCTCTCTCTAGGGGTCCAGCCAGACGAGCTGCGGTAGGCCCAGTCCCCTTCTGGAGGGCAAGTGCTGCCACCACACTCAAGGCCACAGGGAGTAGGGCAGATGGTCCCCCTGCCCACAGGGTAGGCGGACCACTGAGAGATTTCCTGCCATGGCGGGCTGAGGTACTGGCCACACGAGCAGGCGCCCAGCACTACCCCGCCTCTCTCCCCTGGCCTGACCTAATTCCCGCCCCTGGTCACGACGTGGCTATGCACAATAGGCAACACTGATTTCACCAGTGCAGGGTGCGGAACCTCAATCCCCCCCAGCCGCGTCCCAAACATGACCACCTCTAGAACACCGTGGAGGGTGCCCCTGAGGTGGCAGGGCCACAGGAGAGGGGATGGGACCACTAGGGGCCCCATCTATTGGCTTTGCCCTGGGGCAAAGCCAATATTCTAAGGCTGGCCTTGGCTCTTGGCCTAGACCCCGTGCTGCCTTAATGGTCCTGTGTCTTACTTTGTTGCACCCAAATCTCAGTAGCTGAATTGCAGCTGCTCCTCAGACTCTCAGCACCTGCTCTGTCAGCCAATCACAAGCCAGGAGAGGTTTGCCTGAGCATGCGTCTTGTGGCTCTTGGCCATAAGAAGATTTTGGTAAGTGGCTCTTGGGATTGGGAACTTTGCCCACTCTGGCCTAGAGAAAAGATGACTAAGCAGAGAATGGAGAACAGTTATACTTCATGGTCACAGATGACGAAGAGAGAATGGGGTTAAATTTCAGTAAGAGAGAAATTCAGTAAGTAAGAAATTCCTAACTAAAGAACAGTGGAATAGGTTGCTTTGGAGACTGTGGAATCTCCTTCTTTGAATGTTTTCAAAAACCAGCTGGACAAGTACCTGCCTGTGATGCTGTAGATATAGGGCATCCTGTCTTGGAGCAGGGGGTTGGACTAAATGCCCTGTAAAGTCTTTTCCAACCCTATGATTCTAATTCCATTGATCAGCTCCACAAATGATATGAGGGATTGCCGGAAGGTCTGATTCCCACAGATACATGGGTACTGCTAATCCACACAAACATATATGTAACTAGTTATCAGTAGTCTTCATTACTGAGCAGCCAAGAATTATGGAGAGCCTAACCTTGCAAGCTAAATAAATTATTACCAGAGGATTATTATGTATTCTAACAATATCTACCATAGCGCTTTGTCTCTCATAAATTACAAGGCATTTAATCCACACATCTAGGATACACACTCCCTGTCTCATGCAAAGCCACTAGTTTTAGTTTTAAATACAAACCAGAACAAGCTCTCAGCCAGGGCTTCTGTGGGCTGAGTTTTAAAAGCAGGGGAAAATATTAACTGTTGCAAGACCCTGGAGCACTTGGATTGTCAATAGAAATTGCAGCAATTAAAATGCATGGTAAAGGCAAAGCAGATTATCAAGGACCTTGAAGGGAATGGGCAGCCTATCCTAATTAGAGGGGGATAGGTCCAGCCCTCCAACACCCCCTCCCCACAAGGGCTGAAATCTGCCCTTTCCCAAAATGTCCCTTGGAATGTACTTTGCTGCTGGCAGTGGCCTGTCATACTGAGTGAGCAGCTCCCAAAGTGCTGACTGCTACAGGAGGGGATGGGAATGAGGACGAGGAGGGGATTACATAACTCCAAGTCCAAGACCATTTGATGCAGGGCCCCAGCTGCCCCCACTGGGTGAACAACTCAGTAGCAGGGCTGGAGCCCAGCACTGAGGCATTTAGAAATCCCACGGTCCCTTACTTGGCACCGTTTTTGTTACAAGCCACAGTGGGGAGGGGATCCAGTCCACTCCCCTCCGCAGCTTCCAGCCTCCCTTCCTTCCAACTTACACATAGCGGTGACAAGATCCCCTAACAGGCCTCACAACAACGCTGCACTCACGGCAGGCTCCCTATCATCCGGCTCAACAGCAAGAGCCATGGTTTCACCACTTCTGAATGCTGCTCTGAAGCACCCCCAGTGGCAGCTCGAGCTATAGCTCCAATTTCACACCCTACACACACACTCACCGACCACGGGGTGTTCCTTGTGGGGACTGTTGGTTGCCCATCAGTGAGGAAGAAGCTTAGTTTCAGAGTTAGGTTCTCTGCTAGATGGTTGCTTGATTACACTCCATCGCTAGCACGAGCAGGCAACAATGCTCTCCGCAGCAAAAGGTAGGAACAGGGTGCAGTCTCCAGAATCCAATTCGGCCTTTCTGTTGAGGCTACCAATTGTGCTAGTGATTTAGCCAGATGGATGCACCTGCACTGATGGCAGAACAAGACAGACCATCATGCTGGTTAACTGAAAAGTCATCACAAGCTGATGCCTTTTAGTCCTCACTACCCATTACTAAGTGTGCAAGGAGCACCATCCACTTCCCCAGACAGATCATTGCCTAGTGTAAACCAACACAGAGTCATGGAACCAAAAGGTACCTTGGGGGTCATCTAACCCAGTTCCCTGTTCCAATACAGGATTCACTAGACCCAAACTATCCTCACAGATAAATCTATCCAACAAGAAACAGAGGCTATTAAAAAAAAATCTGCCACAAATAGAGACTAGGACCAACCAGAGCACATGAATGAAACAAAGGAAACTATTTTATTTTTAAAAATAAAAAAAGATCCAGATGCCTCAAAAAGGTGAACCACACCTACACTGCAGGGGAAAGCAAAAAATCCTCAGAGTGGACTGCCAATCTGCTCCAAGGAAATTCCCCCCCCCCAACCCCAAATATGGCGATTGGTTAGAACCTAAACATATGTGCAGGTCCCACCAGCCAGGCATCCGGCATACAAGCAGAGTACCCAGATATCATCATAGCTCCATTGAAACCAACAATGTGACTCCACCTTGTACCAGATGAAGATCTGCTTTGTTGGGACAAGCCATTAGGAACAGAAGTTCCCAAACTATAGGCCATGACCCTGTCTGTGGATGGGGTTGTGGTCCCAACTGATATCCGACATAGTCTAAAATCCTTAGTTGCTGATTGGTGTCACAGGATTATATTTAAGTCTCAAAATGGGGTCAGAGGTTAAAATTGGTGAACTAAGTGTTGCTTAGATACATCAACAAGGCAAGAGGGGGTGTCCACTAAGCAGTACAATCAATAAATGAATCAAGGGCAAACAGAGAGACTGCTAAATATGTTCCCAATAAGCATGAAACACAAATGCATGTATATACAAAAATCAAAATCAAATGATCTTTATACCACAAAAGATGACAGTACTACAAGACAGTTTACTGGACTAAAAAAGTACAACAAAGCAGAGCAAACCACAAAGTAACAAATCCTCAACGCACTCTGCTGCAGGCTTTTCTGGGACCTTCTAACTCAAGGCAAAGCCTTACGTTGTATTATATTGAGGAAAAGAATGGCCTAAACCGGCTATTTCCCTGACGGGCCCCACACTAACTGGAGAGTTTGGCTTCATTGTATTAAGGTTTGAGGGTTTTCTCCTACGCATATGGATTAGTCAACGAAAAAAAGGGGAGCCCGACCTTTGCCTTTAATTGCTTCATTATAACAGGACATCAGCAACTTTAGAGCAGGAGCTGTTTGACTGTTCATATTGTACTCCTGAAGAAGTCACTGTGTGGTGATGAAACGTTGAGAATTTGTTACTTGCTCTGTGGTTTGCTCTGCTTTGTTGTACTTTTTTGGTCCGGTACACTGCCTTGTAATACTGTCATCTTTTGTGGTATAAAGATCATTTGATTTTGATTTTTGTATATACATGCATTTGTGTTTCATGCTTATTGGGAACATATTTAGCAGTCTCTCTGTTTGCCCTTCCTTAGATACATCAGGGCAGGGGTGGGGAATCTTTCCCTCCCTTGCCTGCAGGCCAGATTTGCGTCAGCCCCAAACTCCACAGGCTGAATTGTCTGGGGTGGAGGGGGGGGGACAGAGCCATGTAAACAAATGAATAACAACACTCTGTGGGGATGGAAGCCTCAGCCTGGAGCGTCCTGTGGCTCCAAGCACCGGGGGATCCCCCTTACTTGCTTCTTCTGCCTGTGGGCTGCCAGGAAACGGACAGTGAGCCACAGTGAACAGGAGTTTCAAGGGGCCTTCATGGGCTGGATGGAGGGGAATCACGGCTGGAAGTGGACCATGGGCTGGAGGCTCCTCACCCCTGAGAGGCATTATATGATGTAAATTTTTTTTGCCAATTAGTTTGTTCAAGAAATGCTTTCACTGGTATCTCAGTGGCTCTAAAACAAGCTCAATGTGTCATGCTACTCAAATGACATATTTAATGCATAACACCCCATAGCTTGATTTTCTTTCACTCTGACTATCTTGACTACCACCCTAGGAGGTGAAAAGCCCCATCATCTCCCACTCTCCAACTCTCGGGACATTCAGCTTCCTCATTCCTTACCAACCTCTATTTGCAAAGAAACCCAGGAATTAGTTTGAATGAATGTGAAACACTGTCAGTGGACAAGGCAATAATGCCAGTGGCCATCACCAGTTTGCATTATTTCCTTAGCTTCTCCATCCTCCAAGTTCTTCTGGAAATCTCCCACACTTTCATATTTCCTTTAGTGCTAGGACAGCAAGAAGCATATTGAACTGAAACCTTCATGAGCTGAATTTTGAGTGTGTTACTGATGAAATTAGGCAGGTGATGGCCCTTTAAAAGGGCCTGCTCATTGTCTTGGCCCTGCCCCCTTCTGGGGTTATAAGCACTAGCACAGCATGCTCTACAGGTCACTCTGCAAGGAAACACAAGCCTGAAAGGAGACTAGATGCTGGTCAGGGTCCTTGTCCTGGGGGAGACTGGGAACTTGCCAGAATGGGGAGACTGTAAATAAAGAGTTCTTAGTGAGAAGGTCTGGTTGTGTAGTGTGCTTTGGGAGCTAGAGACTTCAAGGGTGCATGGGGCATGGCCGCTTCCTTCAGTATCCAAGTACAACTACCTGGAGCAGGCCCACGCTGCCTATTGCAAAAGTTGCACATGGTTCCCAGAATGGTAGCTTTAGGGGTGGTGGTACCAAGGAATGTAAAGGCCAGACCTCGGGCCTTTGCCACTGCTCCCATTTCCCACTGTGTGGAGTCCTACCCAGAGTGTATGCCCCAGGCTGGAACATGCAATGTTGGGGAGAGGGGAGCAGCAAAGTCTATATTGTCCTGGGTAGCAAAATGGAAGGGACTAGCTGTGATCAGTGGGGTTTAGAAGAGCAGTGATGGAGAACCATAGACTTGAGGGGGCAAATGTGACCCATGGCTGTTTTTATTTGGTCCCTTTTCAATTCCTGGACCTGCCCCTGGATTGAGTCTCAACCTGCAAACCCTAAAAAGACTGATCTCAGGGTAAGGGAGTGGAGATGACAGCATGCATTCCAGGACAGCAGACGAACCATAGCATAGAATCAAGAAATGGGCTCTCCCCTTCCTGCCCCCATCGCAAACACACCCCTTAAACCCTCTCTCCCCCAACTCTTATCTGGTCCTCAGAGCTTGTACCAATTTTCAAAGTGGCTCACAAGAAGGAAAAGGTTTCCCAATGCTGCAGGGGAAAGATGGAGCAAAAAAGCCCATTTGTCTCAGGCACGACACAAAAGAGGACCCCACAAAGCATACAGCCATGGGCCTCCAGGAACCACTGGGCAACCCTGCAGAAAGACATGTCTCCCTTCAGCTTTCTGGAGGTGCCCCATTTATATTTCCATCAAGCTTCACAACTGGCTCGACTTGTAAAAATCCACATCCCTGCCCAACATTTCAGCAGTACCCTAAAGCCCTAAACGGCCTGGGACCTACCTATCTGCGAGACTGCCTCACTCCACGGGTCCTAGATCCACCCCTGCGGTCATCTGCGGGTGCCCTGCTCGAGGTCCCCCAAGATTTTTGGGGGGGCCGCGCAGGAGAGGGCATTCTCGGTGGCTGCACCGCGGCTGTGGAAATCCCTTCCGGTAGGGGCCTGGATCTTTCCTCCTTTCGGAAAAGTTATAAGACCTGGCTGTTCCGCTAGGTGTTTGGCAGGGGAGATNGGTGGTGGTGGTGGGTATGGGGGGGGGGATGTGTTGTTTTCCCTCCTTTTATGATGTTTTATTTTGATGTTTTTAATTATTGTAATAAGCTGCCCCGAGCTGCCTGTGGCAGGAGGGGCGGGGTAATAAAATTGTAATAAATAAATAAATAAATAAATGAGAGATAAAAAGCGGAGGATGTTCTCAAAGTGCTATTGATTAAGTGGTTCCCCCCCCCAAGAACAGAAAGAATAATTTTTAACTGGCTTAAACTGTCATAGACTGAACTGGAAAATGGAAGCAGAGTTAGCAAGGAGCGTAATTGAGAGGGCATGGGACTAAGTAACCTCTAAGTACGCTGGTGGTGGTGGGGAAAGTGGATATGAGACAGGGCTGTTTAGAATCCAGAACCCTTCTCTTTTTCCCCCCTGAAAGTTAACTCTGCCAGCAGCCAAAGACGACAAAGAGGAGGAGAGGGAGCGGGGGGGAACCCCAGATCCAGCCACTCAGTTACATGATCTAAATTCTAATCAAACATCATTTAAAGCATGTTTTATTTCAGCCTCTGGAGAGATAGTCCCTCCTGAGTCCCTCGCCATGGCAACCGGTGTCTCATTTCAGAAGTGTCATGCCACATTATCATCTTGCCGGCTCACACGCAACCGCCTGACAAGTTCTCTCTGCCCCTTGCGACAACCGTTCCAGGCTTATGCTGTTTATTTTCAGTGGCAGGCTGGCCCCGGCAGATTGAAAGGCAACCTCGGCCCCTCAAACAACAAGCATCACACCCCATTTGGTGATAAGAGATAATTTGAGAAGATATTTGCTTACATGTGCATAAGCAATTTGCTGTATTCTGAAATACAGCCCCTCTGTGTGCATATATGTGTGAGTTTGTGCACAAGTGTGTGTGTGTGTGTGTGTGTGTGTGTGTGTGTGTGTGTGTGTGTGTGTGTGTGTGTGTGTGTGTACAGAAGGAAGCATAGTTGCACAACACGCCATGAAAAGGCAAACAATTCATTTTGTTTTCCTGTGTATTAGCTTTCAATCGCTAGATCTCATTATTCACACAGAACAATACGAAATATATGCAAGCAATGCTGTAGTAGTCAGTATCTACTCACAGACAAGTATGCAAAGCTAGGTATCTCAGCACAAAAGCCTCCTTGTGTCCCTGGAGGTCTGCAATAGGCAGCAGGGCAGCCATAGTCTACAAAACAACTAACTAAATAGTGAAATAATTTACTCCAGAAATGGGTTGGAAAGATAAATACAAGCTGGATTCTAACCTCATTTAAGTTGGTGTCAAGTTAGAACATAAGACCATCACCATCAATGGAGTTTGTTCAAACTGATACTACTGTAATCAAGCTTATGGCATGACCCTGTTCTATGCTTGTGCCAATAGAGTCCCGCAGAGTCTCCAAAATAGAGCCCAAGCCTGAACCAAGCCCAGTTGCCTCAAGACCAACCCAAACCAATCCGAGCACAGCCTGGCTTGTCCATGCCTGGGCCCAATGTGTAACAAGGTAGCCCCACCTTTATGGAGCGCCGTGACATCACCGCATTCCACCGAGGTATGAACGGCTTAATTCTGCCCCCTTTCCTGACATGCCTCCTGATGTTGCCTTAGAACGCAGCGATGTTGTGGTGCTCTGTGGGGGTAAAGCCACACCAAGAAAAAGGCAGGATTAAGGTATTCCCCAAACCTTACCTGCCATGGACCTGTCCATGTCAAGTTCTGTAACATCACGGCACTCTTTAGGGGTGGGGCCTTTTGCCCAGGAAGTGCCATGGGGCTTGGGCCTGAACTGAGACCAGTCCGACCCCTTGTGTCCAATTGGGCTTGGTTGGGTATACAGAGCTCTGCCGCCCAATATAGAAATGCAGCTGGTAGAACGCTGGTAGATTCTTATTTAAGGGGAAGTGCATTTGTCTGCTTGAAGCGGCGGCAGCACAGCCTGTCATGCAGTAGATCTATCACTGGAAAAAGACTTAGCATTTCTATACAACCCTCATTACTGTAGGATCTGAACTACTGCAGGGAAGTGTCATCATCCCCGTCCCCCAGAAAGGGGACTGAGGCACAGAAAGACTAAGGCTCCATTCACATGTCTTCTCCCACTTTTTTAATTTCCTGTGGGAGATAATAATTGAGCCTTATTGTTTTTCACACATTGCTTCCCCCACTTTCAGTTTTGCCTTGGCTATTGCCACCACCGAAGCAAACAATCCCATGATGTTCCGTAGCTGTCCCATATCTCTAGAAGGCTGATGGGCTAAAAGTGAGAAGTGTCCCTTTCCACTAGATGGATATAGTCCAATTGTTACATGATGAGAGGGAACCCAGCAACTAGTGATCTCAGAACCACGTGCTAACAAGTGAGAAAACAAAAGATGCAAGGCAAAGTGAGAGCAGAGGGACTAATGTTGATAAGAAAAGGAGAATGATGTTTCCCTCACTGCCACTCAAGTTAGTTTCTGTACATAATGGCAAGAGCCTACTCCAAACGGAGAACAGCAAACGTTCTGGACCACTAGGAGCATTCCAAGCAGATTCCTCCCCACAACCATGGATGTTCTGTAGTATCACAGCAGCTGGCCCTTCAAGGTGGGTGCATGTCTCGTTTGCCTCTCCAAACAAAACACGTTATCGCCTATGTAGGTGAAATGACAGCCGATCCAAAGATAGTTCATCTTTCAAAGAGTAGCTGATCTGGACCCTTAGAGGGAGACCCAGCTCAGAGAAAGGGGTCTCTATACCATATAGGGATTTGTCTCTGAGAAAACGTAATGAATGGCTGACTGCAAAGAAGAGGGGCAGAAGGGACGAAGTATGTCATGGATTGAACAGTCCAGGATTGAAATATTTGTTGAATGGACCTAGAAAGGGAGAAGCTTTTTGGCTGACTGTAATGGGGTCACTTTGACCCCTGCATTCTAGATTGATGTCTTCATGTCCCCCTCAAATCAAGACCCAGGTAGCCTTCAGCTTGTCTCTTTGGGATTCTATTCACTTATGCCATACAGTCTTTCTAGATCCTTATTATTCCTTTCCCTACCTTCTGGGCCTCACTAATGATGTTCCACAGATCCTAACCTGTCCTGGCTCATGTCCCTCGAGGACAGGCAAGCCTGCTCTGTCTGTTTTTCTAGAGAGATGATCAGGCCAACTCACCTGCATCCCCCCATTCTGTTTTCTTTTCCCTATACCTTTATGCTGTGGCTGCCTCAAACGCCACCTTTCCTAGTGTGGCTGGTTCATTGCCCTGCCTCAGCAGATGTGGGGCCTTTCCGTAATGTGCAGTCTCTGTACACTGCAGTCCCTTAACCCCTGTGCACTGCAGGTCAACCCAACCTGTCCTGGTGACTCACACAACACTCTTTCAGAGTGGGCAATGGCACAAACCCACATTCTGAATTGTGTGCAAAATCCTTACCCTTTCATTTTCTCCTTTGAAGATTCCTTTGCCAATTGAGACATGGGCTGGGCCACTGAAATGCAAGGAAATCAGCAGCCCTGTGAATACACTGCTACCAGACAAGACAAACAGAAATTAAGGAGCAAGTGATGAGTTAGTTTGCAAGTGGAAAGAGTGTTGTCTGAATGAGGACCGACATAAAAGAGATTCAACTTGCTGCTCAAGCAGGATGATACACTACATAACCTCCAACATTTGATGGAGAAAAATAGATACACTTCATGCCACCTCAAATTTGCATACATTTCTGTGTGTTTATGAAAATTTGTAATAGCCTATTGACTAATTTGGGGGCTGAGCTGGGGGGGGAAATGCCTGTGTGAGAGGCTCTATGTACAGATATGTTTGTATGTGCAGGATGGATGGTTCAAGTTACAACTCAACTATTAAAAAGTCAAAATTCTTAAATGTGCATTGACTTTGGCTCTAAAGTTTTAAAGACACTCAGAGAGGATCACAGGTGGAAACAGTGACAGTCCCTTTCAGCATGCTAAAGAATCATCTCTCACAAACACACTTATGCCCCTCCTACTTTTTTTAGTTTTCATCTTGATCCCAGGCACACAGCTCCTTCCTACTTGGGGGTTACTTTCCTTTGTCCTTTGGTACAGGTGCTTGTCCCAAGCTTGCTAAAGTGAGAAAAGATGTTGCACCTCCACCCCCCAGCAGTGAATAAACAATAGGCAAGGGAGTCACAGCTCTTTCTTCTGAGGTGTTAATAACCCCCTTTGTCTGTTGAACCCGGTACAAATCTTACATGGCTGTGAGCCTGGTACAAGGTAACAAAACCCATTACTGTTCTGGGCAAAAAGGTATTGTTAGAGAGTATGACAGAATGCCTTGGTCCAACAATTTCAGTGCAGGCTTGAGTGATGGAGAACACTTAGGGTGTTTTTAAATGAGATGCTCCCCCAAATCCCCCACATGGCCACCCAGGAGCCATGCATCTGACCACTCATTGGAAGGTGGAGTGGGGGGGACATGCACTTCCGTGAGCCACAGAGCACCCACTTATGGCAATGCACAGAGAACTGCCAAGAAATCCAAAGTGTTTCATGCAGAGAAAGCCAAATAACTCTGTGGCAACAGGCGGCCATGGAGCCCCACTGCCTGCCCATATGAACTGGGGCGGCCAGCCACGCCAGCAGACCGATCCACCGCTCATAGGTCTGGCCAGGAGTGCTGAGGAGCCCAGGTTCCCGTCAATTGCAAAGGCCAGCCCGGCACGCTTCCCTCTCCCCCATGGTCTGTGGCAGAAGGCGTGTGTGGTGGCTTGCCTCTGTGGCTGGGGTAGCCACACTGGGAGTCGCTTGTTTGAATATCTCCCCACGCACTCTACCCAAGAGGGTACTCTACATCAGTGCCACTCAGCGGCCACAGACCCCTCTCCCACCCTCGCCTTACTCATTTAAAAAACACCTTTATTGTATTGCAAGGGTGGCCAAGAGGTTGATCCCAATGGACAGTCGATCACGAGCAATGTTCATGACATCACAGCACTTGGGAAAGGGCGTGGCTATGCTCTTCCACTCTTTCTGAAATAGCCACGCCTTTTTTCCGAGCAACGTAAGACTACAATGCTCAGAAAGGAGGTGTGGCAGGGTAAAGTTCTCCACACCGTACATTTGCCAGCAGACTTGTCCAGCCGGTCAATCTCCAAGGGCTGGTGCTTGGGACAGGTAATTCCTGGCCTAGACATGTCTGGCCACCCCTGCTTTAGATCCAACTCTTAAAGAGAATGCTTATGAAAAATACATGTTGCCGGGTTGCATTGGTTCCAGTGCAGCCCTACTCCATGTATTTTTCATAAGCATCCTCTTTTTAAGGGGAGGTATGGCCACCCCAACTCTGACAGTGACAGTTTCTGTTGCCCTGAGTAAATCACATATGTTTTCTAGGCCTCAGTTTTCTCCTCTACAAAATGAAGGTAGCCAACTGACAGGATTAATTAGCCACAATGTTCAAATTGCATGGAACAGCTAGACACTTATTATAGACTATATGACATAGAGGAATGATCTGGGGGGAGCAGGCTTTACTGAATAAATGGAACACACTTGATTCAGAGAGAAAATCACCACATAGCGTGGGCCTGAAATTGTCATCTGGCTCAGAGGATGCGGAAGAAAAATACCTGCCAAAATTGAATGGGCGACACAGGATCATCAGTAACTTTAAAATGGTCTTTGGTCAAATTGGGGTCTAACTCTGCGACGAGTTCTGATTCTTTTTGTTTGTGGTTTAACTTGACTGAAGCTCTCAGAACAGTGAGTTTATTTAATATTTTATCCATTTTCCAGTAATTGTACCATAGGCAGGCAGAAGACATATGATTTTGAGGTACTTGTAACCATAATACATTCATCCCAAGATGCACTAAGGCGTCTGCTAGACACAGACTTTGGGATAGGAGAGCATGTATATTTAAAGGAACATGCTATGTTATGGGGTGAGCTAACAGAACACAGGATCGGAAGGGACCTTGAGGGTCATGTAATCCAACCCAAGATTTCGGCGAGAACAAAAGTAAGGCTGGAACAATTATTCAGTGCAAATACCAAAGTGCAACAAATTTGGTATGTCTGTTTAAAGCAGGGCTGGGGAATCTTCCTGCTCCTGGATCCAGTTCCTCCATGCAAGCACCGAAAGACTGAGCTCAGGGGAAAAGAGATGAGGGAATGCACTGAAGGATTGGGGGATGGATTCATGACATGGACCCTCCTCTTCCTGAGAGCATCCCTTAAACACCCTACCCCTAACTTCTATGCGGTCCCGGAGCTTGTACTCATTTTTGAAGTGGCCCCTGGGAGAGAAAAGGTTTCCCACTCCTGGTTTAAAGGAGGTGAATATGAAACAATATTAACAGAAACAGAAGGTGCTTTTAGACGGAGACAGCCTGCCCTCGGAACTGCTCCAGGTGTGTACCCCCATGTCTGCCAGCTTGCAGTCCCACCTGGGTCAGCTTCAGACGGACCTGGTGGGTTCCCCAGCCTGTGGACTGCACGCTCGGCGCCCCGCCCCCACCCCACCACACACTACAGAGTTGCAGGCGATCACCTGACACTCTAGGCTCGCACCTGCAACTCTATAACGTTGCCCAGGGCAACAACCGGCTGAAAGAGGCGCTGCAGCGTGGGTCCGCTAAGCAGACGGACAGCTGCTCCGCTTTGGGCCGGTGCCCCATGTTTGGCCTGCCCACTCCGCCAGCAGCGCTCTGCGACGTTCCGGAGCACCGCCAGCGGGGCTGCCACGGAGCACACCTGCACGTCTGGCAGGGCCACCTGTAGATGGAAGGGCCACCCGGGGACAAAGCAGGCTGGCGTGGCCAGCACCAGGGCAGCTGTCATCTAAAAGCACCCACAGAACTATGGGCCTGAAAGGGACATCAAGGGACATCTAGGTCAGCCTCCGGCTCCAATTCACTTCCCACTTCATTTGCTATTCCAAAGACTCATTTTGATTACTTTGCGTCCGTCTATTCAATTGCTTTGTTTATTTGGAACTTTGCATTCATTTTCTCAGTAACATCGTTTATGTGGGTATTTCTATTTCAGATTGGAAATATCAAATCAACACACATGAAGCAATGAATAAATGAAGCAAATGGATAAACATAAAACAACTGAATAAGCTAAGTTGAAAATTTTGCAATGGTCACGGATTCGGACATTCGTTTGTGGGAATGAATATGTGAATTAGCTTCATAAATATAAAAAAAGCATAGTTGTTTCAGATGTAAAGGCCAGTTTTCCCACAAGCTCTAGTTACACAAAAAGTCTGTTGCTTAGCCAGAAACTGAACCTGTCTCTCTTACACCTCAGTCCAATCAGAAGAGTCCTAGACCTGGGGTGGGGAACCTTTGCCCCCTTTGGGAGGAGGGGGGCAAATTTGATGGGGCTCCAAATTCAGCCTTAGGAAGACTAGAGCCAGGCCTCTTGCTACTGTGGGCGCAAGTGCATATGCAAAGAAGGCTGTCCCCTCCCAAAGGGTAATTGGTCTGGGCCCCATCAAACTTAATTCAGCCCTGAACAGACTTGTAAAAACCTGGCTCTCCTTGCAAGTCTCCATTAGAAACAACCTGTGTTTTCGTTCCAAATGACCCCTTTCCACCCATGAAAGCATTAGGCTGCATTAAAAAGCACAAGCTCTCTGAAGGAGGCATTACCTACTCAGGCCATGCAAACAAACACTTCACCATTTTATAATCTCGCATACAGAATGAACATCATCATTCCCTTCGGTGCTCTAAAACAGTGGGTACATAAAACTACTAAAAGGCATAAGAGCCAGCCATCCTGCTCGAAAGCCTCTGAAATAAAATAGACAACTCACGCTGCTTCTCGTCTCCAGAGGCACCTTCTCCCCGTTCAGGACACCAAGCTGGGGTCCCACACAGAGCCTCCTCAAATGATACCTGTAACGACCAAAACATTTCACATGTCACATTTTAACTGCCATCTCCTTTCCCTCCAATCAGATAAGAAATGCTGTCAGTAGGGAGCCCTGGTTGCTTCCCAGTCATGGCTGCTGGGTGGGCTCTGCCCACAGCAGCACCAACTGGGATGTATGTACCCAGTTTCTGCCACACATCTGCAACCTGTCTGAATGCCCGCTACAGGAGTTTGTATCTGTTGCTCTCCACACCCTTGCTGCAGGCTTGAAGCTCATAAACGAAACAGTCCTAAGGCTCTTTAGTTCTTCAGTGCTGTTACAGTTTCATCATGCTCCTTTCTAGAGGAACCAATGCAGCAGAAAGCAAACCCAAGTTTGATCCCCATCTCCACTGCAGTGGCATAAAAGCAGTGTATGCTGGTTAAAGCTATTTGATGAAAATGGGAAACTATGCAGCCGAGTGGAAAAGGTGTTGGACTGGAACTTGGAAATCCACCGTTCAAATCTTGTCTTACCGAAGAACTCATTGTGTGGCCTTGGGCAAGTCATTATCTCTTAGCCTCAGTTTCCCCATCTGCATAATGGAATAATAATAGGTTGATGTGAGGATGAATTAGATAAGGAGTGTGTGTGTAAAGCAATTTGAATACTGAAATCTCTGTATAAATAATAGTAACTCAGAAGTGGTACATTATATTTTGTGTAGATCTGTGCCAATGATTCTTTAGATTTTAATCCATACCAGTTCAGATTTTGAAAATGCCCCCAAGCCAAGCTGTCTTGACCCATGCCTCAGGCCCATGCCTCAAGTTTCCATTACTGATTCCAAACTGCTGTCATCCAACAAATATTCCTTCCAAAAGTAGGAACATCAGGATGTACCTAATGTTCAACAGCACCCTCAAACAGCATACACCTTGTTGTGTCAGGCAGATGCACAAGAGCATCCCAGCAAACACCACATTGGGATAATAAAGCACAACACTAATAGTGGCCCTGATCCTATAGCCTGAGGATCCCGTGCAGAGCTGTATGCACACACAGCTGTGCACGACCAGCACACATTCACATTAGCTGCACATTGTGCCGTGTGCAAACTACGCATATGTTGCGCGTGGGGATCCACAGGTTATAGGATTGGGGCCAATGAAAACTCAGAGAAAAAATGCACTGCTTCATTTGAGACACCCTTCCAGAATGGAGAGAGATTATCCAGCGTTACTGCAGAGCCAGCTCCAAATTTCAGAACATCACAAGCGGTTTCATTTTGGATCACTGCTGCATATTAAGACTGAGAAAATGTAGAAAACTGGACTGAGAAAACGTTCTACAAGAAAAGTAGAAAATGTACACAGACTTTTGTCAACATTATGAAGGTTGGGGAGGGGGAGGGGGGTTACAAAAATGAGGTTTTGCAAAAAATTCCAACTATCAAAAATTTAGAAAGTGTCTGTTTTGAAATTTTTCACCTTTACCAACTCAAAATATTGACAATGTAGACATAAAATGTCAAAACTTTCATGAAAACGGTTTCTGACCTGCCTTACTGCATCTCTGAAGATCAGATCAAAAAGAACTAGGCTAGCGGTGGCAAAGTAAAATGTAAAGCACCACTGGAAAGAAGGCTCATTTCTGTAAGCAATGCCTGATTTATTACAGGGCTGTAATTTTGTAGGATAATATGACTGAGCCAGTGGCAAAGGGGTGGGGGGGGAGAGAGAGAGAGGAAGTCTCACGCTTTGGGGAAAGGAGGTTGGTGGAAATGTTGATATTTACGTACTGTAAATGTTGAGCCTATACAAATGTTCCCTTGAACAGCAGCGTAAAGTGCCAGGCAGACAACAACAATAGCATGCTTGATTGAAGTTGTATATTGTTTTGTGAAAGCAGCAGCTCACGGCAGAACTGAGATTAATAACAAGCCAAGTCTTCCCGGTGTAACTTACAAGAACACACCGACACTTTCTGATAGCATCGAGTCTGGCTAAACTGATAGATACGGTACTGGCGCCACTATTTACATGAATGTATCTTTTTTCAACAAAGGTGAGAGGGAGCCGATTTCCGTTGTGCTGTCTGAACAGCAACAAATGCTGCAACAATGCAGAGACAAAAGGAATTAAATCTGCTTGCAAAACATACCTCCCTTAAAAAGAGACACTGGCACGGAGTGCTGCCTAGTGCAAGGAGATGTAGGGTAATGAATGCAGGAACCTGTGGTCATCTGAGCCTCCAGTCCTGCTCTTGCTGATCTGGTAGCAGGCAGCCTCCTTAGGATAAGGGTTCTAGTCTCACCTCTGCCATCTTTATGCAAAATACAATTAAGAGGCATTAATTTGTGTATGAGTCACGTTACAGCTAGGCGACAAATCAAGACTTTGGCGGATGTCCAGACCAAGAGACTGAAACCCAAGGAGTCCATGAGGGTAGAAAACCTACAGGGCAAGGCTGATCTGAGGGTGTGGATTAGCAGGCAGGAGCAGGACGGGCTGCTGGGGAGGCAGGCTGGGCTGGGGTTTCGCTGAAGCTATCTGGACAGTCTGGCTGCAAAAGTCCTCAGACAAGAAGTGTGTGGCAGGATTGGGTAGAGGGCCACTGAGTAGCAGTTGTTTGCTCCTCTGCCCCCCTCAGGCTAGAACAGATCCAGACTGGATTTGAGCTTCATGAGATGTAGTTTCCTGGTCTGGTTCAGGTTACGGTGCTGCACTGGCTAGTCTCCTCAGGAACCTGGGTTCTAGACACTTCGTGCCCAATACCATGTGACAACATATGACCAAAATCTACTCTTGGTTACCACAGCATCAATCTGGAGCATGTTTGCTGATGACAACTGATCTCAAAGAAATGGAAAATAAAGATCTGACCTAGTGTCTAGCTAGTGATTCCAGTGCCTGCCTTGGAAGGAAGACTAGAAGTCCAACAGCTGCTACGGAGGTCATTCTTCTTGCAATGGACAATTTCCACAGGAGGGACGAAGGTTCTATCCTCAGCACTGACTGTCCCCCGCACCACCTCCTTCATTAATTGCCTTGCTTGTCTGTTTACTTGATGAGGTGTGCAGCAGCCTCTAGTGGTGGACAGGAGGCAGTCACATGGTTATCAAAGCCTGCTAAAATGCTATGGCTAATATGGGCAAGATATTTATTATATATTTCCCCATAACAGTAGACTAGTTCAGTGGAGCAGCCATTTCTAATAATGTCAACTAGAGATCATTTACCTCCTTCCACAAAGAAGTGATGCTAGCTCTCCAGAATATAGTTTTATCGATGAGGGGATTTCCATTTGTTTGCTTTTTATCCCCCATTCTCCCATACTGTTTGAAAGCAGAACTTGTCATTAGACCACCCAAGGAAAAAGAAAACCAGTCTCCTTTATTCATTACAGGCCAAATTCAACTAGAATCTGTAGGATTCCCAGACCTTCTGCCATTTCTCCTAGTGCAATTGTGATGCTCTGGCTTCATGGTGTCCAAGGTCCTCCACAACCACAAAGGAAGGAGCAAGGTGTTGTCACGGACTTCCACCTTCTAAGGGGCACCACTTGAGTAGTATAAAGGGCTACCAACAATCAAACCTAAGTCCTGCCCTCTGTCAGGCAGAAGTTCCACCCGTCGCTGGATGTCTTGGCCCTTGACCCCAACTGCTCACTTGTTTTAAAAAATGCCTCTAATTTCAGCTATTGTAAAGCTCCAAAGAACACAATGGGTTTTTCTTATTTTAGAACCCCACAGCTCCACAATGCTCCTTATGTTTTTAACATTTTTTATCTGGCAACTCAAGAACCCAGAGATTACCTCCATTCCCCCAATGTCACCTCAGTCAAGCCATTTAACAATTACCTTCATCCTTTTATAAGATAGGTATGGGGCTAATCCCCCCCCCCCCCAGCTAGATTTTAATTAGGTTTTTATTCAGGCAAAGCTGGCAGTGGTATTAGTGGAGGATTTCCTGAAGAAAATGCCAAGTGACTATTGAGCAGAAGCCACCAGATTTGGTTCTCTAACACTAATAACAGTACTCCTTTCCTCAAAGGTGGTGAAAAGAGGCTTGACTTTCTGTCCACTGATACAGTTTTAAGTTTCTGCCCCTCAGCAGAGACTGCTGCCATTTTGTGAGACATTCTGCGAAGGAGATGCCACTCTATGCTTTCTCACTTTGGACGTTATTCCATGGTCCTACTTGCATCAATTATCACTATCTAAAGTAGAAGACAGACTGAACGTGGTTGCTTGCTTCTTCTACATAAGGAATGCCATGCTGAGTCAAACCAATGGTCCATTCTAGCCCCACATCCCATCTCTGATACTGGTAGTTTCAGTTGATTCAGGAAAGTGTGCAAGTCATAATAGAGTGATCCATTACCTGCTATTAACTCTCAGGCCCTGAGACTCAGTGGTCTCATTTCCTGACCAATTTGACTAATAGCCATATACGGAATTATCCTTTAAGAATTTAACTAATCTGTTTGAGCTCAGTTATGCTACTTGTTGCCTTCACAACATTCTGGCAACAGGTTCCACAGTTTAATTGTACAATGGGGGGGGGGGGGGGGATTTCCTTGTATTTGTTTTGAACCTATTGCCAGTTAAATTTCATAAGGTGTCTCCTAGTCCTTTTATTTTGAGAAAGGTTCCCTATTTACTTGTTCCATACTAGTCATGATTTTGTAAACTTTATCATATTCCTTCTCTTCTCTAAGCTGAAGAGCCCTAATCTATTGAGCCTCTCCTCATGCAGAAGCCGTTTCATGTGTTTGATCATCTTGCCCTTCTCTGCACCTTTTCTATTTCTACTGTGTTCTTTTTGAGAAGAGCAGGCAGCACTGCACACACTATTCAAGGTGTGGACGCACTGTGGATTTACATTGCAGGGAAATAGGCAGGAATCGGCTGTTGGGAAGTAGGCAGAACCAACTCCTCTGACTTCCAAAAGCACACCTCTTTTCCATGGTCACCATCTTCACTCTCGATAATCCTTACCGTAGCAATTTCTTTCCTGACATCCAGGTAAATTATATCTTTTGGCTAATCCCTGGCCTATTATTACTGCTACCTCCACACAAAAAAACCTTCTGTCAGATATCTTCTTCTTTTGGCATAGCCTTTCATTTTTAAAAATTCTTGATGGTTTTCTTTAATTAAAATCATAACTTCTAATTATGTCACTGCTGCAACCATGATTCACATGCCCCGATTCTTTCAGCCTATGAAAACCTTTCTTCTGCCATATTATAGGTCTTTATTTCCCCAAGTCTTCCTTTAATCCATTGGTATTTTATCTTCTGTCTTTCATCTATGAAGATGAATTTGCTAAAAAGACTTTCTTGCTTTCTGGCTCAGAATTCTAGGATGGACCAACAACTTCCTGGGCCTTCATACATTGTGATTTGATTTCTCAACTAACTGAACTTTGCTTTCTGAAAAACATCATTTTTGTCCACTGGGAAATTTGTCTCCCTCTGAGATTTACTCCTCTGCCCTCCACTGCAAGCATTCATTTAATTTTTCCTAAGCAATGTCTTTCAATAAATAACATTTGCAACCACTTAGCACCCAGCTGCCCCCTCCTTTATGGGCCTCTTGTTCATTACCTACTTGAGACCTTTCCAGTTATTCACCACATGTGAAATATTCCTTTCATTCTCCACCATGGCTTGTTTTATCATTTCTTTGTACACTCAAATTCTTTCTGCCGATCTAAATCGCCCTCGATACTGATAGTTCTGTACCCAACCCCGACATTCCTCATCTGTATTTGGATGAAAGGTGGGCACTCCTTTGCTCCTCTGTATAACTGAAAGGACACCATTAATCTGGGTAGAAAGATGGTGCATTAGCTAGGGTACTGGCCTGCAACTTTAGAGACCTGGGTCCAACCACAGACTTCTTGTCTAATCTTGGTCAAATTACTTAGTGTGTATACAGTAACACAGGAGTGGGGAAGTTCTTCTGTGTCAAGGGCCACTTTGAAAATTAGTGCAAGCTCCAAGGGCTGCATACAAGGTGGGGACAGGTGTGCTTAAGGAATGTACTCAAGTAAAGGAGGGCCCAGATCCTGGATTTATGCCATGCATCTGTCCTCTATCCTCGTGTGCGTGCACTCCTCTTTGCTCCCTTTCCTCGAGCTCAGTTTTTCAGTGGTTGGAGGTAGGAACTGGATCCAGGAGCCAGATCCAGGAACCGTAAAGGGGGCCACATATAAACTTGCTGTAGGCTGCATTTGGCCCCTGGGCCTGAGGCTCCCTGCCCTGGCAGTAACGTATGCATAGATAATCAAACCAGGTCATGGCAGATTCCAGTGAGGTCAGAAGTATGGACAACCTTCCTTTCAATTTGTTTAGAGGGCAAGACTCAGCAACGTGGGTCATGGATTTGATAACTGTGTCCAGCCCAGAAATGGTTGAGCAAGGTCCAAAGACAATGTGGGAAGTCAAAACTGGGTTGGTCATGTGCAGGGTCCTTGACTGAAAGTTGATTACAATTTTCAAATCTTGTTTTAGTCAAGTTAGTTTTCCTGAGCCTCAATCACACCATCCCCTACTTCACCGTATATTATGTATTCAAGCATTAGTCAGGGACCCATGTTTGCTGCACTTCCCCCATTAACAGCAATGGAGAAAATGCGGTGAGCATAGGTCCGTGACTACAGCATTGGGGGTCATATTAGTCCTTAAATAATCCGTATGCTGCATCACAGTAGTCTATCTTAATATAATATAGTTGCCTCTGAGTCATCTAATCTCAGTTCAGCTTCTTCCACCATTTCTCTTGCTCTTTCCAAGTGGGTGGTGCTGAAGATAGGCATTTCCAACCCTGATTTTCTTAGTCACTGGGCTGGATTGGACTTCAAGGGTTATCTAGTCCAGCCCCTGCACCAATGCAGGATTCACCCCATGCTAAGATGTCCAGACAGAAAAATCCACCAGTAAGAAACTGGACCAATAACAAATATGCCACAAGTAGAGAGAGTGTCATAGAAACAGCTTCTATGACAAATGAACATCAATTACAGTCACTCCTGCATTTAGATGTTCTTTCTATTCCTCTCATTTCACCCAATAAGAAATCCACAATGTGTAATCAACAAGCTTGTAAACTTAAACTATAATCCAGCTAGCTTTGCTCAAAATATTGTTGTACTTTATATTATATTTATATTGTATTATAGGTTTTAATTAACATTTGTGAACTGCCCCGAGCTCTTGACAGCAGAAGGGAGCGGGATATGAAATCTGTAAAATAAATAATAAAACCCCTATTCTTTTAGGGTTGTATATCTGCAAGGAGTTCACTGAATTTGCACCGATGGGAATAATTTGGTCCACTGATAGATAAACCTATACCTCTGCATGTGTGCGTCCCATACCCAGACTCCCAACTAGCCTACAATCTCCATTAGCTTATGTTCATATTCGTTCTTCCTTGTGTTGCTCCTCCAGATGCAATAATGGCCTAACCCTCTGTTGATGCAAGTACATTGCAGTAATAGGGACAGGCAGCGCAGTTGAACTGAAGCCCACAAGCCTGGAGGACCCAGGCTCCCTGGTGCAGCTACATTCCCTGCCATTTCTGGGGGCAGGGAGAGGCTGAAGGTCCCATTCCACCTTCTGCACCGGGTCTCATTCCAACCTAGCTATGCTTATGTTTATACCGTTTGTTGTTTGTATTGTTGGGCTACAACAGGCCTGTCATCTTCAGCGCTTCGAAGATCTCCACTCTCGGTTATTTCTGTTGACCCTACACATACACAAGTCAATTTTGAATAGCTATGGTTTCAAAGGGTCAAAGTGGAAGACATCTATATTTAAAGGGAAACCATTTAACGGTCACGTGTTGCTGCCATAATCTTGCATTGCTGTTATTAATAGATGTCCCTTGTTATCCCTGCCATAGATATTCTTAGATATTGCAGATTAGAACCAATTCGGACCCTTTCCTTAGGACACAGGAACCAATAAAAAGGCATTCATGAAAATGGCCATTTCAGGGGATAAAATATCATTTTATGAAATGGATTTGCTGGCACTCCTCACCAAACTCAGTACCTATTAAATTACAGAAACCATTAGTCCTCTTCTAGGACAAATTCTGAAACTTTCCTTCAAAGATATATATTATTGTTTTAAGTGGGGTTTAAATCCACTTTGTTCCTTGCGATAAATCTCTGCATATGAATTTTCCAGAACTACAGAGGGGCCTTGTTCTGCTAATAATGTGATTGATCAAATATATAAGATAATATCTCCCTTTCACCTTCAAAATATTTTTTGGTATTTTTCCAACAAAGGAAGATTTTACTGTGGGGAAGATGGAAGGGAATCGAAAATTTTATATTCTTCTGAAGCTTACAGCTAGGCCCTTGTGTTCATAGCATTTTCCCCATGGGTGGCAATGCAAAAAACACAGTGAACACAGGTTCCTGCTTATAGCACTGACCTCCCCAAGTTCTCACTTTGTGAGAAGAGAGTACCTGAGTGGCCCCATTTTGAGACTTTAATATAGTCCCATGATCCCAAATGATAAAGATATGCAAAAAGAAAATAGGTGCCTTGCAGAGTCGTGACACCCATCTTGAGATTGCGTGACCCACCCATATGCACTGGTCCGAAGCCCTACAGACGCACGTGAGAGGCATGCAAAATGTGCGCTTACGTGCGAGAGAGATTGCACGCGAGAGGCATGCAAAATTTGCACAACCCATACACGCCTGTTATGGGGACTGGGTCACATGCACAAACTGTGTGGAAAACACACTGTATTCACACACACCTATATGCACATGCACAAGCCGCACACACGGGGGTTCTGGATCATGCCCATAACCCACATTTTGGAAACCTTTGTGTTTTCATGCAAAGACCTGGTTGCCAGAATGCAATTGCCATGCACAATACATTTTATTGGTCTGACAAAAGCCAGGAACTATGAAACATGGTTCTGAGTGCCACCCTCTGGTATTTCAATCCATTAACTACTTATATAGATCATCCTTGTTAACACCCAGCTCCCTTGCTGTGCTATAAACTTGTTCCTTTTCACCTGCTGTGAAGCTGATAAGAAACCAGAAGCTATGTTAGAATAAAAATAGAAGTCCCATGTCTCCGGACAGGAAGTACTATTCCCCAGCAAGTCACATTTCCCCCTCTCCATAGCCATAAATATGGAATGGTACTAAAAGATCGAAAGCTGACCAAATATATTAGTCATTTTCATGAAAAACAGCCCAAAATGCCACGGTTAAAACTGTGCATGAAGTTGTATTTCCATGTAGTTTTGGAATCTCAAATATAAAAGTAGTATGAAGTTTGACATGTTGTTGCATTCCCAAGAAAGGGCCCGTGTGCAGCTTGACTGCATATACCAATAGTAGCTCGTCCAACAAAAGAGATCATCTCAACTACTTTGTCTCCAGTGTCAACAACAGTGATATCTGAAATTTCAAAATTAAAAAAAAACAAACAAAAAAACCCCTTTGAAAGCTAAATAGAGTTCTGAGTAAAAAAATCCAATACCATTTAACTTAGATTTTTCATTGAAACTTTGGTTTCTTATGAAATTTCAAACTCTGCACTTAAAACATTTAGGAAACAATAACTAGATGACATAATAGTTGTTGTGAGGATTAAAAGTTGTGTTAAATTGTTATATGTAAAGGACTCCAAGTGCTATGGTGTGGGGGGGGGGACCCAATATAAAAAATAAAGATTTTTTATTATTTATTATTATTATTATCTTCATTAACTAAAGGTTATCCAATTGACATCAAACAAATTCCTTGCATTAGAGGACAAGAAGTCTTCAAAATATAGTTAGTCTGGATTAGAGTTGAAATGAATAAGCCAAAAACCGGATATATTCGATGAATTCACATGCTTTGAATCCATGAGTACACAGCAGATATGAATAACTTCACTTCCACTTCATTTGTCTATTCTGGATATTCATGTCAGTTACTGCCGTTATTAATATTCAATAAATGAATATCCGAACCAAAATAACTGAAACAACCAAAGTGTCTGAAAAACTGAATAAACAAATTTTGTTGCAGCTGTATTTATTCAGATAGTTGGAGAGCTATTAAAATAGGCAGATAATATTCAGGAATATTAAATCTGGCATTCATTTGAGCTCTATTCTAGATTATAAATTGCCAGTATTTTCATTCTATTTTCCATTGCAGCATTTTAAAGATTCTTAATGTTAAGAAAGGGAGGGGAAAATGTCAGTAAAAGTAGGTCTGTTAAGTGTGAGGTAAAAGATGTGATGTAACAACTTGAGTTTAATCTTACGGTGTAGGCATTCCCTTGAACTTGTACATGAGATGTACATTACATGGGTGATACTTGGCTTGGCAGCAGTCCATGTGAAAAGAATCTACGGATTGTAGTTGATCACAAACTGAATACGAGTCAGCAGCATGATGCAGCTGTTAAAAAGGCGAATGCAGTTTTAGGCTGCAAGTGTCCAAGTCACAAGAAGCAATAGTTCCACTCTGTTCGGCGCTGGTCAGAACTCATCTGGAGCACTGTGTCCAGTTTTGGGCGCTGCATTTTAAGGAGGATATTGACAAATTCGAAAGGGTTCAGAGGAGGGTGACAAAGATAGCCAGGTGTTTGGAAACCAAGTCCTATGAGGAAAAGTTGAAGGAGCTGGGTATGTTTAGCCTGGAGAAGAGGCGATTAAGAGGAGACATGATAGCTATCTTCAAATATCTGAAGTCCCTCCCCGGCGATCTATGGCTCCCTACCTAGCTGCAGATATCCCATTGAGGGGTAAATTCCTCTTTATGTGCGCCAGGTTCAACGCTCTCCCCACGGCCCTTTGGGAGGGGCGCATTGGGGCATTAGAGTTTTCTGAAAGGCTTTGCCCCTTTGACGTCCTGTCAGTGGAAACATCTCAACATCTCCTTTGGAGTTGTCATTTGTATGACAAGTGCCGTATGACCCATCTGGCTCCTTTCCTCCAGAAATATCCAGGTAGGACTGAGCACCACTTGTTATGTCTGGCTCTGGCCGATGTAGAACCTACTTTAACTAAGGCTGTCGCTTCTTTTTTGGTGGATGCAATCAGGCAACGTGAATGTTTTTTGCAATTTCGAGTTCTTCCCTT
>QEPC01007512.1:3952198-3967180 GCA_003113815.1 Sphenodon punctatus | reverse complement strand
GAAGGCAGTAGCCCTCGCCGGTAATCATTTATGAGAGGCTGGCCCCCTTGTTCCTGTGAGCTTCTGTCCTGCAAACCCCCTATCTTGTCTGGTGGATTCTACCTGGAGAGCGAGTGTGAGTGAGTGGTCCTGCCGTTCCCCCTCCCTGGTAAGAGTGTAAGGATAAGTGTGGTCTTGTGTTTGTGTTGTTACTCCTGTGTCAGTGCCTGTGGGATTGTGTGGTGCGGGGTACCTGTTCCCTTCTTCCCTAACCCTTGACTCCGTGCCTTGATATCACCTGACAAGTCCTCCCTATAGCAAGTGTGACCTGCCCCCCCCCCGTACTCCTCTTCCCCTTCCTTAACCCTTTCCTTCCCTAGTCCCCTTCCCCCTTCCCTAGGGTTTATCCCCTTCCCTTCCATCCTCCTACACCAATATTTCACGGTGTTCTGGGCCCTGTATATTCCCCCGAGAGTCTGGTTCCCTTCCCTGTGTACGTATTATTTCCTCTTGTTGGGGCAACTAGTCACCTCTCCACTAGTCCCAATGATGAAAAGGGTTGCCTTCTAGTTAAGGAGGAAAGCCCACCTAACACCCTGAGGGACATTGTAAGCTTCGATAGAAATCCCGTTCGGAGAGGTGACCTCCCTGTTAGGCTTATTTCGTTACCCTACCTTGTTTTCCTGCTCCCTTCCCCCCTCCCCGTGACAGTCAGGCTTTTGGCAAGGGGGATGGGGGGCGAGGGAGGGGAGTTTTTATTATTTGTTTTAAAATTTGTATTTTTATTTTTCAATGTTTTATTGTTGAATTTTTGTGTGTGCGTGTTGTTCGCCGCCCCGAGCTGCCTTTGGGCAGGAGGGGCAGGATATAAGTTTTAAATAAATTAAATAAAATAAATAAAGACTTGTTCTCTGTTACCCTTGAGGGCAGGATTAGAAATAATGGCTTCAAACTACAAGAAAGCAGATTTCGGTTAAACATTAGGAAGAAATTCCTAACAGTAAGAGCAGTTTGACAGTGGAACAAATTGCCTAGGGCGGTGGCGAGGTCTCCTTTACTGGAGGTTTTCAAATGGAGGCTGGACGGCCGTCTGTCAGGGATGCTATAGCAGCCTGCAGATTTCCTGCATTGAGAGGGGACTGGACTAGATGACCTCTGAGGGAACTTCCAACTCTATGATTCTCTTCTAGTAGCTCTTGTAAAGCCTCTTAGACAAATCCCTTTTCTAAGACTAGTCTGATTGTCAGGTGGCACATGGGAGGGAGGGGGGGGATGTCTGCCCATACATAAGGGTAAAATTGGGTTCTTTGTTGTAAAGTTAGGCAATAACCAAACCAGAAGGTACAATAATCACCCTGAGAGAACCTGCAGTCTGATTTCCTGATCGCTCAGACAAAGATCCACCAACCTAATTAGCCAGAACATTAAAGAACCCAAGTCACCGAGGAGAAGGCGTTAGTCATCCCTCAAGACGGGGAGAACAGAGTGGAATGGGGAAGACGCCGCCTCAGGAAGCGAGGGTGACCTTGCAGTGCCGTGCCACACACCTGCACTGGCAGGAAGCCTTTGTAACCATGCCTGACCAAACCACAAGTTGTAATGGGGAATGTTGTTCCAGATGCTCAGGCAGATTGGAGAGGAAATGAGAGGAAGGCCTGTCTCATTTGATCATGGAGCATGGGAGAAGCTCAAAGGATGCAAACTCACCTTTCCCGCCAATTTTCCCCCTCCCCTTTTAAGAATCTTTGAAACACCTGCAGCGGGAAACAAAAGGTTAATTACAAAGAACCCAAGTCACCACACAAAACGGATTGCTGGGACTCCTGCCAGCCAGGGAAGGTTAAAAACCTCAAGCATGTGTGGGCTGCAGAGGGGGAGGGCGGCGAATGGCTAAAATTTACAGTCGGCTCCCTGGAAAGTCACAGTTCAGCTGTTCTCCCGGAGCAGGTGCTCATGGGAGCGGGCCTGTCCCTTTCAAAGCGCGAAGATTGATGAAGCCTTCGGTCCCACCAACTGTAAATATACAACCAGCCTTGTCAGAGTAGGTCTGTAACATCACTAGCTGACAGCAAGGGAGGTTTTTCCCCCTAACCCTCCTAAACACACACACACACCAAAGTAGCAAACAAGGTTTCCTCAGCAAAAAGAAAAACACAATTATGGTATGAATGTGAAGACCTGGAGAGATAAGGCACAAGGGACATAAGGGAGGGGCTTGACTCCATCCTTTCAAAAAAGGAAAGTTCACCAAAATCTTCCCTCAGAAACTACTGCAGCTTTCTAAAATTAATACCTCCCCTGAAGAGATGGGCTCAGTTGCTGTGGGGATGGATGTCAACGTAAGAACCAGCCCAGATTGAAACTGTGGTTCCCAATCGACAGACCACAGATGTTCTGTGTGGCTATAGTACATGAACTTCAGCTGGTCCGCTGAAGTAGGTTAAAAAGAAAATGTAGGATTCACTGCTGGAGGAAGCTTAGCTCCCCATTGACACCAACAGGGAAAACATAGTGAGAACAGATCCCTGGCTACTGCTCCTACCTCAGGAGCACTGCCACCAGCTACCCACTTTGCTTTGCCATGCTAAGATCCAATACGTACACATAACGGTCCTACTGTGGCTGTCCATCACCAGCAGATATGGTTGTGGTGCACCAAACCTGTCTTCCTAGTACAATTACAGCTTGTCTGCAGACTAGATTGCCAGCCCCTCCTGGCTTTGAATGCTGGCAGGCTCAGGTCCAGACCATGAGAGATCACAGGATCAAACACAGGCCCAGTCAAGCTAGTGTGAATACTGGATGCCAGCCAGAGAGGGCAGTCTGGAGTACAGAGTCAGCAAATGGGACAATGGTAAAGTTCCAGGGAATCAGGCTGAGACAGAGCAACAAAGGGCAATTCAGGTGACATGGTCAAAAGGACGAGCCAGAAGGTCAAGCCAGAAAGGTCAGACTAATACAAAGAAGGGCTAGGGGTTGGCAAGGAGAAGAATCGGGCAAACAGGCAGTCTATTGCAGGGCACAGGAACTAATCATGTTGCCACACCCAACTTCCTACAGCAGCTGAGCAGCCTTAAAAGGGGTCAGGAGTCAATCTGAAGCAAGCAGGGACGTGGCCACAGAGAACAGCCATAAGCCTGTGGGGGAGCAACACAGTCCAAGCCACAGAGTTGCTGGTTCAAGTCCTGGGTCCTAACAATGAGAGATTTTGAGGGTTGACTGGAGTCTGAAAAGTTTTAGAACTGCTAGTTTAGACAGAATAGTTGTTGGGATCCTCCTAAAAAGAGCTGAAGGCACACCACTGCGCCACAAAAAAAGCTAAAAATAGTCCCAAATAATATTAAACTTCTAGTTTGCTTCTACACACAGTTCCTGCCACCTAAAAGTCTCAAAGTGCTTTCCAAACATTATCAGATCAAGTCTCGTGCCCCCTGCCTTGGTTGGCAGGGGAGTGCTATTTTCATGGCTCGGGACAATGCGGATGCATCTGTCAGGGCTCACGGAGGATGTGGGCGGGGATGGATCTGGCGTCCGTGTTCTACCCTGCCGGAGGCGAGGCCGTGCCGCTAATAGGGGCGTGGGGGCCCTGGAGAAGGCGGGCTGGAGCCCCCAGCAGCAGAGAACGTCCCGGCTATACCCAACGAGGTGCAGGTGAGGGAGGACCCAGGCACCGCAGCCCTGTCAGGGGAAGCGCACCCAACTCCTAGGCGCATACGTGGCGTGGTTGCCCGGACAACCGAAGCGCTCTGCACGCCTGCACAAGGCAGCGGGGCAGACCCAGCAGCACCATAAAGAGGCAACAGAGGGAGAGCTGCCTTGCCGGTGATCAGCGTTTGTTGCTCTAGACTGGCCCCCTGTGTGGAATTGGAGTTTGTAACTTTGCTCCTTGGAGAGTTTGGGTATCGTGGTTGTGGGTGGGTGTGAGAGCGTTTGCATGTATGTGTGAGGTTGGGCGTGTTTGCGGGTGTGGGAGTGTGTGTGTGGGGGGGTGTTTCCCCCCTCCCTTTTCCACCCCTGAGTCCTCCCCTTTGTTCTGGAAAGGAAGTCTTATCCCACCCACTCCCCAAATTCCTTGGGTCCCCACTGTAGTTTTCCTCACTCCATCTCCACTCCCTGGGCCCCTGTAGCATATGGTGCACCTGTCCTGTGTCTCCTTAAGCAAGCATGGCTGGTCCCCTGCCCTGTGATGACCTTGCCTGCTTCGTAAGAAGCTAAAGGGCTCTATAAGATCCTGAGGGCACTTTATTACCCAGAGAGACCTTGTGCAACGCAAGGGTTTGGTGGCAGCCCCCCTTTCCCCCCAGTCCCTTCCTAATAGCATCCTGCCTGAGTTAGAGGTGCAGGGGGCAGACCCCTCCTTTACTTCCACCTCCTGTATGCTTCACTCCCATCTTAGGCCTCAGCTATGTTCAAGTGGAGATGATGTATTAGTTATGAACCAGACAGATTTGGGGAAGGGGTCCGTTTGTTGTATTTATTAGGAGGCCTGCACCCCAAAGCTAACAGCTTCACCAGGTGCTAGCCTATGCTTCCCATAACCATTCAGTCTAACTGCTTCTCACAACTAAGGCCTCTCCCACAATAAAGGCACTCCCTAAATTGTTGTGAACTCCCCAACTAGGGTAGGGTGACCCATCATTTGTGGTGAATGCAAACTAGATTAGAAGGTGGGATTTGTCCCCACTCCAGTCTGGTCTGAAACCTGGATCAGGCTGTCGTACGCTCTCTGAACACGCACCAGACTCCTGTACTATTATGTACAGTATAAATAAAGACAACCTGACAACACTATCTCCTTAGAACTGGAACTGTGAGAAGGGATTGCTCGAGACAGAGAACCCCCCCTCCCCACCCCCGCAGTTAAAATGACAACGCTAAGCTTGAACTCAGGCTAAGCCTGCAGTGTAGACAGGTCATGCAGTGAATCAGAGTGAATCAGAGGGTCTTGTGCTTGCCAGCCAAGTTTACTGTCTAAACGTAAACAGACAAAGGCCGCCAGAGAGAAACAGGCTGCTGTTATTAAAGGAGAATGGTCAGGGTGATAACTGGCACTTGGCTTGTTAGTTCTCCTCCCGAGTCATAATTCACTGGTTAATTCTATGTAAGCCCAGTGGCAGGAGCTAGTTGTCAAGAGGAATCTGAGCAAAAAAGTAGTAGAAGCAGCCCTGGAAGGTTGTTTAGCATCAGCCTAATCAAGCAAATGGCTCAGTAGCAGAGGTCAGGTCCGATGCTCCCCCACCCCCCAAAATCCACAGCTATCTGTGCTATTTGTAACTGATGAAGGACAATGAAAGAGCAACATGCAGCAACAGCGGTGTGGGGATGGGAGAAGACGCTAAAGGAGTCCAGTCTAGATTTGAATGACACCCTCTTCCCTGGGCATAACATAGAAACACAGCAGATGAGACTGCAGCGTGGTAGGTATCAGAGCTGGATCCCATCTGGCTATAGCCCTTCACGACATGAGTAAAGTCCTGGGAAGTCCTGCAGAGCCATCTTGGGTTTACCACACAGTGGCCATTTCCATGACATAAAAACATAAGAAGTGTCATGCTGGGTCAAACTCCTGGTCTATCGAGCCCAGCCTCCGATCTCTGACAGTGGACAGTAGCTTGAGAGAAGTACAAGTACAAGTCATCGACGTGTGACCTTCTCCTGCTAACCACACTCAACTACTGGTATCCAAGGGTTTAAGCCCCTCTGAATGGAACTGGCAAGTGGGTAACCCCCAAGCAATCTCTGGCAGAAGCACTATGCATCCAAGGTGCGTCTCATGCAAGCCCCCTCAGAACTACCTTATGGATGCAGTAGCTCATGCGTCCAGGGTCTGCCAGATGTTTGCCTCGCCCTGGGGTGGGGTGAACATAGTCTTGCTCCGCGATGCATTCTCGGAGAAACCTCAAAGATGCCACGCGTAGCAGCCTTACCCCACTTGTGGGGTAAGGCTGCCCAGGGCAGAGCAATGCTCCAGGCGGTCCTGTGAGCACTGGTGCCTGTCACTCGCAACCACCTCACCGCCCAGGGCAGGAATACCGAGTGTCCGGGCTGCTGGGAGGAGGGGGAGTCCAGAGGAGCCGCATGCGCGCCCCTCCCCTCCCCCCAACAAACAGATGATCAGGGAAGGGGGCCCAGAGGAGCAGGACAATGCTCTTCTAAGCCCCCCTCCCTCAATCAGCTGATTGTTGGGGTGGGGAGAGGGACACACATGCGGCTCCTCTGGGCTCCCCCCATCAGCTGTCAGTTGGATGGATGGGGGGAATTGCACTCTTCCCAGGCTCCCCTCTTCCTGATCCACTCGACTGACAACTGATGGGGGAATGTGGAGCCTAGGAAGAGGGGACATGTTCTTCCCGGGCTCCCCTTCTCCATCAATTGTCAGGTGCGGGGGGGGAGGGGAAACACGTGCCTTCCCCTCCCAGCACAGCTGCTTGTGTGCCTGACTCCCTGTGTTGGCACTACTGAAAGCACTACTGGAAGAGGAAATTACAACAGACCAGCCTTGTGGTCACTAGGGAATGGGTAACTGTGGCAAGGTCAGTCAAAGATAAATAAAAGCGTAGCTTATGCAAATTGTGCACATGCAGATAGAGGGGGGAAATATGGCCCCTTTTATACCCCCAAAATCCCATTGAACATTGTCCCTCATTAGAACCAGGTTTCATTAGTCTAGGTGCACAGAGTTCTCTTTCTTTAAATCTAATAGTTGTGGGGTTTTTACAACACACTTCCTGATCCTGTTCAGCCAGAATTTACTGCACCTTGTTCTGCCTCAAATCCCTGAGCTCCTCTCAGTGACATGTTTACCTCAGAGTAACCTGATTCACTTTCCATTTATTCCAGAGCCTGATTCAAATCATTTAAGAAGAGTTGTAATTGAAGAGTCAGCTCATAAAAGGTGGCACATTAAAACAACTTATTTTTAATGCAGTTGTAGCTATGTTAAATGAATACTCTCTGGACAGGGTTAGCATGGCAAATCCTGACTTTAGTCTTAAATCCAGTCAACATTTCCCAGTGCTCTGCCCTCATCCTACAAGTCGCTTTACTGCGTTATCTATAAACAACTGAATTGTGCTGTTATACATCGAAAGTGCAGAGAGAAGTTCTCAGTTGCTGCTTCAGTGTTGGGGAACTCTCTTCCCCTGGAGTTCCATCAAAGTCCATGCCTGAGCGTTTTCCAGAGGCAATGTAAGACCTTTCTATCTGGCCAAGTATTTGGCAAGTGGGGATATGGGCTGGGTGGGGTGGGGCTTTTAGGGGATTTTTTATATATTTTAATTTGTTTTTAAATGCTGTAAGCAACCCCGAGACTTAGGGGAAGGGTGGGATATAAACTGGAATAAATCAATCAACGAACCAATGAATAAAAATGGGGTCAGTTTGTGAGTCGTTGACAGAGTGCCAATGGGAGTCCCATTCACTTCAATGGAGCTTGTGCCCATGCTAATTGCTAGAGCTAGGTGCACAGAGCACAGTACAGCTGTACTTCTCTGGCTCTGCCCCTTTCTGACATGGTCAAAAGCCCTGATGTCACATGTAGGGGATCCCTGCCCCTTTAAGATGTGACCATGCCCTTTAATGGAGCACTATGACAACAGGATGCTTGGGGGGGGGGGGGGGCTCATCAGAAAGGGCAGAGAAAAGGGATTTTCCTGACCCTTAAACCCCCTCAGTTTAATTCCACCAGTATCCCTGAGTACAGGTGCTGTTCACTCAGAGGATTGTGCCCTTTATTTATTATTGGCCCAATCCCATAAGGTGTTAAGTGCCCTTAACTCCTATTAGTTTCTGGAGTCTGGAAAACCAAAGAGAGATGAGCACTATTCATTTGACTTAATGTATTAACTTTGTCCTTAAGGCACTGGAAAGAACAATGATCTATATGATTAATGCAAATTTGGTGTTGTTATAAAGGTGTTTTTCCCCTTCCATACCCCTATAATAGGCATTTAATTTAGATGTAACTGTGAAGTTACTGTAGGTTAAATAAATACTAATTGATTATTTTAAATATGTGTGTCAAATGTTAACGGCTCTGCAATGAACTTCTGGCCATTAGCAGTGCTGTTAAACGTCAATTAATATGGTTTCATAATCAATTGATATTTAACATTGCCTTAATTTTTCCCTGCTTAGGCTTAATGGATCCATGTTTGTAGGCTAGCCACTACTGATGGGAAGTGGGGGGAGGTTAAAAAAGAAAAGCAACAGGGCAAAATTTACAGCTAGGCAAAAAATTAGGAATCTATTAAATCTTAGAAAACCAGTCTTCTACATGTAGCTGGTATTTAAGGGCTGTATAAGGACAATATTACTAGATGCTGAAGGCTAAATTCTGATTAATGGTTGCTTTCATGTGCATGGAGACCATGAAAGTCAGATTTTGGACTATATCCTCCAAGCTGGTACTAGCAGATAGCGTGGGTACAAATCTCATTGGAGTGCGTGGGATTCACACCTGAATCCTCCACTCAGAGGAGTGCACTGTATGACTTCTGTGCATCCCATGGGAAGACCACTCAGAATCCCTTGCAAATACAGGGGTGTCCTTAGGATGTGATTGAGTCTTGGAAATATGTGTAACACGAGAGTGGGGTCGGAACAGGGAGGAAGACAGGGGGTGGGCTTCAGCAGGGAGGAGAACAGGCCTGGAGCAAGGAAAGGGGACTGGGAGCCAAGTAAAGGGGAGACATCAGTAACTCTGCACATCACAGAGGGCTCATCAGAGAAGCCTGAGTGTCAAAGAAAGTAGACTCATCATGGAGGTCAAGGGAAGCACATGAGAGGAACACAGAGCTAGGGAGCAAAGGACTAAGAACTAGAACTGGAACACGATCAAGGAGACACCAAGACAGGCCCTTCTAAGAAACAAGGAACGAGAGGGAAACTGAAGCAGGGCTGGGAATTGGGGCTAGAGCAGAGGTAAGGGAACAGAGCCACAGACTAGAGCGCATGGAGCCAAGAACAAAGTGGGGAAGATGGAGTGTGAGAGTGTCACTCTGCCTGACATTCTGGGCTGGTAGCCAATCAGGAATCCAGGAGGCAGGACCAGAACGGAAAGAGACAAGGGGATTACAAAGAGGGAGCACATGGGTGTGATCAGGACAAGAACGGGGAGGAGACGTGGGGTTGAGAGAACTGGCCTGAAATCAGACCTGGATGGTGGTGCTGGCAGGCAGGGCTGCTCTCCAACCCCCAGGGCTGATGGAGTGTGAGAGTTCAAGACCCAGTATAGTCTGTGTAGCAGGGAGCCGCCTGGTAGGGCTGCTGCCCCTTAAAACAGGGAGTGAGCGTGACAGGGTACTGGCCATTTATTTATTGCACTTTTACCCCATGCCTCTCGCCAAGCGATTCGGGGCGGCTTACAATATCAAAAACTGTTCTATAACAGGAGGAAGCCAACGACTGCTTCAGTCTGTGCCTGGCCATGGCCAGGATCACATCTCCTGGGCTCCAGCAGGACTGCTGTCCAGTGCTGAAGTCCTGCTGAGAGGGATAACCAAGAAGGGCCAGCTAGTGGAGTGCTGACCAGAGAAGACTGCTGGCCAAGGTCCTGAAGAAGGCCAGAGTCGCGAGTAGGCTGCCAGAGGGCTATGCCTGGCAGAGCTGGGCCAAGACAGGGCTTAGGATGCCGGAGGGGTTGCAGTCCCGGCATTAGTGAGGAGTCTGATCTGTGTATGGACAACTGAATATAGATTATGTAAGAGCCAGAGGTTGGTTGCCTGGCCAGAGAAGTTAGGCTGTGGGTTCTGGCTGTTACACTTAGGAACTGTGTATGTCCGGGCAGGGTGAAGGCAGATAAGACAGCCTTGGTCACAGAATGCTGGAGAACTGTATAATGTGCATTATGACGAACCGAACTGTGTATGAAATAAAGATTGAACTCATTCCCTAAAGTGAGTGATTCTGAAACTGAATTTCCCATGAGAGGGTGACTTGGAAAGCCACGTCCCTACTGAGAGGAACTCAAGGGGTGTGATCCTGCAGGGACTAACCCTGAACAGACCGCACCCTACTACAGTCTGGAATTTCACTGAGTATGCTGCAGTGTGTGCTAGAGGGTCACATTCTGGAAGGCCATTCCACATTCTGTAAGATTGCTCTATTTTGGGAGCAGTTTGGGCTCAGTGACAAAACTCAGCCATTCATTTAGGCCCCGATCCAATGTCCGATTAACCCAACTGCTAGTTTAATGGGAAGTGATTCAGGCATTTAAAGTCATATCTATCCAGCAACCTAAGCCCATTGTGTCTTACCCTACACTGAGGAGCCATGGAGAGCAATTGTTCTCCATCTTCTTTGCAGCGTTTTAAATATTTGAAAAATGTTATGTTTCCCAATTAACTTCCTTTGCTGCAGGCTAAACATACCCACTTCCTTCAACCTTTCTTTATAGATCTTACATTCTATACCCTTTATCGTCTTCATTATTCTCCAGTATGTCAATATTTATCTTTTTAAAAAATAAATAAATCTATTATTGAAAAAAATTCTTACTATAAAACAATAACTCAAACAAATAAAAGAAAAAGCAATCTGAAGATAACCAATTATGACATGGTTAGGAGAGGAAATATTATTTCAAGGAACAGGTATATTTAAAAAGTAAAATCATTACTACTAATATATCTTTCTTAAATTATGATGCCCCCAAATAGGAGCAGTACTCCCAACTAAGGCCTAACCAGTGCTGTGTAAGGTTGTCCTACTACTTCCTGTGACACAATTCTAAATGGCTTGCCAGAATTCATGTCCAGAGAAATTGACGTACAAATCTGGTTTTGACATTAATATGGCTCTTCTTACCATAGTTCCAGAGCACATTTAAGATATTAGAACTGGCCGTCTAATTATTAACATACCTCAGTTTGATTCAACATTGGGCAGGATCAAGTCCGGATGGATCCCCGTCTCGATGCCCTTGCTACGGCGTGCAGAAAACTCCCATTAAGGCTAATTGGGAAATTACATGTGTAATTCCCCAAATGACAAGATGGCAACATACCCCACAGCTGTGAAGGCTCATTAAGCAAGGTGCTGGTGGAACTGTGCAACCATGGGACCGCTAGGATGCCTCTTCAGGGCTTCCAGTCATTTGCAAGTCATTAAAAACTGTGGCAGTACAAAGTACCATATCTACCCCACCCTCCAGACCATTAGGAGGATTCATAAAGCGTCACTGCAGAGGTGCCCAGAAAACTGTTTTTAGATCTTGTTCATCGTAACACCCAGGAGCGCAATGTGGATTCTGGCTAACAACCAACAGTGGGAGTAGGATCCTGTGGGACCCGCCTGGCAGGATTGCATAGACAGGTATCCATAGGCTGAAACTGTCCAGCCCGCAGTGAGCATCTCCTTCCTGCATCACAAGTCCCTGGGACATGCTGTGCAGGCAAAAGGGAACTCTCCTTCTCCCTGTTAAGCAGTTGGACTCAGTGCTGGGATTCAGTGGTATGGGATGTGGGGTGGTATATAGTAAGGGTCAGATTTTATGGGGTGGGTCAAAAGCAGGTGTTGCAGAGTGGGACATTGTTTCCCATCAGGTTTCTAGTTCTGGGTCAGGGGGAAACCCCAATCCTTGACCACCAGAGTTCCCTCCTTAATGGGGTCCTGACTCCATGGAGACACACTACCCCAGTCTCTCTCTCTCTCTGGGATACGATTCCTTGATTCTGAACTCACTTATTCAAGCACCTCTACAGAACTGTAGCTCTAGCCTTAGGCCTCATTCTCAGAAGACAGTGGTGATGGAGTTATCATGACTTACACCCCATAAATCCTGGGGAATCTCCAAGTTCCCACAAGACACGGAGGGTAAATTGAATGGTAGCAATATACTGCTTGCTTGGAGAAATTATAACTAGGGCTGAAACTCAATCTTGAGTTTCTCTCAATTCTCATCAAGAATCATGGTTCTTGGCTCATTCTGACAAATGAGAACAAGCTGAGAACCACCAGCGTCTCTGCTGCATTCTTGCTGAGAAACTCAAGGGGTAACACCCCCCCCCAAAAAACCCGGCACAATAATAATAATAATAATGAATAATATAGCTGCCGGGACCATTCTGCACATGTGCAGCCCTTTTCCAAAACGGCTCCGGCAGTGTCGCCACCATACTGGAAAAGGGCAGCCGTTGTGCGCATGCGCAGCAGCCATTTTGAGCACGTAAAGGCCAGCTGCCCTTTCCCAAAATGGTGACGATGCTGCCAGTGTCATTTTGGAAAAGGGCTGTGAATGCACAGAATTACCCTGGTGACCATTTGCACATGCAGTTGTTTTTTCTTTTTAAATGCAATTCTCATCAAGATCTCGCACCGTTCTTCCTAAGATCTTGCTAAGGGCTTGAGATTCTCACAAGGAAAACAAATTATTCTCGTTTCAGCCCTAATTATAACCCCCAGTAGTAAATTACCACCTGCTTTAATCTCATGTGAAAGAAAACATCTGGGAGGGTGGAGTTTACTGTCATTCCTTGCCCCCTTCAGTCCCACAGTCCAATACTATCCCTTTATTATGCACTAACAGGCCAGAATATGCTGCCTCTATTTTGCTTTGTCCGCTCCCTCAACAGGTGATATCAGAAGGGAGTGGGAATGTTCACACCTTGCTGGTGGCACAGGGTCTCATGTGAATGGAAGGGAGTTAATTGAAGATATCCCCAACAGTTAGCTTCTCAAATCCGATGGCTTACAGTACTAACCTGCATGCTGATGACACTCCACTCTCTCCCTCCCCCTCCAGCCAGTCTCACAGCAACAACTGCCTCTCTAAGAAATATGCTTGGATGTCTCACCATTAATTCAAGTTTAATATGTCAAGTCTGAGCTCATCTTCCACTCCCCTCGCCCCAAACCTTCCTCTCACATTTCCCTCTCAATTTCCACTGATGGTGTCACCCTCCAGCCTGTCCCTCAGGCACATAGTCTGGGTTCATCTTTGATTCCTTCCTCTCATTTGTACCTCAAATCCAATCTGTTGTTAAGTCCTGTTGCCTTGCTCTGCATAACATTGCTAAAATCCAGCCCTTCCATACTGCTTCCTCTGCCAAGACTCAGTCCATGCTCTAGTAGACATCTCTCACCTTGACAACCGCAACCTCCTCCTTCCCCACTCTCACTTTGCCCTATCACTTCTGTTCAACACGCTGATGATGCCATGGTCATCCACCATTTTGCTTATGTTCAGCCCCTCCTCTCCTTCCTCCACTGGCTCCCTCTACCCCAATGCATTCAGCACAAGCTCCTTGTCTTTACCTTCAAAGCTCTTCATGAGTTTGCTCCCACTGACTTTCGGAACTTGTTTTTCACTACATTCCCAACTGGGAGATCCGCACCTCCCTCCCCCACCACCCTCACCTGCTCCTCAAAATGTATTCACCCTTTCTCCTTTGCTTCTCAGCAAACTATGCCTGGAACTCCCTCCCTGAACACAGTCATTCTGCTCCCTCCATCCCAACTTTCAAATCCCTCCTAAAAACTTACCTTTTCCATCAGGCTCTCTTTCCCTAGCCTCTCATCCCCTCAGACTAGTCACCCATTCAGTCAGGGTCCCTTTCTCCCCTGTAACTCAGCCAATCACATGCACCTGCAACATATCAACTTCATAAATGTATTCCTGTCTCTCCCTTGTCTCCCCTCCCTTGTTTCTCCTAGACTCTGAGCCTGCTGGACCAGGGAGCTCTCTCTAATTAATGATTCCACAGTGACAGGTACATTGCTTGAGCTATATAAATAATAATTTACATGTACATTCATACAACACTCTTTTAGAGTGGGTAGCACCAGAAGCCCTCCATCTTACCGCTTCCTGTGCTCCTTGGTGACCTCTTTGTTTTCTGACACACACACACATGCGATATAAGAGGTGGGCCTCTGAAACACAGAAAAGTCAGCTGTTGTGTGTATGTATTGCTATGGGGCACAACAAACACATTAACAAGTAGTGAGTTTGTAAGGGTGTTGTGTGAACGTACCCTGAACCATGACTAAATCCACCACCACCAGCATCTCATATGAACAAGCTTCTTCTCCAAAGGTTCCCTTGGCACTCTATGGGGGGAGGGGAAGATTGTGCCTTTTTCAGAAGGAGTCACAATCCCAACTGCTATTTGATGTACTTATTTAATTTATTTATTTATATTTATAAAATAATGTAATACCCCGCCCCTCTTGCTCCAAGCAGCCCGGGGCGGCTTACAATATTAAAACACATAAAAACAGTAAAATTATAAAATACAATAAAAAGGGAGGCACCAAAATAAACCGCCCATTCCACCCTACACCCCATTTCCCTCACCAAAAACCAGGCGGAATAGCCAAGTTTTACAGATACGACGAAAGGAGGGGAGATCCAGGGTCACCTGGGCCTCCACCTGGAGGGAGTTCCACAGCCTAGATGCAGCCACCGAGAATGCCCTCTCCATAATGGCCCCCCAGGGAATCTTGGGAAGGGCACCCCCAGCGGACCGCAGAAGCCACTCCAGAGTGCAGAACTGAGGCGGGGGATTCGTTGACAGGGCAGGTGTCAGTAGAACCCTTGTCATGGACAGATCATTACCTCCTGTGAGCACGTCTCCTGACACGTCTGCCCCCGGGGGGGGTGTAGAACCGATTCAGATGGTTTGCCCCTGGAGACTAATGGAACCCGAGCGGTTCTGGAAAGCTCTTGGGGAGTTACCCTCTGATCTGTGTGACTGCCTGCTCGATGGCCTCGTGGCTTTATGGAATACCTGACTGTTGGAAGCCATCAACCGGATGGCTCCAAGGCATCCTCTCCCTCGGCGACGGCTCCTCAAGCCTCCGTGGTTTACGGAGGGCCTGAGGTTGCTGAAGCAGGAAGAGCGGTGGTTGGAGCGATGGTGGTGCTGTTCGTGCATATGCTGTAGCTATAAGGACAGCAAAAAAAGAAGAGTTTTTTGCTGCCTATATAGCCTCTGCAAAATCTTGTCCAGCGGAGCTTTTCCGGGTGGTGAGGGGGTTGGTCAGTCCTCCCTCCCTCCCTCC
>QEPC01007512.1:3939476-3951698 GCA_003113815.1 Sphenodon punctatus | reverse complement strand
TTTCCTGGTTTGAGTACTTCCCGCGAAAGAGAAGCTTGAACTCTCCCTTATTGTTTGTCTTCCCCTCCTTGGTTGGCGTTACCTCTCTCCTCCCCTATGATGATAAGGGTTGCCTTGTAAATCACAAGGAAAGCCCACCTACTATCCTGAGGGGAATACCGGGAACCTCGTGTGTACCAAGAGAGAGTGATTGCCATCCTTATCTCCGTCCCCCCCTTTGTGACTCTTCCCTTATCTCCCTAAAGAGTCTGATACACAGGTCCTCACCTGTCGTGTCCCGCAAGGTTCTATTCTGTCCCTGCTCTTGTTCAATGTGTATATGCGGCCACTTGGCGAGGTCATGAGACAGTATGGGGTGCGGTGTCATCAATATGCTGATGACACCCAACTCTACCTCTCATTTTCATCTGACCCAGACCCGGCAGTCTCAGTGCTTACCCGATGTCTGGCAGCTGTTGGGGATTGGATGAGGGCAAGTTGATTGAAGCTGAATCCCAACAAGACTGAGGTGATGGTGGTGGGAAGGGCAATGGATGTGGTGGTTCCCATCATTGATGGGGGTCTGCCCTCCACTGGTATCCCAGGTCCGTAGTCTGGGTGTGCTCCTTTATCCCCAGCTCCGCCTGGATCTCCAGGTGGGGGCTGTGGCGAGGAGTACGTTTCGCCAATTACATCTGGTGCAACAGCTTCTGCCGTATGTTTCAGATAGTGACCCGGCCACCATCATCCATGCTTTCATTACCCCGAGATTGGACTGTTGCAACGCATTCTACGTGGGGCTACTTATGGTGACGGTCCATAGACTGTAGCTGGTGCAGAATGCTGCGGCCCATTTCCTTACAAGGACGGTTTGCCGTGAGCACATTACACCAGTACTCCAGACTCTGCACTCACTGCCTATAGTCTTCCGGGCCCGATTCAAGGTATTGGTTTTGACCTATAAAACCCTATATGGCCTTGGCCCGACTTACCTGTGGGACCGTCTCACTCGACCAGTGCAAAAAATCAGGTCCATCATGCATTGGGCCGTTGACAATTTAGGACAGGCCCATGGTTGCCATAGAGGCCATGAACTCACAATCCGCATCACTGAGACTGGCGTCAGCATGTATGTTGAAGTCCTCCAAGACTAGTGTCTTCGGGGAGCGCAACACCACATTCGACACCAGCTCCGTCAGAGCAAGTAGGGATGCTGCTGTACAGGTAGGTGCACGGTATACTAGCACCCAATCTGTCCCCTGCCAAAATAAACACAAGATGGAGGCCCTCTACTCACGATATGGCCTTCACCGGATACTTCCTGATAGACCATGAATCCTTAAAAATGATGGCTACACCACCACCCCGTCCCTCCAACCGAGACTGATGCTGCACAGAGTACCCAGCAAGCACGAGGTCAGCCAAGATAGGCCCCAAATCATCCTCCAGCCAGGTATCCGTAATGCACATGAGGTCGGCATCATGGTCCAGGATTAACTCCTGGACTGTAGTGGACTTTTTAACCACCAACCTCGTGTTCAGCAGCATCAGATTCTGGCCAGGGATCCTCGATCATGAGCCACTTTGTCACCTGCTTGGGGGAAAGTGAGAGGGACAGGCAACAAACACCTGACCCATCTCACAGATTACACACCCCCACCATAAGGACCATATCTCCCTCACCCCATCACAACCCCAATGGCTGTGCCCCTCAGCCCAACCCCCCGCAGCTGCTCCGCCCACATGGTGAGGGAGATCCCCTCCCCACCAATTTCCCCATCCCACCCGCTTACATCAGGCAGGGCCTCACACCTCCCCCTCAGGACCTTTCCCTTCCCCCCCCCACTGGGGGGAAAAAGATCCCCCTCCCCAAATCACTCCTTCTCCAGCCCCCTCACACAGAGGCCAACCTCCCACAACATAATACCCCCTACCCAAAACACATAACCCCCCCTCACAAGCCTTCCCTAAACAAATACCCAGCCCATCATCATCACACACACACACTCCAGTCCCCTTAGGTGCACGGCCTGCAGGCGTGCCTACAGCGCTGCAGAGCCGCAAGCCGCTGATATCCCCCTCCAACTCCCAGCAGTCCGTGCGTGAAGGTTACCCTGGCCCCACCCCCTCTCCTCCCACAAGGGATGGGGGGTGATGTCCCTGGGGCCGGGAGATGTTGTTCCTGTGAACGTACCCTGAATCATGACTAAATCCACCAGCATCTCATGTGAACAAGCTTCTTCTCCAAAGGTTCCCTTGGCACTCTATGGGGGGGAGGGGAAGAGTATACCTTTTTCAGAAGGAGCCTCAAAAAGGCTCCGAGCCCTGGACTGTGACCCACGTGAAGCTAGCAGCAGCGGGCGAAACTTGCAACAGCGGCAGCAGCACCACAAGTCTAGTATCGCCCAGAAGTGACTGGCAAAAAGTCCTGGCCACCACAGCTCCCACAAATGGTCCGACCAACAGGCAGCACCCTTTGGGTGTCGCCCTTCGGGAGGACGCCCCCAGGACCCAGCCCTAGATGATATACCTGGAAGGAAGAGGAAGGGAGTCAGGTGATGTCAGTTCCCCCTGCCAAATGAGCAGCCTAGCAGCAGAGAATACTTGGCCATGTATTTGTTGCTGTCTAGTGTTATGGGTTTAGATTTAAATCTCAAAATTTAAACCCAAAGCGCTTCAACTTGAAAAACCATTACATTATATATATATATATATATTATATATATAATAATGTATAATAGATATATAAAAATCGCAAAGGAGCTGTGTCATGAGGTTTTGAACCACAATACCAGTTGCCTCTAGGGTCTCTGTAAACAGACTAAATCTTCCTTTATGAGTGTTTTAATTGTACCCTGGTCCTAACAAACCTAACAGCATCACTATCCGACTCCTTGCCACTGTGTTTTTTTGCTGAAATAGCCTCTCTCTAAACAGCGTGCTCCTGCTTTGAGCGGTAATGGTTTTTAAAAGTGTCTTAGCACACAAAAGTAAAAGTCTTTTTTTTTTCTCCCTCCGAAACAGGGTGGAATTGGTTGGTGATTATCACTGAAAACCTGGCAGCCACCAGCTAACCTCCTAACAATGAAATATGGGGATTTACCTTCATGCTTCAATGCTTGCTATTCAGCTGTCTACTAGGGTCTAAATCAATGGTTCTACACCCTCCACTCAAGGTTTCTCTTTCAAATGCTGCAGATATGACCTTAAGTTCATCATCTAAACAATGCAGTTCACATTTAATTTCATTAATCTAAGATCTTCCATAAAAGTGCAATATGGAACCATACCTTTCAAGTGCCTTCATTAAAACCAATGTTATTTCTAAATCCTATGCATATCTATGGGGTCATATGGTGTTTCATTAAAATGGGTTTTTGAAAAGGTTCACCTCTTTTATTATTGCAAGGTAGTTCGCTGTATTAAAAATAATAATATATCTCCTTCCCTATCTGTTAGCCTAGGAAAAGATGAACCATCTTAGTAAATTACCCTTTCCAAACTTTTTACTCTCTTCCAAGGTTTCTACATTGAGAGGAAAATATTTAATTTAAAATATTTTAAAAATTAAAAATTAAAAATATTTAATTCAAACCCTCTTGCTTACAAATGTTCTTCTGTTTATCACAATCAAAATGTTTGCCCTTTGGAAATTAAACGTGCAATACAAATTTACAGACACAAGGAAAAGTGCTATTGTTTCTGTGATCAAAAGATCACAGAAGTCTAAATAACCCCTCCTTCTTGCGCCATAATCTACGACCAGACTGGAGTTTATCGATATTTTGGTAATAACACAATGCCACAAACCACAGACTTGCCTATGCTGTATCCCTTCTCCCCACAATCCTTTGTATGTCTTGTGTATTTAGACCCCAATTCAAGGTCTGTGTGAACGAACCAAAGCTATCTGTGTGCACGTGCATGATGCCCCAGGCAAAGTCCCCCACCTTCTGACTGCGCCATGGATCTTGGATTGGGGATTTTGACTGTAAGCTCTTACTGGCATGGATTATCTTTCACTATATGCAGGTATGGTGAATCAACACAATGGGGCCCCAACTCTCAATGATCTAGCTACTATCTAAAGTTAAAATTAATAGTAAATATGCTATCCCTGCTTAATATCCACCATTCCAGATAGTTTGGCAGTTATCTGGCCATTAACGGATTACCATGACAGCTGACAAACCAGATAATACAGCAACAGTTAACTGCTTTACCATATTACTGTTACCGTATTGTTACCATGTAACCAAACGTTACCGCTCCTGTTCTGAAATTAGATCTAGGGGTAAGGGGAGTTAACAGGAAAGAAATCATGGGCAATACTGTAAACAGTATGCAGTAACATGGTAAAAACAATTAATCAGTTAAACCACCAAACAATGGATACTACTTGGTGACCGATCCTTGCCAAAGTGGATCAGATACTACAGATCCATCCAGTTACCCAACAGCAACGCATAACCATTTCAGCTCTAAGTCAAAACTTCCTCATCTGGATCTATCAAACGCAGGTCGTTCCTTATTCCAGCCATGTCTTATGTCCCCTGCAACTCTCAACAAGATTGTGTTACTGTTACAGCAGGAATGCTCTCTCTTCCCCCTTAAGTGCACTGGACACCACTTTAATCTGGACAAAAACATTTATGTGAGCTGCTTCAAGTCGCTTTGAGAGAGAGGGGCGGGGTAATAAGAAATAAATAATAAAATAAACAAAAATCATGTTGCCCAAGGTGCCCCAGATGATGGGATTTCTACTGCTCTTCTCAAAACTTGCCACAGTTTTTGTTAAGTCTTTTCATCATCAGATAGATTCTCCATCTAACTTAATGTACGGTTTGACTCTGTCCCTTTACTACTAGAGTACCCACATTACTATTATCAGCTGAGGGTAAAAAGATCAGATCCATCATCATCATCAAGAGAAGCTATACTTTACACAGGTACATTAAAGAACTGAGTAATAGCTTATTCTTATTCTGCAGACTTCAAATGAGGTTTTGAAGTCAATTGGGATTCTCATGGATTAAAGTAACACACACAAGAATACATCATTTTGAACAGAAAATTCAAAATGGGCAACAGCTGGAGGAGCAGTAGCATTTGTGAGGGGGGACTGGAGGTTAGGGTGGACCACACACTAAATATGACATGACAATGGGTGAAAACAGACATGACGCTAACCACCCGTTAACCACCCTTGGTGGTCATTGATGCATGTTTCAGGGCTGCATAGGGCACCAATACAGCCCTGCAACATGGATAAATAACCACCAAGGGTGGTTAAAGGGTGGTTAGCGTCATGTCTGTTTTCACCCAATGTGGTGTTGCTGCAAAGAAAGCAAATGTCATTTTGGGCTGCATTAGTAGCATTGTATCCAAGACATGAGAAGTAATTATACCGCTAGACTCAGCACTGGTTAGATCTCAGCTGGAGTTTTTGGCTGCAATCCACCAACTGCTTCCTCCAGCACTACTCTGGAGTAATGAGTGGATCATGGCCTGTGTGTCCAGTTTGGCTCTCCACTTTGTAAGAAGGCTGTAGACAAGAAGAGAGGATGCATGGGAGGGAAATAAAGATGATGAAGTGTTTCGAATACAAAGACTATAAGGAAAGGTTGAAGGAGTTGAGGGGTAAAAGGCTGAGCAGAGAACAGGATATCAGTTTTCAAATATTAAAGAGGCTGCTCTAAAGAAGATGGAGAACAACTGTTCTCCATGGAAAGTGATGGAATGGCAAGAGGCACTGGGGCCAATCCCATGCCCTGTGTGCACAGCCGCGCCCACCCGCCATAGGCCCTGTGCCGGGAGTGCATGCGGTTTACAAGCACGTCCGTGCGCGCTCCGCACAGTGCTCTGTGGGGCATAGGATCAGACCCAATGAATGGGTTTAAGTTGCAGAAATGCAGATTTGGGTTAAATATTAGGTAGAACGTCCTAAGAGTAAGAAAAAGTTGCCAAGGCAGGTTGTGAAATCTCCTCCACTTGAAATTTTTAACATGAGTCTGGATAAATATTTATGAGAGATGATTTAGATCTACTTAGTCTTGTCAAATTTATTTAGGTAGTTAGGTTTTTATTCTGCCCTTCCTTGAAAGATCAGGGCAGCTAACAGCATAATAAAAACACACATATAAAATACAGAAAACAAAACCCATAAAGCCACATATAAAATACCCATGAAACCGTCAAATCCTAACTCTGCCTGTTTAATGCCTGGCCAAATAAATAAGTCTTACACAAATAGGTCTCCTCCTTAGAGCAGGAGATTGGCCTTGATGATTCTTGAGAGGTCTTATCCACCTCTATATTTATCACTCTAAATCTTTGGCACACTTAGTACTCCAAATGCTAGATGTCTGTTCTTTAAGAAGATTCTTTTAAAAAAAAAAATTGAAATTGATTAATGCTTTCAAGCCCTACTATAGACTTACATATATTGTTATGTAATATATTATATATTCATATACAATGTATTTATTTATTCAAATTTATACCCTGGCTTTCCCATTAAGACTCGGGGTGGCTTATATATATTTATGTACATAATGGGTGCAATCCAGCTGCTGGTTTATGCCGGTGGTAGGCACAATGGATGGAAAGTCCGCCAGTGCTCAGCAAGCTGCGCAGGGAAACGGCACACACACACAACCCCCTCTGATGCGACCCCACACCCCACAGCCTGGGTAGATGGAGCAGCCCGGGCTGCAGTGTGTGCGGGTGCGAGTTCTATCGTGCGCCTACCACCAGCATAAACTGGCAGTTGGATTGTACCCAATGTGTGTTAATATATACACACTAATGAACACAATGGCCACAATCTCAAGCAGGATCCACGCAGAATGTAATCTCTATGGAGATACGCGCAGGGCATGGGATTGGCCCCATTCTATGTATGCGTACATGCATGTCCAGAATAAAGGGGGACATGAGAATACAAAGCATATAGAGAACAGAGAAGAATCCAGATAGGGGAGGCTGTATGGCACACAGTCAAAGCTTCCCATAGCCACTGTAGTGTTCTCCTTCTCTAACCATACTGCAGGCGACACCGAGACATTACTATAGAGATGTCACTTGCGACAAACCTACCACAGTTAATATTAGTTGATGACTTCAACCCAGTCTTCCCACATCCTTCCATTAAAAAAAAAAAAAAAAAGTACTGAGGCTGCAGTACTACGGCTCTAGTGTAACATTACTCTGAAGAAGCAATTACAGCGAGCAGAGTGAGGGACTAAAGAAAGGTCACCTAAATGAACTGAGGGAAAAGTACATGAGAAAACAAGAAAATGTCTTCATCACTTTTCAGGCCTCAAATTGGAAAAACAGGGATCAATAAGGCAGAACTTCATTTAATGGTGTGAAAAACAATCCAGAGCCAGACAGGCAGGAATCACTTATTACAAAACAAACAAGCCAATTAGAACCAAGCAAGAAATACAGGTATGCGGAACCAAATATTCATTCCACTGGCTGAGGCGGCCTTTTTTTGTTGTGGTTGTTAAAAGAGGCCCTTCAGGGAGAATTCTATGTTGTTGTTTTACAGGGGGCGGTGAGGAAGTCGTGTGAACTAACAAGCAAAAAAAGGTGGGTGCTCCGTACAGCAATTTATTCATGTAACTGACTGCTGTAAGTAATTCCCTTCTGGGTGAGTTCCCGAGGGGATGAGGTTGGGGTGGCCAGATCAAAATTTCAAAAATAAGGAACTGTTTTTGCCCCTTTTCCAAGGCTGCCCCTATGCCTAGAAAGAACTTCCTGTGTAATCACATTGGCCGTTTTTACACAGACAGGGGTGTGGGGGGGGGAGATGGGTGTTTTGGCAAAGTGGGTAGAATTGGCTGTGTGTCCCTTTACACGGACACTCACACACCTCCACCCACGGAGCCTCCTCTAGTTTTCCAGAGGGCTCCATGGGTGGAGGTGCGTGGGTGATGGGCGGAGGTGGGTGTTGCGCGGGAGGGTGCATGCATCCCCACCCATCCCGCTCGTTGTTCACATGGACAAATACCAAGTTGACACCCATCCCCCCCCCCACCGCCAACTGTTTACATGGGCCTCCAACCCCCCGCACACCAAGTGGTGCGGAGGGCGCCTGTGTAAAAACGACCATATTCTGCTCCCTCTTGCCTGATCTCAAATACTTCCTAAAAATCTACTTCTTCCATCAGGGTTTCCTTAGTTCCTCACCCCCACTGACTCTTTGCTGATACTCCTTCGACTATCCTTTCATTCAGGGTCCCCTTCTCCCCTGTAACTAAGCTAAGTTACAACATTGTATTCCTCTCTCTCTCTCTCCCTATGCTCCCATCTCCCTTGTGCATTCTAGATTGTAAGTCCCCTGGGGCAGGAACTTGACTCTAATTCATGATTGTTCAGTGGCAGGCACATTGTTGGTGCTATATAAATAAAATAAATAATAATAAGACTCCTGAAATAAGGGACATCCATTATATTCCATGGAGCTGTGGTGTTCAAAACAAGGGAAGTCTGTTATTTGGCAGGCAGAGATAGGGAATGGGGGTTTGGGGGTAGGTGTGTGAATAGGTGGTTGGGGAGAGTTTTGTTGGGTTATGGTGGGGTTGGGGTGAGGGGAAAGGTTGAGGGGGGTTATGCTGTTTTATATGTATTGTTTTTATCAATTTTGTAAGCCACCCTGAGCCATTTTGGAAGAGTAGGGTAAACATTTAAATAAATAAATAAATAAATAAATAAGGAAGTCCATTATTTCTATAGAGCTGTAGGACTCAAATAAGGGATACTCCCTTAAAATAACTCTACATTGCTACAGGGTACGGCCTTTGGTAGCAGCGCTGTTAGAACAATGCTTATGTCTACTCAGCCAATTGCGATGGCCAAACTGACCCATCTGAGGCAGGGAAAGAAGCTACTATCCAGCTGGGTATAAAGCTGGAACCTCAGAACAAAGGATCACTGTGAAAAAAGAGCCTTGCCTTGGAGTGGGATAGGTGCCCGCCTCAGAGTGCCCCAGACAAGAGGGAAAAGATTAGAAGTTCACCTCAGGGCTCTGCCATATATAGGGTTTTTCCCTGGGACTGGCTGGCTGGGGCACAGGAGGGGGAGGGGGCAGATCACGAAGTCGAGAAGCTCGACTCCAGGCAGTGGCTTTCCTTACAAGAGAAGTCAATTGATTTGCCAGAAAACAGAGGTTGGTGCTCATCTACCCAAACTCTATGAGGGCTAGCAGACTCGTGGTGAAAGGTAACTGGATTTGTAATAATGCTGCAACTTGTTAATAATCAACATGCTTGGTTGTGTCTAATGTTTGGGCCTCATCCTGTGAGGACTCATGGCCAGAATGTACTCCCTCTGCCTCCCTACTTTTTTCCTTTCATGGTCCATTCCATTATTTTTAGCGTCTCTGAACAGGCGTGCGTACAGTACTGGCTCTTGGGCTGGAAGAGTCATCAAGAATCTTCAAGCCTAAAACAGGGTTAATTAGATCTAAACCACCCCTGACACAATACTGATCCAGCCTCCTCTTAAAAACCTCCAGTAAAGGAGATTCCAAAACTTCCTTAAGGAACGTGGTCAGTTGCTCAGCTGTTCTCAGGCTGCTTTCACACAAACAAAACAAAAACAAGCTAAATTCATTTTTCTTATTTTTATTAGGTCATTTCATTATTATTCACACCAGACTTGAAAACCAATTTAGTATCGCTGCAAATTGGTCCCCAGTGTGGTGATGTCATGAAAGTGCACATGAAGAAACACATCCCTTCATGTCTTGCACACAAAGCATTCTGGGATAGAGTTAAAACCATAGAGTTCAGAGCAGGAGGCATGATATGTTACAACCTAGAAATAATTTAGGAACATGTTCGTCAACCAAACACAGAAAGGGTTTACGTTATGCTGATGATACACAACTTTATATCTCTTGTCCTTTGAGACCTGTCAGCTTTACCGGATGCTTCAGAGCCATCACATGCTCAACTCGGGGAAGACTGAGGTGATGCTAGTGGGGAGGGACAGCCGATAAGAGGATGCCCTCTCCTTCCTCGGAGCCCTGCATGTTCTGGGGGTCCAGGTGGGTGTTGTGAACCAGGTAAGGAACTTGGGCGTCATTTTCGACCATGTTCTGTCCATGAAAACTCAACTATCTGACGTGGTTCAAAAACGCTTTTTCCAGCTGTGAAATCTGCATAAAAGCTACACCCCCGTACTCATCCCATGTTGACCTTGCCACAGCAACCCTTGTCCTGGTGACTACGAGGCTTAATTTTTGTAATTCTCTCTTCTATGGGCTTCAAACTGTGCTGCTTCATCGCTTGCAGCCTGTTGAGAAGATGACAGTATGGCTGCTTACTGGTTTGGGCAGCTGATCCCACCATCACACCTTAAGTTAGCCAACAATCAGGCCTTTGCTGTGGCAGGTCCCTCAGTGTGGAACTCTCTCCATTCAGATGTCCATCTTAGTTCCTCCCTCTTCAAAAAGTACCTGATAACTTTTTTGTTTTCCAAGTGCTTTTAGAGGATCTACTGCTGCTTCCCCTTTGTGTGTTGTTACATCCCTCTTTTATCTTCACCTTTTAACTTGTTTTAAATTGATTTTATATAGTGTTTTATTGTATTTTTTATGTTTTTAAGCATCCTGAGCACCATCTGGTGGAGGGGTGCTGTATAAATAAAACTATCACTATTATAGGATACTTCTATTTAGAAAGCAAAGGGGATTGTGTACTCTTTATTCTGGAGTACATACTTTGACTCCTACTCCTGAATACCGGTCACTTGACGTGTGAAATAAATATATGAAAGCATAAGCGAGTTAAGGACCTACATACCTTCCAACATTTTGAATGGCCAAGGAAGGACAAACCCTGCCCCCCTTGATCAATAAGCTCTGCCCCTTCACACACTTGCACATGCACACATTTAACTCGCAACATTGAACAGTGGGATTCCAGAACCCAAAGAGGGATTGTCTCTGCTTAATAGGAACTGTTGGGAGATACGGACTTCTTAATTTGATTTAGCTATTTATGAGAACGTGCCCTTAGGAAGCTTTTCCTCGAATCCTATTATTTTACCTAAATCTGTCTTTCTGCTGCTTCTTAAACCCATTTGCTCCCACACATATAGATTCTTTCCAAAGAGTTTTCTCTCACAAGAGTTCCTCGGTGTTCTCAGTTTCTGCCCCTGGAGGTCCGTCAGAGCTTGAGCATTTTCTGGAGGCAGTGCAAGTTTTCTTTTTTTGAAAAGCATTTGGCAGGCAGGATCAGGGGTTGAGGTGGGAGGGTTTAGGGGTGAGGGTGGGTTTTTTAAAGATTTTAAATAGAGTTTTATTGTATTTTTTCTATGTATGGTTTTATTATGTAAGCTGCCCTGAGCCTCAGGGGAAGGGTGGGGTAGATATTTTAATAAATAAAATGAATTAAATAATAAATATATAAATAAATAAATGGTTCTCTGGTGAAAGCATACCCAACCATCCATTTATATATATATATATATATATATATATGGATTAGGGGCAGTAGGTGGAGAGCGCGAGGTGATGGAGGCCCCGTCCGGTCCAACTTTGTGGGGGGAGTTTCAGGAAGTGAGGCCAGCCGATGCGGTGGACGTCCTGGGGTCTGTGAGAGCCACCTGTTGTGAACTTGATCCGTGCCCGTCCTGGTTGGTAAAAGCCTCCAGGAAGACGTTGGGGACGGTGCTGGCGAGGGTGGTTAACGCATCCCTGCAGCAGGGGAGGTTGTCGCCCAGCCTCAAGGAGGCTGCTAAAGAAACCATCTTTGGACGTGGACGCACTCGCTAGCTACCGACCTGTCTCTAACCTTCCCTTTTTAGGGAAGGTTATCGAGTGGACGGTGGCGATCCAGCTCCAGGCACATCTAGATGGCATTGGTTTCCTGGACCCTTTTCAATCTGGGTTCCGTCCCGGCTATGGCACCGAGACGGCGTTGGTGGCCTTGGCCGACGATCTCCACCGGGAGATGGATGCAGGATGTACGACATTTCTCATCCTGCTAGATCTCTCGGCCGCTTTTGACACTGTGGACCATGGGCTGCTGTTGAGACGGCTGCGTGACCTGGGGGGGTCTGGACGAAACTATTCTTGAATGGTTCAGATCATTCCTCTCGGGGAGAAGCCAGCGGGTGGTGTTGGGGGCTGAGACATCTTGCCCCTGCGCTTTATCCTGCGGCGTTCCGCAGGGTTCCATTCTGTCTCCATTATTATTTAATGTATATATGCAGCCCTTGGGGGAGGTC
>QEPC01007512.1:3916265-3938640 GCA_003113815.1 Sphenodon punctatus | reverse complement strand
TTTTTTTTATCCCCCTCCACCCTTATTTATTGTATATTTATTATTATGTTCCCTGGTCCTGTTTTAATTGTTGTAATTTTATGAGTGTTTAAAAATATTTTATAGTTGTATTTTTATATTTTGTTGAGACTGTAAGCCGCCCCAAGCTGTTTCAGGAGGGGCGGGATATAAATGTGAATGTTATATATATATATATATATATAGTTTAAGGGAGCATACGAAGTTGCTGAGCAGACTGCTCATCACCCCACAGTACTCCCTCATACCCCCTAAAGTTGTGTCCTCCTATCGGCATTCCCAGATCTGTCGCTGTATGGTGAAGGCGCTTCTCTTGTTTCAGAACCCCACAGCTCCCCGGAGCATAATGGACATCTCTTATTCCAGAGGTCTGTCACCCGATAGAATATAACAGAAGTCCCTTCTTTCACAACCCCGCAGCTTCATAAAACATAATGGACATGTTTCATAACCTCAAGTTCCAAACATCATAATGTATGTCCCTTATTTCACAGTCCTACAGAACATAATGGCCTGCCCTTATTTCAGAAAACGTTAACTCCAGTGTCCCTTGCTTTTGGAAACTTTGATCTGGTAACTTTACCTACCTCCTTTCAAGGCACTGGCACGGAAGCAAAGCTAGGGATTTTGAGGGATCGGTCAAAAATCTTGGAGGGGGCAATTTTCTCTGTCCTGCGTGCTCACCTTATTATGTGCCAGAGGACGTTGCTTCAGTCATGATAAACGGTAACAACTCCTCAATCTGTAAAAAGTTCCTCTGTACCCTCTTTAGGATGTAGCCTGCACTGGATGCAGATTTCACCCAATCAGCCTCTGGATGAACAGCCAACACCTCTGGAGCGCTTGTGAAGAATGGGAATCTAAACCAGAACAGGGGGGCAAAGAAATAAGCTGCTACAGTACTCAGGCTTGTGCTTTCAGTGTAATCTACCTGAATACAAACAGCTCTGCCATGCTGGGACTTTATTGCCTTTACTGCCATTCCCACCACTGAGTTCTCTAGTATATTAAACAGATTAATAGAAGGAGGATAAAAACTGCCAATCTTCACTATGGCCCAATCGCCACCGGAATGGGAAAGAGAGAAAGAGAGAGAGAGAAAGGGGAGAGGGGGAGGCTGGGAGCTGACATTTGCAGAAGTAACATCGTGTTATTAAAATAAATTTGGCGTGAGGGGGGAAAAACGTTTGCTTGGCAATTAATAACGGCTAGGGGAGCACATCCAGAAATCAAATATTTGCCAGACTTCCATTCTCCCCTCGTTCCTTCCCAAATAAACACAATTCCAGGGCTTATTGCTGTCACAGGGACAGGCGTGACAAAGTACGCTGTCATGGAGGGGATGATCCATACTTTTTAGGAGGTTGCATTTATCTCCCTCTACTTTAGTTAGTGTTTTTCTTCTCACTGATAGATTGTGGTGGGGAGGAGTGTTGTATTGCAGCTAAGGCTGGAGAGAAGGGGTGGCAGAGCTGTGGGGAGGGTGTGTAACCCATGGCCTGCTGTAGACTTGTGGCTCTGTTTCCCCAAGAAGGGTACTATGTTAAGCAGAATTCACACAAAGACTAAAAAGACAAAGCAAGCAGAGCTAACTAGGGAAAAAGATCAAGTGAAGTTTAGGACAAGTTGGGAGAGAATTCTTTGTTAGCAAGAAAGCTCAAGCGCCAGAGTCCAAAGATACTTAAAACATGTTCTTATCAGATTTAATGAGGCATAAGCAGGTTATCTTGACCCAGTTAAGTTTAGCCAATCAAAAATTAGATCTTGCGATTTATCAGAGATAAGAGGCCAATCAGAATCTGATCTTAAGTGGCCCACGTGGATCTTGTGTTTTGGTTTGCAATTATGGCTCATTTGTACGCAGGCGTGTGGATGGGATGGTCTTTGCAATGATTCATACATTAAGTGGGTAATTTACTCTTTTTTCCTTGCTGGGCTAAAATTATTCCTCTCATTCTATAACTTTTTCTCTTTTCTGTGAGGGAAGGATTGTGTATTGTTCACTTTATATTTTAAGTAAAGACTTAGCTAAGCTACCATTCCCTCAGAGTGTTTTCTTTTGGAGAAGAAACTGTACCTAGTTATCTGGCTAAGCAGAACAACAAAGATTCTGCTTTGGCTGTTTTCCCAGTCCTTCAAGTTTACACCACCCACTTTTAAATGAGAGGGAGGGGCATGCCCCTTCAGGGTTTGGCAACAGAAGCATGTGCACATTGGCACTGCTGTAATAGGCCCCTCACTCCCAAATGCCTGTTGAGCCTCCTCAGCTCTTTCAAGATGGTGTCCATTTCATGGGATAACGCCACACGTGATGGCCAGGCAGCCCAGGACAGAGAAGCCCAGATGGACAGGGCACCCGCCCACCGGAGCATGGAACAGACATGCTCCTGGCTGGGCCGACAGCAGCACAGCCTGGGGGCGGGGACAATGGGGGAATGTGAGGTCAGCGGTCCCTGCCCGCTGCCCCCGTGCTGTGCCCTGTGATAACAGGCAGCTAATGATGGCTGCCATGAAGGCAGCCCAGGCTGGCAGACCATATGCAAGCTCTGTGCCAGCCTGCTTTGACCCAGTCCAGTGGGCCCTAGCCTGGGCTGTTACCTCGGCTGGTTGCGGAGGTGAGAGCCTGGACTAGCCGACAACACAAGCTGGGATACCCCCAGGTCAACATCTGGCAGCCCAGAACTACGCATGACGGACCCTGTGAGGCAAAGCAGGCCGCTGTCACATCTGGCTTTACCCATGGTCACCAATCAAGCATGAGGAACCACGTATTTCAGATAGGGATGAATGTTGGCTGCAAGGCAGACCAGTAGGGTCGTGGGCAAAGCCAGCAGCAAGCATTGCGCTACACCCCTCAAGGCTATCCCCTCGCCTCTGGACCTTGCTAGAAAGGCTTTAGAGCCTTTGACTCAGCTGCCTATGGCTACCACAACAATAGCGGAGAAAGCATCCAGCGTAAGGAAGCAGCATCATTGCACGAGGCGCTAAGAGCAGTGCTGTTGAAGAGGGAGTGCTCCTGAGATAACCTATGGGAGAAAGTGCCAAGAGAGGATCATGGACTTGTTTTTCCTTTCCATTCAGATTAAGCAAACCTGTTTCAAGGGCCCAAGAGATTAAAATTTTGATGACAAGAACCAGTTATCAGTAAAGTTTGTGAATTTAAGTCTGCTGAAGACATAAGTGTATGGAGGGTGGTCCAATGGTTGGGACATGGGGACATAGGGTCCAGGACTGAGGTTCTTTTCACCATCTCTGTCACAGAACTGTTACCTTGGGTAAGTCGCTTCTCTCTGGGCTTATTTCCTCTTCACCTGGCTTGCCTATTTAGACTGTGATCCTGGAACATCTTCTCCCGGAACAGGACTGCCCACAGAAGTGATCAGGCCTAAAACAAGTTATTAAGTTCTGTGCTGCCACCGCCTGCCTCCTCCAACCCTGCGAGTCATTTTTAAAAATGACCAGTCTGGAACTCCTCAAAAAGCTTACGCCCCACACAAAATTCCCAGATGTCCCCTCCACTCCCCCAACTGTGGGCAGCCTTGTTAGTCCCCTTGGCTTTAATGGCACTTCTCAGGAATAACAGATTTGAGGACTGCAGCCTTAAACTGCAAGCTCTTGGAACAGAGACTTGTTTCTTCCTGCCTAGGTGCTCAAACTGAGGGGTGTGGAAGGGGTTCTGGGATGGCATGAAAGACCCCAGATGGTAAATATCTTACTCCACACTTTCACTGAGCTAGGGAGCATCTCCAAAATAATGGAGTGGCAAGGGTGATGAGTCAAAGGGTGTTTTCAGACAGACACAGCTACCCACCCCTGGAGCTGCTCTGAAGGAGCACCCCTGCATCCACCCACTCCCAGCCCCGCCTGGATCGGGTTCAGATGGACCCAGCAGGTTCTCCGGGCTGTAGGTCACCCAAGCGGTGCCCCACCGCACACTCTAGGCCAGTACCTGCAACTCTACGGTGTTGCCTGGGGCAACGGCCGGCTGAAAGAGGAGTTGCAGCATGGATCTGCGCATGGCAGACAGCTGCTCTGCTTCGGCGCGGTGCACTGGGTTTGGCCGGCCCACTCCACCGGCGGTGCTCTGGGATGTTCCATAGTGCTGCAAGCGGGGCTTCCCCAGAGCAGGCACAGCCTGCTCCACTTCCACATCTGGTGGGCCGCCTTCAGACGGTCAGGTCAAACTGGGGGTAAAGTGGGCAGATCCAGGGCTACTCAGTTCGAAAACACCCAAACAACTAGGGGGAAAGAGAGCTGAAGCGATGGTACAGCTGGAAGAGGAAGAGGAAGAGAGGGATCAAGATGTATGTATCGGGGGGGGGGGGCCTCAACTATGACAGACAAGTGGAAAGAGGAGTGCATAGTTCAACATTGTTTGAGAACTACTGTGTTTCTGTGTGTCTGTACAGCACCTAGCACAATAGGCTGGGTCTTCTACATGCTCTTATAACGCATGTTAATATCATGGACTCACATTCCACAAATTTCTCCATCCCTGCCCTCTTTTCTTTTCTTTCAAGGGGTCATGATTTATTATGGCCCTGTTTCAGCATTTTTACTTCTTGCCTATACTCTAGACAAGTTTTAATATATTTATATTTTTGGTCCCGTTTATGTTGTTTCTTAGGGCATTTTCACACAAGACACTCTCCGCCCACTACCCATCCACTATACATGTTACAGGGCACCCATATGGCAACACTGCAGCCCTGCAACATGTATAGTAGGGGTGGGTAGTGGGTAGAGAGTGTCATGTGGAAATGTCCTTATTTGTATTTTTGTATTTTGTGATGGATGAAACAAATTCATTACTTATTTACTTCTTCCAAGAGTTTCTCAGATGTCCTAAATAACCAAAGAGTACCCCCAGTTCGTGGTAACAGCTATTCAAAGTCTATGTACAGAGATTCAGGGAAGGTGCTAAACTGAAGATTCAAACCTAACTTTAAGATCCTATTTGTCATTTAAAAAAAACAAGTTTCAAAAAATCTCTAGCCACCTTCTGTAGCTGCATTTATGGAAAACTGTCAAACACTGCAATTTTTCTCCCCACCCCCCCTCTTCCTGAAACATTGGTTGTATTTTCTCCCTTTATTTATTGGAGTGCTAAATGGATTATTTCAGTAATAAATCAACCCCTTTCATTACATTTTTTAAGGTATTGTCACTGTTATGAAGTACAGCGTGCCATCAAAATTAAGCCCGGATTGCATTACCACCTCTTTTATAGATACAGAATTACTTGATGGATTTTTTTTTTCTCCCTGCAGCTGAAGCACTTTGTGTCTTCTCTCTCCGAAGAAAATCTACTGGCTCCCTCGTTTCAGAGAAATTTTCCCCTGGAAATTTCAGACTTGTTTTCTCATGAATCTCTCCTCATACTGTGTTTTCTGTAAACAGCTAACTCCTGCTTGAATAGAAGGTAAAGGTGACTTTAATAAGAACGAAAAATACTTCGGTGCAAAAATCCTGTGGACTTGAAGACTTATTCGGAGTCTGCACTGGCTACCAATAGCTTTCTGGGCATAACTCAAGGTGCTGGTTTTGATCTACAAAGCCCTAAAAAGTTTGGGTCCCAAATATCTGAAAGAGCACCCCTCTCCTCTCTTGTTTCATTGCAGTCTCTGATATCAGCCGGGAGCGCCCTCTCGCAGGTACCATCAAACAACAAGGGGCACACTGAGGTGGCTGTCCCACAATTATAGAACTCCTTTTCCTTAGAGGTTCTTCAAAGCCCAAGTCTGCTCATCTTTCAGAGGAGATGTAAGACCTTTCTAGTTGGCCAGGTGTTTGGCAGGCAGCCGGGGTAGGGTTCAGGAGTTGAGAGTTAGGGAGTTTTACTCACCTTTTGCTTGGCTTTAATTGCATATCTTAGTATATTAGGAGTTAGGGAATTTTGTTTTGCTCTGTGTTTTTTTAAATGTTTTTGAAACCTGCCCTGAGCCTTAATGGGAAGGGTGGGATAAAAACATGAATGAATGAATGAATGAATGAATTGTTCAGGTAACTCCCAAACCAAGGACAATGATTCCTTAAGTGGTTACACCATTGTTTTTGTTCACACAAGCAAGGAGTTTGTAATGAGGCTTGGCTTGCCATAAACCAAATGGAGATACAATCTAACAAGGTAGAGAAGAGATGCTTGGATGAGTTGGGTGGAAGACTGAAGAAAGCAGTGCTCAGTCTGGAAAACGTTCACCCATTAGTGGACTGAAAATGGTTCACTGTCGATGGCAATGATGGTTCTGAGTCATTTTAACTAGTCAAGAATAAGCCGGACCTCTGGAATAATTTTCACATGACAACAAGACCAAAATATAAGAATCCGGGCTGGGTTTCCATTTTGCTACTTCTATGTGAAAAGGAGCCATTGGTCCAGATTCTAACTTTGGATGCAATTCCACAGTTACTTGAGATTTATTCAATGGGTGGGATTTTCCAACAGTGTCTAAGTAATTTAGGAACACAAGTTTGACTGAAGTTATAATGCCAGTCCATGTGTCTATTTCTCTCCAGAACTACAGTGTAATGGGTAACTGAAGAAGAGAAGCAACTGTTATGTGTACTGATGCTTTAGAAACCTGTGACTAACTGCTGGATCCTATCACTGATCTCCAGTGTGTCAGATTCACCTTCCCTTGCTGTCTGCATAGCTGATAAACTGAGAGACTGGCTTCTGCGGCATCATTTAAATCCACCATTTCCTTGACATCAGCAACCATCAAAAAGTGATGATTGTTTTGTTCCCTAGCTCTACAGAATCATAGTACTGGATGGTAACTCAAGAGGTCATCTAGTCCAGAGGCACTCAACCTCTTTGGACTCAAGATACATTTGTAAACTTTGACGACCTGACATGACCCAGTAAGCATGAGCTGCACTGGCGGCATTCACTTTCTGACTTTTTGATGCATTCCGGTAACCATGCATGCTCAGCTTCAAGAACAAGATGACCGAGGAGGGTATAACAGTTTTGAAATGCTTAAGCGGCTGTTATAGAGAAGATGGAGATAAATTATTCTCCACTGCAAGAGGAAGTGGCTTTGAAGTTGTAGAGAAGCAGCTGCAGCTGGTGCCGAATGCGGCGGCCCGTCTCCTGGTGGGACTGGGCCGCTGGGCACACATTACACCAGTGCTCTGTTCTCTGCACTGGCTTCTGAGACCGATTCAAGGTGTTGGTTTTAACCTACAAAGCCCTAAATGGTCTGGGCCCTGCCTATCTGCGAGACCGCCTCACGCCCCGGGTACTGGACCGGCCCCTGCAGTCATCGGGGGATGCCCTCCTTGTGGTCCCCCGAGTCTTCCGGGGGGCGACACAGGGGAGGGCGTTCTCAGTGGCCGCGCCAAGGCTGTGGAACTCTCTTCTGGTGTGGGTGCGTCTGGCCCCGGACCTCCCCTCCTTTTGTAAAAGCTGCAAGACCTGGCTGTTCCGCCAGGCATATGGTGGGGGGGGAGAGGGATGAGGGTGCAGTGGTGTGTTTTATAGTTTTGTGATTTTGTTTGTTGAGATACGCTGTTGTGAGCCGCTCCGAGCTGCCTGTGGCAGGAGGGGTGGGATACTAAATGCTTTTAATAAATAAATAAAATAATAATAATAATAATTTAGGGTAACTATTAGGAAGATCTTCCTAATTATGGGGCCAAACAAAAGGTCCACATGCTGTGTGTGTGCCACATGTGCAACACACAACATACCCAGCATGCCCAATGTGTGTGTATGGTGCGCAGTGAGTGCATGAAATGCACACACCATGCATGCACCCTGCACGTGCATGCTGTGTGCACTGATATGTGCGTTGCATCTGTGTTCACCTTGAATGGAGACCTATAAGAGCAGTTCGGCAAAACAAGAAGTTACCCAGGGAGGTTCTGGAATCTCCTTCACTGGAAGATTTCAATAAGAGACTAGATATGAATTTGTCAAGGAAGGTTATTGTAGCAAGGCGGGGCTACCTCGCGGTGAGTTCTGGCAGGACTGGGGCCCAAACACTCGTAGTCTGCCTGGGTAATCAAGGCACTCAATGCCTCTTTGTGTAATTTGCTCAAGTGTCTTTTTATTTACCCATTCTACAGTCTCTCATCTCTATACAATCTCTGTATGCAAAGTCTCTATACTCACACTCAGCAGACTTCTCTCCATGCCCCTGCTGGCCCAAGGCTCTGCTGCTGAGGCACACGCCTCCCTGGAGTCCAGCAGGACCCTCTAGACTGGAAATTCTCCTTGAGCTTAACAGGCAGAAGACAGAGCCCTCCTGAGCTCCCGTTTCCTCAGCAGTTCACAAGCCTCCTCAACCCAGACAACCCCCTGTGACTGAGGCTTGGTTTGGAGGCAGAACTCCCAGCTACATTCTGACTCCCTAACAGCTCCCAGCTCAGCTTTTCAGTCTTTCAGGGCTGGCTCAGCCACACCCTTCACAGCTGCTGCAGTGACGGCACTATCCCTGCCCACTTGCGGCACCTGCAACAGTGCTAGCCCTGTCTAGTGGCTGGCACTAGCTGCTGTTTTCAAGGGCCAGCCTTTCTCTTTAGGCAGTATCCTGCTACAGTTATCTCAAAAAGTAAAGTGCTACGTTTTCCTAAAAGTAAAGAATAAAAGATTCTGAACCTATAACCAGCAACCCAACACCTTCAACGTTAAAATCTCAAAGTTAGGCTAAAGCTCTGTAATGGCCTGAAATCTAGGAAACGAACAGCTCAATCCTCCAAATAGATAAGCAGGGGCGCTACCATTTAGCACAAGTGCAAATCCCACTCCTTGCAGTGGGACTCAAGCCCATGCACTGTCCGCTCACTCAGAGGAACACACTCTTGATCTTCCAATCTGAACTTGGTAGGTACGGATAAGATAAACAAATGGCCGTTCTCTGGACTTGCTGGTCTGCTCTTTTTCTTTTCTGTCCAGTCCCAGTGCCAGGTAATAGGGCTATTTCAAATTAGCAAAAAATTATATCAATTCATATTTACAGATTATCAATGGCTGTTTTCTTCCCTGGGCCAACCCTTGCCATGGACTGTGTCTAGGAAATGGCAACCATTTCTTTTAAAATTTTAGCTTGACCTTTTCCTGAGCACAAAGTCAGCTCACAGCCATTAAAAAAGGGGCTATGGAGATACCATGGAACATTCCATAGACAACAACTATTTGCAACTTGAAACTTTTTCCTGTTCATGAAAGGCAAAGCATAGGACCAGACTGTTCAAGGAGTTAAATGTATTAAAGCAATTTACAATTAATATAGAACTCATTCCATAGATATCTACTAGAGAGTACAACAGGGCAATTAACCCACTAATACACTAGGCTATTACATCGCTATGTCTCTTATTTTAGCCTGAGGTGATTTGAAACGCATTGGATTAAAGGATATTACAGGAGATAGCATGAAAAATAGCTTAATGTAATGAGCCGTCCCGTGATGTCTGCTATTAAAGATGATTTGCAGTTGAAAACTACAACATACAGTGGTTCAGCCATTTAGAAACATGAGTATACTTAACCCTTTTCTAGTCTGGATCCCTTGGATAAATCAGAGTGGTGATTCCCCCCACCTTTCACCTGCAACCTTCCCTCCCACTCATTTCTTTTATCTGAGGATAATCAAGCTCACCTTATTAAACCACAATGGTATCTTTGGGGAGACTGGAGCCTGAGGTTGATAGAAAGCCAGTAATCTGCTAATAACTTTTAAAAATGGATCCCCGAGAGAGTAAATAGGCTCAGATTGAGGGAGGCTATTTGGCTGGCACGACATTTCCGAAATGGGAGCCTGTCTCAAATTCCCACTGTTGCCTTAGGCCTGATGTGTGAATTCAGAACAGCAACAGGAGTACAGCCAGAAACAAAAACCACCTTCTCAACATCTATCCTTGTGCAACTTATTAAGGCAACAAGAGTACCCAAATAGATGAGGCCGTAACAGTTGGAGAACTTACACTCTTTAGTGTACATCTACCATGCTGGCAACTTGGATGGCTCAAATCCTAGCACTGACTTTCCCACACTGACAGCCCAGTGTAGGGGAATCAACTCCCTTTCTCTGGTATGTATTTAGTCAAGAAACTGGACCCAGAAGGTTTGTACATCTTCAAATACAAGACAAAAATCTAGTGGTCAAAATCTGCTGTATAGTTACACTGTTGTCAGTTTCCGGGATGCAAAAGCAACAGGAATGGACAGGGCATGTTCCCACGCTGAACTGGGGTACAGGGAACAGCCCCCTTCTTTATTTTGTTCCCCCATGACTCATTGGGATGGAAGCAAAATGGCCAGAGAGGAACATGGGGGGGACGTCATGATCCTCCAATGCTAGTGCATGAGCATACGTACTAGCAGTTAGCATGGGTACATGCCCTATTGAAGTGACTATTACTCATGGCAGTGCTAACTCTCTCCTGCCAAAGAATCATGGAGGGAGGGAGAGAGAGAGTGTTTGATTTAACTTGGGTGCATGATGTGTATTTCATGGTGAGGATCAAGGAACAGGGGTGTCCCCAAACAGTTGGTGTTGGACACTTGTTACTCCACTAATTGGTCCAGAGTGACCCCAATGGACTTCATTAGATTGGCACTGGTAGAAGTGAGGGCAAGACCCAATATTTCAAAGAGAACAGCAACAGCTCCACCAAGAGAAAGAACATTCCAATGGTTGATATGGATTCAAGTCCCTGCTCTTCCCCAAACTTCCTGTGTGACCTTGGGTAAGTCATATAAAATGGTAATCCTGAAATCACCTTCGCTTGACTTTATTGCTTTAGCCAAAACACCATCTTCCTGCTACTTCAGGGCAATCCGTTGCCTTACTGCACACAGCAATCTTCCACACTGCTTGATGGGCCTCTGTAAGCAAACCAGTGTCATCTGGGTGATGATCATAAGAGGTTTGATTTGGGTTTGAGTTGTAATTGTTGATGTTATAACTGTCGAACAGCCACGTGGCCTTCTTCACAACTGTCTCCTGCACCTGAAATACAAAAAGAATCACTTTGATACTGACAAGTTGTTCTGTGCAGCAAGCACCCAAACTAATGAATCCTGGCTTCTCAAAGAAGGAACAATGCTCGCTGTGAATGAATGGGATATTTTTTACTACAAAAAGAGGCCATAACTCCATTCCCGGTGCACCTATTGTTATTAAATTCTGAGTCCCTACTTTGTGCCTTCTGCCCCTCCCCAAAATATAGTTGAAATCAACCTACAGAATCAGGTCATTAAAGACACACACAACATGGGAGGAAAGCGTAAACCTTATTTCTGTCAGAAGCCAGCTTTTTAAAAAAAGATTTGGTTCTCATTAAAGCAATAATGAAATCCAAAAGGACAATTAATAATATTGGTCATGTGATAGAGCAGGTCCTATGAAAGTTGCTTGCTCATCACTCTTGGTCCTACCCACTCTGGTGCTAAAAGGCTTTGGAGAAGGACAGGGTAGCAATGTGATAAAAAATCCAAACAAACAAATAGGGCAAGCGAGTCCGTCTGTGGCTGGCTACAAGTGAGGTAAACCCCTATGCCACACACACTTGTACTCGGAACTGTCCAGGGTGCTGGGTGGAAAACGTCTTGGCATGCAGTTCTAACCCCACTGAAGTCAGTGGGGAAAGTCCCATTGACTTTAGTAAGGTAGTAATTGCACCTTCTGCTTAACTTCACATTTGAAAAAGTCTTATTGATCTTTGCTTAACTATTCTTGCATATAAGATTTAAGCATTTGCTTGAATCTTTAGAGGATTGGTACCAGAATGCTTATGGCCACCTAACTGTGTCGTATATCCCTGGCAGATATTCATGGACTCACTGATGTTATAAAAGTAGATATATGTACAATCAAAAGACAGCTAGACAGACAGATACGAATGCATAACTTATTCCGATAAATGGCACAATGCTGGTTATATAACAGTTATAAAAAAATAAGTAAATAAGCAACATCATATTTGGGCAAATTAGGATTTTTTAAGATTACAAAATGTCATCAGGAGCTAAATTCTGAACAACCTTACATCCCCGTGCAACCACATAATAATTTATTTATTTATTTATATGGACTTGTGCTACCCTTATAAATAAGAGAGTGCTCATCAATGCTTTTTAATACCTCTACTAACTCTGAGGTATCAATGTGTGTGCGTGTGGAGCTTACTAGTGTCGTCATAGCTCTATTTGGGAAAGGGAATAAAGTAACCCATGAAATCAGAGCGCCATTAGTTTTATCCCACTGATAAACAAGGCTTTCGAACAAATTTGGAAGGGGAAAAAAAAATCAAAGATATGGAGACAAAGGGGAAATGGGATGAAATGCTACAGCCTCCTCCTAGAGCCCAATCTTATGGGAAAGGGAAATGGGGAGGGATCCACTAACCTCAACATTGCCAGAAATTCAGGTGAGAGGAGAACACATGCTCTCCCCTATCTCCTCTATATATCATGCCTGGGTGGATGTATTAGTTAGACAGACAGATAGGGGGTGAGTGAGAATAGAGCAGGGGTGGGAAACCTCCTCTCTCCTTGGGCCACTTTGAACATGAGTCCAAATGTTCCATGGGCCCAGTAGAAGTTTGGAGGGGAAAGGAAGAATGCTCAAGTTGGGGGGAGGAAGGGGAGGATCCAGATCTGGGTTCTGTGTGCCACAGTTGCACCTACTTTTCTCAGGTACATGCCCTCATTTGTGCTCCCTTCCTCCTGAGCTTCCTCTTTCAGTGCTTGAGGGTAGATCCAGGAACTGAAGGGTCAAATTAAAGCCAGTCATGGGCTGGATTTGGTCCATGGGCAGTGGGTTCCCCACTTCTGGAATAGACAGACAATCTGCAGTACAAAGCTTCTGATGCAGATCATCTCTATCATCACCACCATGACCTCCCTTTTGAATAATTTAGAAGCTGAGAAGAAAAACAACACATTCATTCCCTGCCATTTCAAATCCCAGATCAATGCGATTTGCATTGGGCCAGAAAAAGAAAGCCAAGCTAAGCAGCCTCCCTAACTTTAAACACCCAGCCAGTCTTTGCTGGAGTTTTAGGCAGAGGGTGATCTTTTCCTACACAGAGAGGGAGGGAGTGGGACTCTCCTTCTAATCAAAGAACTTGTCACTGTCACTTTGGTGGCAGCAGATGCCATGAACAATAACTAGGATTTGGTGCCTTTGAGATGCTTTATTAACAGGTTACACTTGCCGCTATCTTTCCCCCTCTCCTGCCCCCCCCCACTCTAACAAGCTTTCCTTTTTATTGCACTCTAGGCTGCCTATATCCCAAGTGTCGGGGGAGCCTGTCATTTCTGATTTTCTTCCAAGGGAACAAGTGATTTTGGAGGAGGGGAGAGGCTGACCAGCCCTTTCTAACCTTTTCTCCTTCAATTTTGCTCCTCTCTTCTCCTCGGAAAAAATGGCAATCACACTAGGTGGAACTGACAAACTCATCTCTGTGTCACGCTGTTACATATACAATAGCCATGTCACTCGGCATCAGGGTAGAGGAGGCATTGATGGGATTACAGCCCCATGATGGGTCTAATCTGTTCGGAGATTTAAGCTTCCCCTCTGCATCTTGTGCTTGCTTAGTGCATGGTGGAGATGTTTAATTGTGAGGGGTAATGCCAAGAAAAAGCTGTCACCCCATCATTACAGTGGGGATTTGGGGTGAAGTGATAGATATATATATATACTTCTTCAGTGAAACACGTGGTCCCCTTGGGATTACTCCCAAGTAAATGATTTGAGGGTTGTGGCATTAGGTGGTGATTGTTTATGCTTTTATCAGTAGGATCTCAAAAGCCTTTGCACCAAATTCATTTGGTAGAATGGATGAATTGTTACAGAGAGTACATCTTACACTGAGAATCACTGAGATCATGACTACTTACATCTTTCATCATAAGGACCGCAAAACTAGTGGAAAAGACTAATCTGTTATATTTTACATCCCTGCAAGGTAAAGACTATTAGCCTCATTATTTAAGTAGGGTAAACTGAGTCGCCCAGTACAAACCTTAGCGCATTTAGAATCATAGGACTGAGAAGAGATCTCAAGGGTTATCCAACCCTCTAGACCAAGGCAGGATTCACTGTTCCTAAACCATCCCAGCGGACAAATTCACCAAATAGAAGAACAGAGCTAACGATCAAATCTGCCACAAACGAACCACAAGATTGACCAAGGTGTACCAATGCTGGAATTCATACACTATCCCCAGACAACTCTAACAAGTAAGCCTAACAAGTGATGTTCCTTTGACAACTAATGTTAGTGCCAGAGTGAGTCCCACTAAAGTGAATAGGACTCATGTCTCTGCTAAGCACTAATTCTGACATTTTCTGCCTGGAATGTCATGCTGCCCAAACAGTTAAGTGACCTGTTCAAGTAGAGGAAGTGGTAGAATTCAAGAAACCTGGCGTCCATGTATTTGATAAACATAAGGTCATATTCCTTGGAGGGGGGGTGGCGGAGCACACAGAACTAAGGAAAGACATTGAAGGATATAATGCATGTGGGTAGTAGCTTAGACATTTCTCCAAATACCTTCCTTCACTATCATAGGAGTGATTAAATCACGAGAGGAAACTTACGTTTAGTGCTGTCAAAGCTTGAAGCAGTGCATGTCTTAATCTTTTTCAGAGGATAGGTCCATAAATGGCTAGTAGGTCAGGGATGTAACCTCTGACAGTTGGGAGCCAGGAGTAAATACCAGGGAATGGATCACTCAGTTATAAAATGTTGGGTACTGGTCTGAAGCAACTAAAGTTGGCCACTGTTGGAGACAGGGTGTTGAGCTGGATGAACCACTGGTCTGGCCCAGTATGGCACTTCGTATGTTCTTATGTCTGCAAACCTGGGCATGTCTAAGGAGACAGTCAAAATCTGGATTGTTTTTCACAATAAATAAGTAAAATCAGGACTTGACTGATATTTTTGTTTCAAAGTATTTCCAGTGGATTCTTCTTCTCAGTTTCCAAAAGTGGGAAATGTTAAGTTTTTCCAGAATTCCAGACAATTTTGTGGGAATGGAAGAGTCTGCAGTTTTCAGAAAGCCAAATATGCTGACTGCCAAAATATAAACCATGTGTGTGTGTGTGTGAGAGAGAGAGAGAGAGAGAGAGTGAGTGAGCGTGAGAGTGTGTGTGTGTGTGTGTGAGAGAGAGAGAAAGGTTCTGAATTCTTTAAATTTAGTGAAAACAGAAATTTCCTTTGAAAAATTTCCTTTAAAAATAATGCAACTAGTCAACTAAACAAACAATGACGTATCAAGTGGCAACAGTAGTGGTTGACCCCTGCAGACCTGGCCCTAGTGAGGGACAGCAGGTTCAGTACAGCACAGCTCCAATGACCTTCTCATCCCCATTCCATATGGTATACAGTCGGCGTTGAGCTGGAGAGAGGGAGACTGGAATAGTGTTGACTTGGAGACTTCGGACCTCATTGGGGGGAGAAAGAGGCAGACAAAGAGTAGGGAGCAACCTATGGGAAATGGGAAAAAAGAATTAGGGAGTAGGACAGAGCCTGGGGCCTCCCCTCTTACACCTCCCCAAGCAACAGACTTGTTTCCAGCAAGTCCTAACTTTAAGCACAAGTAATCCCATTGCAGCCAGTCAAATCGTTCTCATGTTTAGGGTTGACAACAGACAAAGTAATGAAGAGGATGCCTTCGACTGGACCCACATCTGTTGGAGACTGTGAGCTTTTAACTTGGTCCAACAAGAGGTGTCATCTTCACTTTTTGGTAATTTGTGTTGCTCATACCTAGGACAACATGGCAGTCGCATTCTAACCCACCTACTTAGGGGCAGGCACATGATTAAGTATCTTTGTGTTAAAAGCCAGTTGGGTTCACTGTATAAGAATGTTTCGGGGTACAAATCATATAACCTGCACGTGCTGCATATCAAATTAAGGCTTGGAAACGGCTGATTTGTCAGAAATCAAACATTCAATATGAACAAATACTAATGCAATTAAGATGTTAGGCAAAGATGGAATTTATCTCCCAGAGCTGGTGTTGTCTCACAGAGTTACATGTAGCAGTGTCGCATATGACATTGCTCATGGAATACCTCAAAGTGTAAGTGCATCAGATGCATGGGTGCACTGAGAAGCCAGGGGTGATATTGGGGTCAGAGGGCTAGGTGGATGTGCTAGAGATCAGAGGTAAGGGGGCAAGGTGAGTGCACAGGGTGTCAAAGGTGAAAGGTCACGGAGTGAGGTCAGTGTGTTGAGGTCTGGAGGTAGGGTGGATTCTTTGAGGGTCAGAGGATGAGGTGAATGTACTGGCTGTTGGGGGGTCAGACCTGCTGAAGATCACAGGTTAGAGGTCAGGGGCGACATGGGTGTGCTGGGTTCAGAGGTCCGGGGTGAGATGGATGTGCTGGGGGGGGTCAGAGGTGACAGATTAGGAGCAAAGTGGGTGTTCTGGGGCTCAGAAGTCTAGGGTTGAGGTGGTTGCACTGGACATCAAGGAGTGAAGTGAGCCTGCTGGTGGCCAGAGGTCAGAGGGTGAGAGAGGGTGTCAGAGGTGACAGGTTAGGAACAAGTTGTATGTGCTGGGGTTGCATGTCAGAGGTTTAGGTGAGGTGGGAATTAAACATTTGTTTTCAGAGACATGTTCTAACATTTTCTGTGAATACACACAAATATTTAATGGCTATCAACTAGCCTCTCTAAACAGAGACCAACGAAGCATCCATGCAAGACTCTGGCATGATGAATTCAGCAGGAGTTTTGTCAATGAAACAGTAAAACACACAGGATTGAAGCTGATACCCCACAAAAGGAAAAAGTTGGGGAACACCATGTTCCTAAACCAGAGGTCCCCAGACTGGGGTCAGGACCACAAGTAGAACCACACCATATGTAGATGAGGCCGTGATCCGAAATGCTATTTTTCAGACTTTGCACGTCTTTGTTGTAGCCTGGGGTGACGGGATTATACTTAAGTCTCAAAATGGGGTCACCCAGGTAAACTGTAATAGGGTGGCTCCTGGAGGCCTGAAGGAGCCCTGGTGTTTGACTGCCTGAGCAGTTACAGACTGCATGAAAGACTGGGCGCATACCCAGAAAGGGCTAGGAAGCCTTTCTGAGGCTTAGTCCTAGAGCATGCCGAGTAGAGTCTGAAAACCTACCCAGAGACTAAGCGTGCTCAGTAAAGGTATGTCAGACTGAGCATGCCCAAGCCCTATAAAGGGACTGAGCTCAGCCTAAAGGAGGTGGCTGTAGGAGAAGGAGCTCTGCAGGGGTTCCTCCTTCCCAGCAGGTATGACCCACCTGAAGCCAGGCGGCTTCCGGGAAGGCAGGCAGCTACATCCCCAAGGCGACAGCTCTGTTCCCAGGTGGGATCTGCTCGGCTTGGGCCACGACCTCTTATAGACTATTACAGACTATCTTGACCATGAGGGGTTTTAAGACCGAAAGGGGCTTTAGCCCATATTGACTATGCACTCCTGGTGATGTAGGCTTGGCTGCAGGCCAAGAACAGAGATGCCACTACTGTGAGGCCCTGTGATGCAAAACTGGGACCTGCAGAGGCGTAAATTCATGACTAGGGGATGATTACTAATTTCCTATACGACACCCCAGTGCCCTAGCCTCGCCTGGGAACCCCCCTGTCACGTAAACATTTAGGGAACTGTTCCAGTCTTGCCTGCTCACTCTCCTGGGGGAGGGCAGGAATATTATTTTGGGAATATTGGTCCTTCCTATCCTCCTCAGCTTAATAACAGAAGTCAGGTGAGTAGGTCTGGCCCGGGGGTTGATGAATTTCCAAAAGATTTTTCTGAGAGCACCCTCATCCTCTTCATGGCCTCGCCCTTAGGAAGGAAGTGCCCCAGCAGGTCCAGCCTTGTATAATTTATTTGTCTGTTTTGATACTGAGTGTAATTAACTGCAACATAAGCCTGGTGGGTTTTCTCTACGGCTGGGTAATACCTCTGGCTCTCTCTGTCTAAAGGCATTGAACTGTTACGTACAAACAGGCACCATGCGCCACAGGGTCAGTCCTTACCAGTGGATTCTAGCGTAGGGCAGGAGGTGGCTTGGCTGACTCGGAGTTTCAATGAAATAAACCACTGGACTTAAAAGACTCATCTGTGAAACCAAAAGGTTGGAGCCAACATTAAACTGCATGTCTTGTGTGGGGATTAATAATTAGAAACTGACCTCATAACCATCCAGGTTTGTAAACAGAATGAATTTTTTTCCCCATTAGGCAAAAATGTGCTGAAAGCTAGTGATATTAATACTTAGCTCTTATCATTAGTGTCTTCACTTAACAATAGAGTCAAAATACTGGGATTGTAGAACAGGGTCAGGGAAATCTTCCCTCCCCACTCCAGCTAAATAGGTGTAACTCATGCTACATGGAATACGCTGTCCCAAAGGCATGATACCGCTGCTAAAACCTGAATGGAGAAAGCACAGCACAGAGAGAAACAGGGGGGAAAACAAAAGGCTTTGCTCTGAGAAACCTTTCTCCAGAAAACTGCCTTTTTGGAGGATGGGAGGGATATTAGATGGTAACAGCAAGAGCATAGATTTTTGCACTCCTATAAATCATTATTACTGGAGTGTCCCCGAGGGGGCTAAGAGAATACATCAGTCACACACACCACACACTCATACAAGCCAAACTTTGAGTGAGAGAGAGAGAGACAGAGATGTTGTATTGATGGGGGTGGTAATATAGAAGAGAAAGAAAGAAAGAAAGAAAGAAAGAAAGAAAGGAGTGAGAGGATGAGCAAACTTTGGGAAGCCTTTTATAAACCCTTTCACCCTCCCCAGGACCTGAAGATGCAAAAGACAAAATAAATAAAGAAGGGGAGGCTAGCTGGGCAGGAGGTACAAGGGAAGCTGCCGATTATCATTTGAAAAGATTCTGTTGCTGTATTTTTTTTGTCCCTGGGTGATGAAAATGAAATTGTCTGATGTGTGCGCCGTGCTAGATTTACCTTCGCAGGGTTCGCCCACAATCAGTGGAGAGGGGTCACGCCACGATATGTCAGCTCACAGCTTCATCACACCAACTCCAATTTAGACGAGGAGGCATTATGCATTTCAAAGGAACCCCCCACTCCTCCCCCCAGTGCGTGGCTCTTGTTACTGATCTGTATCGCGGCGCAGCGCGAGGAAGATTAGTTCTGCTGCAAGGGCAACGCGACTTATTTGTTTATTATTATATTCTCCTTAAAGATGCATCGCTCTTTTTTTTTCTTTTTTTTTTTTTTAAAGAGAAAAAGAAAACACACCGTCTAATTTCAAGTGTGCACTGGAGGGAGAAGAGACCGAGTTGAGAGAATTTTGTATGCTCCCACAAGGAAACCTAATAGTCTTAGACTACCATGTGTCCTGCTCATTTAAAAAAAAAGAAGAAAAAAAAGAAAGAAATCTCCATTTAAATGCAAATTTGAGTTTTAGCTGGGGACTCCCTCCTCCCCCTCCCCAAAAGCTTCTCTCTGGAAACACCAGGGAAATAGGGCTTCAGAAATCTAAAATGGCTGATGGCAGCCGAATGCCTGAGGAAAATGCTTACCTTCGAAAACACCCTCCCTGTTGGCCTCCCCCCTCAGCTCCTTTGACTTGCCAGCTTTGCCACAGTGTGCCCTTGTGTAACCATGCAGGTTAGTGCCCGGCCTAGTTATTGTTGTTCCTTGCCACTACATTGGTTTACCTGAGGCAAAGAAATGCCGCCTTTGGACAGCAAAAACGGGTAACAGCCTTTCAGCTCCTGCTCACTCTTCCGTTAATCAAGGGTTTTCGAAGTAGTTTTTATTTTTTTATTGTGTTTAGTCCAGAAAAAAGGTTTGGAAATGATTTAACGAGGACAAAGAGCATTACAGAGTTGGGGGAAGGAGCAGTGGTTTATGTCAATCCATCTAGTTTTGTGAACGTTGTTCCGCACTAACACAGGCAATATGTTGAAAGTGGGTAGGCACAGTAAAGGGAGTCTAAAGCGGGAGTGCTGTGAGGTCAAACCTCATACCACATAGCTATGTTTCCTCTTCATCCACCTCATAGCATTCCACATCCTCAGTGGTGCTATTATGTCAGAGCAAGGAAAGTCAAGAGTGCTGCTAGGTGAGTCAGAGGTGGGAGTACTGCGAGGTGGATAGGAGGCCTACCTCTCCACCTCACAGCATTGCCACCTCGGACACCTCAGCGCTCCTGTGTCAGTGGGGTGAAAGTAGGGGATGACACTAAATGAACTGGAGACGGGAGCATTGCGAGATGGATGGGAGGCCTATCTATTTACCTCACAGCCTTTCTTGGACTCCATGCACCTCCTAGCATTCCCATCTTAGGGTATTTTCAGACGTTACGGGGCCCTTTGGCCCCGTACCGTAACCAACGTCTTCGTTCCCCGCCGGGGTCACCCCTGCACGGCCCAACAGACGTGCCGGGGGGATCCCGGCGGGGAAAGTGGGAGGGGCCGGGGCCGCGCGGCGCAACGTGCGGCCGCACGGCCCCGCCCCCTCCACGCACCCCGCCGCCCGCCCTCCGAGGAGACGGGCGGGCGGCGGGGCCAATGCGGCCGCCGCGTCTGGCCGATCGTGCCACGGCCCGGGATCCCGCCGGGGATCCCGGGCCGTGGCACGCGGCCAGACGTTACTTTTTGTTGGCCACGGCCCGCGGTCCATTTGACCACGCTTCCCGGGACCTTCCCCCGGCTAGCCCGGGAAGCGTGGTTCAAATTGACCCCATGTGCAGATTCAGCGTGGCCAACATCTGGCGCACGCTGTGCAGACGTTCAGGGGCCTTTCGCCCCGCCGCGGGGTTCACCGTGGTTCACTGTGGTTCAGCGTGATCTCGTCACGTCTGAAATCACCCTTAGATGTCCTTAAGTGTGCTCCTGTGTTGGTGCATTGAGACTAGGGTGTGCCGCTAAGCGAATCGGACTACCCACCTCATGCCCCCACGGCTCTTCTTCCCCTCCATCCACCTCACAGCACTTCCACCTCGGATACTCTTGGCTGTTCTCCTGTGTCAGTGGGTTAAAAGAAGGGGATGACAGTAAATGAATTGGGAGCGCTAGGAGGTAGCACTCCCACCTCAAGCACCCGTAGCTATGCTCCTCTATCAGTGGGCTGAAAATAAGGGGTGCTGCTAAGTGAGTCAGAGGAAGAAGTCCTGTGCAGCAGGCCGGAGGCCTACCTTTCCACTTCACTGCATTCCCGCCTCAGAATCCCTTAGCTGTGCCCTTGTGCCTTGAAAGTGTGGTGGCTAAGGGGTCTGCAGTCTTTCTTACAGATTGCCAATAGTCCAGCCTAATCTGCTGTATTTATTTAACCAACAGATTTAATGTAACCCATGGATGAACATGCCAACAGGCTCTAGAGGAGGGGAGATTTCCTAGGTGAAAGTAATCTCTCTTGGGATAAGGAAATGAAACTCTTCATGTGGAATTATTTATAGCCAGGAAATATGCACTTGTTTTAAAATAAAGGTATCCAAAATATAACAGAAAAGATCTTTCTGGGCCCACAGATGTAGCCAACTATCCAAAATGGGTTCCTTCACACAGCCTGATTTCATGGGAGTCTCTCTCCTCTGCCTGTAACACAATGCACCCCCGCCATGTCCCACAGCAGACACTTTATTACCTGTAATACAATGGCCAACCACCCAGAAAATTAGTTATTAATATTTATACAGCACCAAAGAAGTGAATTACAGGCGATTAAAAAGATCTGGTCCCAAACCCAAGTGTACATGGATTTTTATGAATAAGGGTTGAATGATACAACCCTCATTTAGGGTCAGAACCAACACTCGCTGAAGTCAGGTCTGAAAGAATTTTAGTATTAATCAGGGCCTTATCCAAGCAAGCTCTTGTCTGACTGCTTGGGGCCTCATGTGTTGAAGGGCCCCACAGCGACCCCTCCCCGCTCCAAATACACGGAGTCCATGGAGACACTGGAAAGGACAGCAAGGGCCTGAGAATTACTGGCATAAAATACAGGCCCACAGAGCTTCCAATGTGCAGCGCCCGGGCCTATGGAGGGCTCTGCACAGTCTGTATTTCAGAACAGAGCCTCCAACATAGGGGGGGGGGGCGGGGGGCAAGAATCACCTAGAAATTACAACCTATTTATTAACCAAAGCAAAAAACTTAACCATTTAACTTAAATGTACAAGAGTTTTCTTAAAATACACACAAAAAAACAATTAAGTACAATTACAATTCAAAACACCTTCCACTCCATACATTGCAACAAAACATGAACGCCAAAAAACATAAAAATTAATTCACAATTAGAGCAATATTTAATATTTTATCATCAACATACATGTAATATATGTACTAAATTCCTTACCATACATACTTCATTTTTATCAATAACTAAACTTGCACATTTTACAATTATGAAACTAATTTATT
>QEPC01007512.1:3842220-3914893 GCA_003113815.1 Sphenodon punctatus | reverse complement strand
GCCCACTCAATCCTCGCCCCCTTCAGTTCTCCCGGCCCCCCTGCCCACTCAATCCTCACCCCTTTCAGTTCTCCACCCCTCCCCCGCCCGCTCGCTCCTCGCTCCCTTCAGTTCAATGGTGGCAGATTTTTTAAAAAAAATTAAACAGGGACAGCTAGGGCCCAGGCGGCAGCAGGATCAGCAGCTCACAGGGGGACGCTGCCACAGCTGTCCGACAGGAAAGAGGAGCTCAAGTGCGCATGCGCAAACCAGGAGAACTGATTGTTTATCACTAATAACTCGGTTTTGGCTGCATCAATCAGTATCATATTTCAGAAGCACTTGTTATTTATCTCATTCTCGAAGCCTGTGAAGTTTGGGGGCTCAACTCATCCAGGGGGAGGAGATATTGATGATTCAAATACGCGAGGACGGTGTCCATTTTGACCACAAACAATTAACGTTTAAGCAGTTATAACATTTTATTTTCCTAATGGATCTTTTTCAAAGTTTGTGGATATGATGGTCCTCACAACTTACAGTCATGGTTAAATTTTTAGAAATGTAGGTCAAGCGGTTTCCTCAAAACCGGGGCTTCAGCAGTCCCCTGTTTATAAAACAGTGGCTGTGCATTTAAGTTTCAGGAGCTGCCGCTGCCCTAAAATAACACATGGGCCTGAAATATAGCGAGAGGGTGGCCTTTACAAACGACTCCCAATGGCCTGAGAGGCAGTGATATCGGGAGAGTTGTCAACCTCAATCTCCATCTCCTGAGACAATAAAGAACACTTGTCTCCTCCCCCTTCAGGTCAGAAGGCAAGAGATGCCAATGTCTCATGTGCTACAAAAATGTGTGCTTAGTTGAGCAGTTAATGAGAGTCACCGCTCTCCTTGCCATGCCCACACATTCCAAGGCCCCACACATCCTTGTATCCAACTCCTTAATAAATCCTGAGCAATTATTGATTCTTTGCTGCGGGCTGGTCACTGCTCTGCACTGGATCAGAAACAAAATAAGAAGTGGCACAAGAAAACGTCCTACCATCTTGCCGCCAGAGAAGATCACAGTCTGGAATGAGGAAGAGGACCTAGCTAGTTGTGTTCTTACTTCAATATTAGCTGAAGTATAAAAAGGCCCTTCTTAAATGGGCCGCCACTGGGGGCGGGGGCAGTCTGTGGTGGCACTGCTGCAAGGGGGGGAGGGCGGGTGCAGATGGGGGCACACCTATCCCCACTCATGCCCCCGCATGGAGCAACCTGCATTTTCGTCAGTTGCTCCATGCAGGGGCGATGTGTGGAGGTGCGTGTTTCGTGGAAGTGTGCATGCACACCCACCCACTCACCACCACTTTCACTGGTGATGCACCCCCATGCCCACTGGGTGGGTACGAGTGGGTGCATCTCATTTTAAAAGAGCCAAAAATTCTACTTTAATTTCCATCCCACACAGCCTACTGATGTAATAGGGCCATTATGGAGCCCTTATGGAAACCCTTGGGATAGTTAGAGCAGACTTAGATCCACTGGACCTTCTTAGCTGGTGTAAGTTGGCATATTTGCATTTACCTCAGTGGTGACATTCCAGTTCCAAATAAATTCAATAAAATAATTAAATAACTGGATACTATTTGGCAACGGCGATAGCAGAGACCAGTGGAGTAATGATAGTCCAAAGTGAGGGCGAACTGTTTTACCCCACTGGTGCAAAGAACCTGCACATTACCTCGAAACCTCATCTGCTGGTGCTTACCATCAAATGTCCAAGCCAAATCAAATGCCATCACATGCCCCAGTTAAATCAAATGTGTGCAATCTCTCTCTCTGCTTATGGAGGCCCTTTGGATTCAGGTGACAGTAGAGGGAAAGAAAAGCAAACTAACTAGTAACAAAAATCTTATAATACTCAGCTTTTAGTCTGGTTTTCTGCACACACACAAACACACTGCCCCCCACCCCCTGGGAATTCTGCACTGCTGCGATCTCAGCCAATTTTGTGGAACGTTGCATTTGTTCAAATTATGGAAAAAAATGCCTCTGCCATCACTGACTTACAGTCTTGAGTGGGGAACATCAGAAGCTAGCCAATGGGATGACAGAACTGTGTGCTAGCCAATGGGGAACTGGCACTGTTCGCTGCTGGTATATATTCTGGGAAATCAGGTCTTATGTCACAGCTGCTGAAGAGAAACAGTCCCTGCCCCCTCAGGGAAAAGAAGAGTCCCCTCCTTCTCATGCTGATAAGTCCATGTAGAATTTTGTGAGGGTTTTTTAACATGAGATGTTCAGACTTTATGGAATGTCAGGCTAGGAAATTAATTTGCATTCAAAATTTCTAAGATTTTGTAAGTTTGCATAGTTAATTCTGCTCGCAGAATCTGGATTTTTTGCTTGCTGAAGTTGGATATGCTTGTTTTTACATTTTGGGGGTGGGGAAATTGCAGACTGCACAGAATCCTGTACACCTCCATCCTCACTGCTACTCTGTCCTTCCCTGGCTGGCCTCAAAGTCCCACTGGCTTCACCGAGAATCATGTCCCGTTTGTGCAATTGCCTTGAATTATTTCTTCTCTAACATCCTGGACTGCCATTGTTTCCTCTTGGCTCCCAAATTGCCGTCAGCCAGTTCAATTAGGTGTGCAAAGTGGAAGGGGAGGCCTTCACGACCGACACTCCTACATGCAAACATAGATGAACAGATAAACTGCTGCCAGGGAAAGTGAGGGCATTAATTAACAGGAGAATGGACTGCTATTTCACTTCAAGCACATTGTACATTTCGGGGTGGGGGGTGAAATTTCACTTAGGCCAGCGGTGAAATATTTGGCAGTGTTAGCAACATGGCAAAAGAAATGCAAAGTTCAGGGGGCCACCGGAGCATTGGCGCATTACTCTCGTGAGCTTTCGGATGGGATCCTCTAATGCTCAATGAGGCTATTCTTATGCTCAACATGTGTGGTGAAGTGTATTTCTGGGTGAGCAGAGTGCACCTTGAAGGATCATGATCCTGCATACCTCCAACAGTCCCTACTCAGGTGGGGCAGTGTCCATCTTTTGGTGCAGAGTTTCACTGTTCCTCTTTCAGGGGGTTAAGTCCAAGAGGTAGAAAGATCAATATTCAAGCCCCAGGCACCTCCTACCTGGCTGTCTCCCAGGAAAAGTCCTTGAGAGGACAATGGGGACATGATGGAATGACAAGAAACTAAGTGGAATGAGAAGCAGAAGAGCTTCTGTCCCTCCTTATGCACTTGGAATGTTGGAAGGCGTGTGCGTGTGCGCGCACGCGTGTGCATGCACGGGAGAGGAGGCAGGGCTTATTTGTTGAGGGGTGGTGCTTATGGGCCAAGAGGGTGGGGCTTGTCTCTCTTTGGTCACTCAAAACTTTGGGAGATACGATCCTGTCAGGAATCTAGCTCTGAGCTGGGCTTGTGCCAGGGGTGCACAAGATAACAGAGCCAAAGAGCCAAGTATGAAGAAACCAAAGTAGAGTTGGGAACTATCTAGTCAGAACAGCACAGGAACTAGGCAAGACCAGGGACAAAATGGTGCAGGAATGAGATAGGTGCAAGGCAGAGCCAAGGCAAGGAGCCAGGCACACAGAAGGTCCAAATACACAATCCTGTTAGCCATCAAGCGTACAGGGCCGAGGTATAGGCGCATCGAGATGGTAGGTTTGGGGCATGGGGTCTGAATTGGGGGCCAGGATGGGAGAGGAAGAAGGCCAAGGAGAAAGCCAAAGTGGGGCAATGAGTGCCAGGTGGAGGTATGGCCCCAGCAGGCAGCAAAGACACGAAGAGGGAGAAAGCAAGCCCCTGCACCTAGTTAGAGTGCTCTTCAGTCTTCAGGGCCAGTTGGTAGCTCTTGAGAAGCCAGTCCTCACAGTCCCCTCTCCCTTGGACTGAAGCCAAAACAAAGCCCTGGGTTGTTGAGCGGTCTGGTGCTTATCCAGAATCTGCTGGAGTCAGCAGGTTCAAACCCCTTCCTATGCTCTTATGGTTGGGAGATCCTTAGCTGATATAAAACAATGCAGCTCCAGTCATTTCAGTTCATATATCAGAATCTAGACTGTTATTTTCCTAAGTGCCTTAACTAGCACTACTGTAAATCATCACTTTACAGTGGGATTGATTCTGCTCTCATGTGCAGTGTAAACTGGAGTAACTCTACTGAAGCTAATGGAGTTCCACCAATGTAAAGAGAGAACAAAATGGACTTTAATGCAAATGGCCAATCTGGGGGAAATCGTGTTCCCAACAGCTCAAACTGTGAATTGTTAAATATTTTTTGCTTAAGTGCAAAATCTTTGCAGTACGGATCATTAAGTTTCTTTATAGCACAGATAATCATTGAAAAAGATATCTGGAAAACCCAGGCTTGGTTTTGGCTCTTCCTGTAGACTGGTGTACCTCCACCAATTCAGATTCTGATCCCTCTTACTCCAGTGCAAATCAGGAATAACTCCACTAAAACAAACAGAGTTACATCAGTATGTGCAAGAGAGAGAAGAAACAGACAGTTTCATGTTGCTGGAGTAACACTGGATTTACAATGGTGTAAATGAGCTGAGAATCTGGCCCCAAGACTACAGCTATCGTTACACCACCCACAAGTGTCAACGGATTAATGATTTCAAGTAGAGGGGTACTAAGGGGTCAATGGCATCTGATGCCATTGATTCTCAAAGCATACCTGCTAAGACATAGGGCGTTTTTACATGAGACACTACCATGCAGGTCCACCCAGTGGAAACATGAGATAGCGCCAGTGTAAAAGGGGGGCGGGGGGATGCCATCCCGCAACCCATGCACCCCCATCTACCTCCACCCATCTTCCTGAATGGAGAAACCTGAAAAATCCCAGGTTGCACCGTGCGGGGGCATGTGCGGCCAATGGGTGGATGGGTGTGCACACTTATCCACCATCATATAAACCCTCCCCCACCGACTGGAAGGGCTTGTGCACTCCACCAAGCGCATATAGACCCGGCCCCCCTGCACCACCACTCCTGCCCGTTTAGAAAAGGGCGGAGAGCTGTATTCCCTTACCCTACTACTGTTCTCTCTTGTTCTCTGTTAAAACCACACTCATTTCACTACTTTGAAAAGCTCATAATATGATGGGTGAAAACAATTAAATGAAATATACTGGTAATACCCATGGGAAAACATTTTTAGATATGATATTACAATCTTGTTTCAAAATTGGATTTCGCCAAGAGGAAATACAGTTTATTATAAAACACATTTTCTTTTAATTTAATTATATAATCTTTGGCTTTGGAAAAAAAAAAAAGAAAAAAGAAAAAGAAAGAGGAATGCTTAAATCAGACCCATTTAATTTTCAAGTGTATTCACCCATCACCCAGGGCAAATTGGTTTAAATTAGTAGGTAACTATGTAAGTCCTAGATATGTGTCAGACAAAAAATTTATCTGCGAACTCAGTAGAAAAAGGCCAGCTTCATCAGTAGTGCAGCGGCAGGAACCAAAGAAGCAGGGTTTTTAGAAAAAAAAAATAAAAAAAAATTTGAAGAGCCTTGATCTCAAGGATGTTGGTTACAAACCAGATTCGGAATTTTATCTATCTATATCTATTTTTTTTTTATCTTTGTTAATGTTTTGCCAGATCAGTTCATCATGCTGCGCGTCTGCACTCTGCCAATAAAAACTGATGACCTGCATTTAGTTTCTGCCAGGTGCATTAAATTCCCATAACGTGAACAGATCCTGCTAAGTCTACCATAGCCTCTTCTTTTGCAGAGATTACATTTCCAAGCTAATGACAAGAGTGGTTTGTTCAGACATTGTAGGCTCTTGCAGAACAGTCATTGAACTCTTCCTACAATCCGTCACGGTGACCTGGGTTAGCAGAGGCACGTTGCTTACTGCAGGCTCGCAAAAGAGCCGGAAAGGAAAAATCCTTTGGGGACTGAGTTTAACTAATTCTCTTTTTCAGGGCCAGATTAAAGGATGAGGGGGCACATCCTTTGGGGTCCTCCTCACAAGCCACCTACATAACTATTGTGCCAGTGTCCCTGGAACAGTCTAGCTGCCTGCTGCCTCCACCAGGCTCTCCACAGGGAGAGTCTCCTTAACCCTCCTCCAACTCCAACATAAAAGGGCATTCACACAACATCCTTCCCCCTCGTATACCCACAACTAGGAGCAAAGTGAACATGCCGTTTTAAATTTGCAAATCAATTAAGACATTCATTTTTAAACACGAATACCCACATTTGTATTCGTTGTGAAATTTGCCATTTTGGGACATCGTCATTGAGTTGTTCATCACTCCAGTGCGGTGGAATCAGTATAACATGGTATTTGGGAACCATGGTCACAACCAGTGTGGTGTAATGGCTAATTTTATTTTTACTTATTTTATTTAATCACATTTCTATGCCGGCCCCTCCTGCTCACACATCTCAGGGCAGCTCACAACATCATACAAATATTAATAAAACAGTTAAAATCATAAACCATTAACACCCTAACATACAACCCCCACCCCCCAAAAGTCTGACAGAACCGCCAGGTCTTGCAACGCTGGCAGAAGGAGACCAAGGAAGAGGACAATCGGATCCCCATCGGGAGGGCGTTCCACAGCTGCCGGACCACTGAAAAAGCTCTGTCATCGATAGCCACCCAACGCGTCTGGGGTACTTCCAAACCCCGCCCCCTGGGCAACTATAGGGGTCGATCCAAGACCCGGGGGGGTGTGGTGTGAGGCAGTCTTGTAGATAAGTGGGGCCCAGACCGTATAAGGCTTTATAGGTCAATACCAGCACCTTGAATCTGGCCCGATTGACTATAGGCAGCCAGTGTAGTACCCAAAGCATTGGTGTAATGTGCTCACGTCGGCCCACTCCCCTAAGCAAGCGGGCCACCACATTCTGCACCAGCTGCAGTATCCGGACCATCATCCTGGGCAGTCCCACGTAGAGCACATTGCAATAGTCTAGCCTAGAGGTAATGACGGCATGGATGATGGTGGCACGGTCAGAACTTGACAAATGAGGCCACAGCTGCCGGACAAGATGTAATTGACAGAAAGCACCCCTCGCCACAGCCACCACCTGGAGATCCAGGTGACGCTGTGGATCGAGGAGCACACCCAGGCTATGGACCTGGGAAACCAATGGCGAATGGACCTCGCCAATGACGGGGGACTCCCATCACAGCCAGACCCCTACCCACCAACATCACTTCTGTGTCAGTGCCCACTGCCGCCACACTCCCTGCCGCAAGGGACCCCGGGCATCCCAGCCACAGCAACACACCACGACCCCTGGATCAGGGGTAGAGACCCCACCGCCAGCTCCAGATGCAGCTGCGGCGACGTCTTCCACGTTCCCACAGCATCTGGTTGTCAAGGCAACCCACACGCCCTCAGATCCATCAGTACTGTCGCTCCTGACCCTGCGTAATGCGGGGTCAGGGCATCAGCGAATCTGCCATTCGGCGCACCTGCAGGCGCGGTTAGGGGCGGAACCAGGAGCATAAAGGCCAGCAGTGTGGATTATACTGTGCTGGTAATCAGAGCGAGAAGCTGGCCCCCTTGCAAGCTAAGTGCGACTCATATTGTTCATTGTGACTCGTTCGTGTGTGAGATTGGAGCATGTATACCCCTCCCACTTGTGTCCCCCGGAGTGAAAGAGTGTATGGGTGCGGTGAGTGAGCGGTGAGTGCCTTTCCCCCTCCCGACCGGGGCAATCTTCCCCTCCCCGTGCAGCATGAGTGTCCTTCCCCTAGAGCCCAGGCCCCAGTCCTGGTGTCCCGCACAACCCCCACTGTAGCACTTTTCACCCCTGCTCCTCCCCAGAATGCGTGCTTGTGCAGACGGAGTGTGACGGGAGGCTTGGGAGCTCACTATAGCTTTGCACCCTATGATGATAGGGGCCTGGTCTCTGCGAGATCAAAGGGCCCACATACTATCCTGACAGGCAGCGTGATCCCGGTTCCAAGTGGCAGAGTGTGGGCAAGATTGTGAGAGTGAGCGTGCATCCCCTTAGGGCGTGGTTCCCCCCCCAACACGCTGTCTTGTCGGGATACAACTTCAGATGGCTTACCATCATCCAGTCCCCCACAACTGCCAGACACCAGGTAAGCACTGAGACCGCCGGGCCTGGGTCTGATGAAAATGCTAAGCGTGCAGAACTTGGACAAGGAGGTGGGGGTAGGGGTTCAAGTCTCACCTTAGCCAGAAACTTGCTGGGTAACCTTGGACCAGTCACAATGTTCTCTCAGCCTAACCTACCTCACAGGGTTGTTGTAAGGATTAAAATTTGTGTTATATGTAAAGCACTCCGAGTGTCATGGCGCGCGATATAAAAATAAAGATTATTATTATTATTATTATTATTATTATTATTATTAATAATAATAATAATAATAATAATAATAATAATAATAATAATAATAATAATAACCATGTTTCCAGTTCACGCTGTCCCACCTTGTTATTTGTTCACTTTGGTTTTTTTGTTATTTGTTAAATCATAGAATTGTAGTGTGGGGTCTCACGGACATCTAGTTTAACCACCTGTTCCAACCTTCTTCTCTTCACACTCGTGCCTGTGGCATCAGTAATGTGCACCCACAGCCCACCTCTGGGCTAGAACACAGTAAGTAGCGTTTGAAAATAGCACTCCATCCTGCAGAGAAGGCTAACGTTTGACCCTGTGCACCATCTGAGCTTCCCATCCTTCTGGATTTAACAGTCTCCAGGTGTTCCCCAGTCATCTCCCAGTTCCAGACAATGTCCCGATTTCTCCCAGGGGACCTGACATCCTGGAGAATTGGTTTTCAGCAGGTTTGGCACTCTGTTGACCTTGTTATTCGGTCTCTTGTTACTTGGTACTGTGCAAAACTTTCTACGAGCCAGAGCATTTCCCCCCAAGACCATGTAAAACTTATTTATTTCGTGGGCGGGGATAGAGTTTGGGGATTTATTTTAACTGGGTTTTTACATAGTTTATATTTTATTGGGTTTTAATTTTTGTACATTTTATATTTGCATTGTTATTTTATTTTATAAGGGACCCTGAGCCTTCGGTAAAGTGCAAGATAAAAATCCCAATAAATAAATAAATTACATCAAACAGATAACCCAACTGAATTCAAATTCACATTCAAATTTAAAAACAACAAGCAAACTCCCAAATAGTACTGTCAAATACACAAAGTACAAAATAAAATGCCAAAAAGCTAAGTGAACAAAGAACAAAGTACCAAAGTGAATGAAGAAGCAAATACCTAAGTACTGAAGTACTGAAGCGGAAATGCTGAACAAATTTCATGAATAGAGGTTACTTACCAGTAACTCTGTTCTTCGAGAGAGCTCCGCGTATTCTCACTATTGGGATTAACTTCCTGCTCCGCAGGTACCAGAAAACCTCGTCAGCAGGTTCTAGGCAGAAGATAGCCTGGAAAGATCTAGAACAAGGTGAGGGCTCCGTCCCTCCCTCCCCCCTGCCGCTCGGAGGAAAGCATGGCCTTCAGATCGCACGAGAGTGGGAGTCTATAAAAGGGGGAGGAGCCCTCGCCGCCTCAGTTCCTTCCAATCCGTCCCAGAAAGACCTAACAACAGGCACCTCCGAGACAGAGGGGAAGGCTGGGCGGGACATGAGAATACGCAGAGCTCTCTCAAAGAACAGAGTTACTGGTAAGTAACCTCTATTTCTTCTTCGAGGATCTCCACGATTCTCACTATTGGGAGAGTGAGTAGCAGTAAAATGACCTACCTCAAGGAGAAGGGAGACGAGGAGGTCAGTCAAAGAGAGACTGCAGGACTGATCTTCCCAAGTCCGAGTCCAATCTGGCCACCAGGTTCAGGGAATAGTGCTTGGTGAAGGTGTGCACAAAATGAACAAAGGGTCTGTCCTGAGGTCTACCTTATCAGGGTGGAAGCGAGTGTAAGGGGGGGATGCTCGAAGTGCAGAGAGTTCGGAAACTCTTCTTGTAGAGGTGATGGCGAGCAGAAAAGCTGTCTTGAGCAACAGGTGCTCCAGAGAGCAGGTGGCCATAGGTTCAAAGGGGGGTTCCATGAGCTTAGTTAGGACAAGATTGTGGTCCCACTGAGGGGCTGGCTGCGAAGCTGGTGGGAAAGAGTTAACCAATCCTCTCCTGAACGTTCTAGTGAGAGGATGAGAGAAGAATGTGTCAGCTCCCTCTGGTTGCAGGCGAGAATAAAGAGCCGCTAGGCGTACTTTGAGGGAAGCAATGGAGAGTCCAGAGAACCGTCCAGATATAGTAAGTATCTGAAAACGTGGAGGATGGAGAGGGAGTTTATGAAGCAAGGGAGAGACGTGCACCAAGACGAAAAACGAGACAATTTTGCAGCATAGCAGGCGCGTGTAGAGGGTCGGCGGGAGTTGAGTAGAACTTCTGCAACATCCGGGGGGGGGGGGGGATCCCGCATTATGAATGGATTAACCAGGCAGAGAGGTGGAGAGCTCGTAGGTCGTGGTGAAGGATTGCACCCTGTTGGCGAGAGAGGAGGTCGGGTAGTAGTGGGAGAAGTATTGAGTCCACTGCCAGGTTCTGTAGCGTCTGGAACCACGATTGACGGGGCTAGGAGGATCACATGGGCACGATCCTTCTGAGCTTTGTGAAGAAACTTGTAGGGGAATGCATATAGAAAGGGCCCCCTCCAGGAGATGGCGAAGGCGTCGGAAATCGACCCTGGGGCATGGCCTGCTCTGCTGCAAAATCTTTGAAGCTTTGCGTTTTCCTGTGTAGCAAACAGGTCTATTACAGGAGTGCCCCATGCGTCGAAGATGTCGTTCAGTACCTCATCCTTGAGAGTCCATTCGTGTTGATCGGAGTCCTTGCGGCTGAGGTGATCTGCAAGGATGTTGTCTTGGCCCGCAAGGTGAATAGCATGTATGTGGATGTCGCACTTGATGCACCAGGCTCAAAACATCTGGGCCTCGAGGGATAGGCAAGTGGATCTGGCACCGCCCTAATTGCTGATGTACCACATCGCTGCGTGTTGTCTGTGAGGATCAAAATAGTTCAACCTGCGATGCGGTTGACTAGGGCTTTGAGTGCCCAGCAGATTGCTCTGAGCTCCAGCACATTTATATGTAGGAGACTCTCCTCTTGAGACCAGAGACCATGGACTCTTGCGTGGTCCATATGGACTCCCCACCCTGTGAGTGACACGTCTGTAGTGATGGACGTCTCCGCTTGTGGCGGGTCGAATGGCATGCAGGTAGTCCGGATTGGTCCACCATCAGAGATCTGTGATAACCTCTGGTGAGAACCTCTGGTGGGATGGTTATTTTCAGGGAGAAAGAGTGGTGGATCAGGGTATAGACCCCTGCGAGCCAATGTTGTAAGGGTCGGAGGTGGAGGCGGGCATGCATCACCGCTGTAGTAGCCGCCATAAGGCCCAGGAGGCGAAGAAAGAAGCGGACTGGTCTGGTGGTCCGGGTTGACGTAGCTGAGACCGTGGAAACTATGTCGTGGTACCTTTCTGTAGGAAGGTAAGCCCTCGAGTGTATCGTGTCCAGTACCGCACCGATGAATTGGATCCGTTGAGTGGGTATCAGCTGCGACTTGTTGTAATTGATGATGAAGCCCAGAGTTTGTAGAAGATCTAGGGTCTTGTGTAAGTGGGCTAAGAGGGTGCGTCTGCAGGATGCTGCAAGAAGCCAGTCGTCAAGGTATGGAAATACCCTTACGTTCATAGTCCTTAAGTGAGTCACTACCACTGCTACGCATTTGGTGAAGACCCTTGGGGCTGTAGAGAGGCCAAATGGAAGGACCGAATACTGGAAGTGGCGGTCTCCTACAAGAAAGCGCAAGTATCTTCTGTGAACAGCGTTAATGGAAATATGGAAATAGGCATCCTTAAGAGCAAGGGAGGCCAACCAATCTCCTTATTGAAGGCCAAGGAAGATAATAGGGAGGGAGGTCATATGGAATTTAAACCTTCTAATGAACTTGTTAAGGCAGCGTAAGTCTAGAATGGGCCTGAACCCCTTGTCCTTCTTGGGTACCAGGAAGTAGCTAGAGTAGAAACCTGAGTTTTGTTCAGAAAGGGGCACCTCCTCAATGGCCCCTTTGGCAAGGAGCACCTGTACTTCTAGTAGTATTTGAGCGTTTGGGGGGGGACCCCAGGAGGGGTGGGGAGGGGAGTCTGAGGGGAGAGAGTGGAACTGGATGGAGTAGCCACAATTTATTATCTCCTTAACCCAGCGGTCAGAGGTGAGGGAAGCCCATAGATGGTAAAAGGACCGGAGACGGTTGCGAAATGTAGGGGGACGCTCATATTCCCCCTTGATCTTAAGATATCTCAAAAAAGCTGCTTGGGTGGAGGTCCCACCGACGAGGTGGAAGAGGACCTACCCTTGCCCCTTAGTTTAGAACATTTCCTTCAAGGTTGTGTGGTAGGAGATTGTTGTTGGTATTGAAGGGAATACCGTCTATTGGCCTGGTAAGGAAAATGAGGGCATTGTCTGGCCTGGTAAGGGTAAGTGGCAGAGGTCTGGTAGAAGGGCCTCTTCTTAGCAGACCTGATTACTCCTGTGGACCTTGCTGTCTGACACATCTCCTTGACCTTCTTCAAGGTGTCGTCAGTAGAGGCTGAAAAAAGACCCTCTCCATCGAAGGGGAGGTCCTCAATGCAGGTCTTGTTCTCAGGAGCAAGGGCAGTAGAGCGGAGTCAGGCATGATGTCTAAGCGTAATGGCCGAAGCCATGCCTCTTATGTTTGAGTCAGCAATATGCATGTTTGTGGTTAGCTGAAACTGCGCTATTTGCATGCCTTCTCTCTGCAAGGCCAGAATCTGGGCGGGGTCAGATGCCCTACTCAATTCTGACCACACAGCCAGTGTTGGTAGCCACAGAGGGCGGAGCTATAGTTGGCAGCTCGCAGGGAGAGGGTCTCCGAGGAGAAAATTTTTCTGCCCAGAACATCTAGGTGCCTCCCTTTTCTATCTGCGGGGAACGTCTGTAGACCTCCGGCCCTAGATTTCAGAGAGGCAGCTGCTATGACGAGGGAGTTTGGGGCTGGATGTTTATAGAACATAGTCGCCCCTTCTCTGGGGATTGTATACAAAGAATCCGCCAGTTTGTTAGTGGGCTGGGCGGAGGAAGGTTTAGCCCATACCAACTTAGCGGGTTCCAGGAGCTGATCCAGCATGGGGATCATAATCTGGCCAGAGTCCCCTGACCCTAGAATGCCAAAGACTGACCCTGACTGAGCCTTTTTGACGACCTTCGTAGGTAACTTGGGGAGGGCAGCAACCATGCATTGTAACATGGCCTGAAAGGCCTTACTGTCCTCAGTGGAGAGGGTGAGATTCGGGTCAGAGATCGTGTCAGGGGGAGGTGGGGAGACGGTCTCATCCTCATCAGTTTGGGAAGCTGAGGAGGAAATGGAGGCTGAACATTCAGAGAGAGCCTCAACGTCAGTTGGGGCGGCGGGTGCAGTTGCCGCGATGGGGTTAGTCCCAGGCAGCTGTGGAATACCCAGAAGTACGTTAAGGAGAGAGGGTTCAGTTAGCGGGTCTAACCTTGTCTGCGCTTATTGCGTAGAGGGGATTTTTTGCTGCTGGTTCCATCAGCAATTCCGGTACCGTCGGTACCGTTCCGCGAGGCTCTCCTCGGGGTTGGCCCGGCTGCATCCCCGACTGTAGGGTGCAGTCTCGTGGAGAGTCGGGAGGTCTGGACACCGTTGCTGACAGCGGCACCTGAGGCGGTGCTGGAGGTCTGTATTGGCGACTGAGTCGAGCATGTTCCTGCTCCAGGAGAAGGAAATCTCTACTGGAGGGGTAAGGAGACCTGCTCCGAGACCAGCACCGAAAGTTCTTGTGCTCATACCCCTGGTACCGGCCAAAGTCCTCCGGGCGGTACCGTGTCTCTCTGTGAGGAGAACAACAGGAACATGGAGATCGGGAGCGTTGATCTCTATGGAAGTGGAAATGGGAGTCGATCTGCTCTCTCTTTAAGGCGAAAGCCACTTCCATGAGTTCCTGTCTCGGCGATCTAGATGGACCCGCTGGAACCGCGTGTAGGACGAGGCACGGGAATGCTCTTCACGATCCTCTGAGCGCTGCAGTACAGACGGCTGGGTAGGAGGTGGCGGAGGAAGCAGTACCAGGCTCCGGGCCCTTGGTTGCGGTACCGGGCTTCCTGTCCTCAGGTGAGGTACTGGGCTTCGGGCCCTTGGTTGCGGTACAGGGCTTGGTTGCATTGGAGGCAGTTCCGAGAACACTGTGTGCCCCTCAAGAGTCCGGGACACCATTGCATCGGCACTGACTGACCGCTTCTTTTTCTTGCGGTGTCTCGCTGGTGCTTGGAGCGCCTTTCCTTGGTGGCCAAAGTTGCGGTGCCAATGCCGGTACCGGGAGTATCCGGTACCACTAGTACGGGTTGTGGTACCAGGGCTGCAGGAGCCGGCCCGGGGGAGCGGCCTGCGAAGAGGCCAATGGATCTATGGGGGCCTGGCGTCCAGCCGAGAGGGACAGCGGCTCTTCTTCGCCCCCTTGGAGTGCTCTCCTGGTGAGGAGTTCCTGCAACCTCAGAATACATGCTCTTTTCGCTCGAGAGGAGAGGAGCGCACAGTGAGAGCAAGTTTTGGTGATATGCCCTTCTCCTAGGCAGGAGAAGCAGAGGTCGTGAGTATCGCTCACAGAGAGCATAGCGGGGCAGGAGGCACACCACTTGAAGCCCAGTTGTTTGGGCATGCTTTGCTACCGGTAGGGTAGGCGGGAGGTCCTCGAGGGGGGAACCCCGTGGGGTGGGGCAGAGCCCTACCACAAGTTGATTAATCTATTCTTTCTTCTTTGCTTCTAAGAAGAAACAGCAAGAATTTACCAGAGAAGAGAATTCTCCCCTGTGTGGTAAAATGCTGACTTGTGCTGGGAAGCACGGAGGTCTTCCGATCACGACGCGGTTGGAAGGAACTGAGGCGGCGAGGGCTCCGCCCCCTTTTTATAGACTCGCGCGCGATCTGAAAACCACACTTTCCTCCGAGCGGCAGGGGGGAGGGAGGGATGGAGCCCTCACCTTGTTCTAGATCTTTCCAGGCTATCTTCTGCCTAGAAACTGCTGACGAGGTTTTCTGGTACCTGCGGAGCAGGAAGTGAATCCCAATAGTGAGAATACGCGGAGCTCTCTCGAAGAACAGAGTTACTGGTAAGTAACCTCTATTCATGAAATTTGTTCAGCATTTCCGCTTCAGTACTTCAGTACTTCGGTATTTGCTTCTTCATTCACTTTGGTACTTTGTTCTTTGTTCACTTAGCTTTTTGGCATTTTATTTTGTACTTTGTGTATTTGACAGTACTATTTGGGAGTTTGCTTGTTGTTTTTAAATTTGAATGTGAATTTGAATTCAGTTGGGTTATCTGTTTGATGTAATTTATTTATTTATTGGGATTTTTATCTTGCACTTTCCCGAAGGCTCAGGGTCCCTTATAAAATAAAATAACAATGCGAATATAAAATGTACAAAAATTAAAACCCAATAAAATATAAACTATGTAAAAAGTAAGTAACCGCTATTCATGAAATCTGTTCCGCATTTCCGCTATCTTCTGCCTGGAAATTGGGATTCACTTCCTGCTCTGCAGGTACCGGAAAACCTCTTGTCAGCACAAGAGGTTTTCCGGTACCTGCAGAGCAGGAAGTGAATCCCAATAGTAAGAATCGCGGAGGTCCTCGAAGAAGAACTGAACATTTTCAAACCCAACCTCTGAATCTAAATTTGAGCAGGGTGCATCTGAGAAATAGTTCATTTATTTGAATTAATCATTTCAGCTCTGCTCCTCATTTGTTCCCTAATCTGCTTTTGCCTTCTCCAGTAGCAATGCATCCACACAGCTGCTGACTTCCATGTATTTCAATGGCTTGCCCCTTCCATCGAGGGGGGAAAAAAGCAAGGGATCATCACGGTGCACGGGAGTTGTAAAGATTTCACACAACACTCAGAATGTGGTTAATGCCACTATTTTTGAAAAGGGTGTTGTATGAATGAACGTCAAGAGTGTGTTGAGGAGAGGAGGCAGTCAACATTAGAGTTGCGGCAGGGGACCAGGGATGGAAAATAGGTGGTACTGATGTTGCTATTCTGACCCCTGCTGACTAACTGAACTGCACCAGTGTTGCAGCCACAGTGGAAACACCAAAGTCCTGTGGTGTATATATCACAGTTAGGCAGACATTCTGTCAAGCACATATTGACTGCCCCTGGTGCCATACTAGTGTAATCAGCATACCTGTATTGTGGACCTGTTCCCCTACTACTTTAAGTGATGGACAGGTGTAACATGAGAAATCTCTAACCCCAACAGCCCTGGTTCCTGTATGTTTTGGGATGAAGTAAGTCAAAAGGGTTGGTCGCTTCTCCTCAGCAGCTCCTGGTCCCATTGCATATAAGTCTGGGTGTTGTAGTGATAGCGCTTGAGCCGAGACCGGAGGAACTCATGAATAACTAGGCCCAGGCCTGGAAAGCTGGATATTTACATGTTAGAACAGCTTTGAATCAGCAGCAATGAGCAACCAGATGAGAAAGAGGTCTCTGGACTAAGAATGTGTAGGCAGCTGAATGTGAGATAGATAAGGGGGCTCTCGTGGGCATTATGGAAACCTGGCTGGACCTTGAGCCGGGGCCTGTCTTGGCTGACCTTGTTTCAGCTGGGTATTCCGTGCAGCATCAGTCATGGTCGGAGGGGCAGGGGGCCAGTGTAGCTATGATTTTTAGAGAGCGGTGGTCGCCTGTTAGGAGATATCCGGTGCAAACCATGGTAGGGATTGAGGCTCTTCACCTGGTGTTCGATTTGGCAGAGGACAGTTTGGGGGTGCTGCTCGTATACTGTGCATCTACCTGTACGACAGTTTCTCTGCATGCTCTGGCAGAGACGGTAGCGGGAGTGGTGTTGCCGTCCCCAAATGCATTCATCTGGGGGGATCTCAACATTCATGCCGACGCCGGTCTCGGGAGGGGTCCGGGGGGCATGAGTTCATGGCCACCATAGGCCTGTTCCAGATGGTCAGCAGCCCGACACACCAGGGGGGACATACTCTCGATCTCATGTTCTGCACCAGCCTTGAGGCAGGTGCTCCGCTACAGGGAAGATATCAACGGTGCCCTTGTCATGGTCGGATCATTATCTCCTACGGACCTCTCTCTCAGCACGTCTGCCCCCAGAAGGGTGTGGAGGCAATTTGAATGGTTTGCGCCTGGAGGCTAATAGAACCGGAACGGTTCGGGTTGGCCCTCGGAGAGTTACCCTCTGACCTCGACGACCATCTCATCGATGACCTCGTTGCACTATGGAACACTCTGCTGACTGAGGCCATTGATTGGACGGCTCCTAGACATTCGCTGCCCAGGTGACAGCACCGCAGGCCTCCGTGGTTTTCGGAGGAGCTGCAAGTGCTGAAGCGAGAAGGGCAGCGGTTGGAGCCAGTTTATGAGCATATGCCGAGGCTATGAGGGTAGCGAAAAAAGTTCTTTTCGCTGCTCTTATAGTGTCTGCAAAATTGCGCCCAGCAGAACTATTCCAGGTGGTGCGGGGGCTGGTCAGTCCGGCCTCCCTCGACCCTGGAGTGGAGTCATCTACAGCACACTGTCAGGGGTTTATACATTATTTATTTTAAGCTTGATGTGCATGTAGACTGTTTTCTCTTCCATCCGATGTTAACCCTGGGAACTTCTTGCTGCTGGGTTATGCCATGCCACTGGCTCCATCCACCGGCTCGCTGGCCTTACTGCCCCTCCAAACTAAAAACCCACCAGCCGCCCCTGGACAAAATGGTTCAGATTCACCATGATTTCGATGCTGCACTTATTACATTAGGAGAACAAGAGGTTATGGAAATCATACCTTTTATGGGATCAATTTCAGTCGGTGACACCCGTTGATGCGGTCAAGACCCTTGGGGCTGATAGAGCCACCTCTTGTGAATTAAGTTCCATGCCCGTCTTGGCTAATTAAATCTTACCGGGAGACAATGGGGCCATTGCTGCTGGGGGTGGTCAATGCCTCCCTTCAGGAGGGCAGAGTGTCAGGCTGTCTCAAAGAGGTAGTGGTGCGGCCTCTGCTCAAGAAACCATCGCTTGACGCTGACTCCCTGCTAGCTATCGACCTGTCTCTAACCTTCCCTTTTTNATAAAATGTACAAAAATTAAAACCCAATAAAATATAAACTATGTAAAAAGTAAGTAACCGCTATTCATGAAATCTGTTCCGCATTTCCGCTATCTTCTGCCTGGAAATTGGGATTCACTTCCTGCTCTGCAGGTACCGGAAAACCTCTTGTCAGCACAAGAGGTTTTCCGGTACCTGCAGAGCAGGAAGTGAATCCCAATAGTAAGAATCGCGGAGGTCCTCGAAGAAGAACTGAACATTTTCAAACCCAACCTCTGAATCTAAATTTGAGCAGGGTGCATCTGAGAAATAGTTCATTTATTTGAATTAATCATTTCAGCTCTGCTCCTCATTTGTTCCCTAATCTGCTTTTGCCTTCTCCAGTAGCAATGCATCCACACAGCTGCTGACTTCCATGTATTTCAATGGCTTGCCCCTTCCATCGAGGGGGGAAAAAAGCAAGGGATCATCACGGTGCACGGGAGTTGTAAAGATTTCACACAACACTCAGAATGTGGTTAATGCCACTATTTTTGAAAAGGGTGTTGTATGAATGAACGTCAAGAGTGTGTTGAGGAGAGGAGGCAGTCAACATTAGAGTTGCGGCAGGGGACCAGGGATGGAAAATAGGTGGTACTGATGTTGCTATTCTGACCCCTGCTGACTAACTGAACTGCACCAGTGTTGCAGCCACAGTGGAAACACCAAAGTCCTGTGGTGTATATATCACAGTTAGGCAGACATTCTGTCAAGCACATATTGACTGCCCCTGGTGCCATACTAGTGTAATCAGCATACCTGTATTGTGGACCTGTTCCCCTACTACTTTAAGTGATGGACAGGTGTAACATGAGAAATCTCTAACCCCAACAGCCCTGGTTCCTGTATGTTTTGGGATGAAGTAAGTCAAAAGGGTTGGTCGCTTCTCCTCAGCAGCTCCTGGTCCCATTGCATATAAGTCTGGGTGTTGTAGTGATAGCGCTTGAGCCGAGACCGGAGGAACTCATGAATAACTAGGCCCAGGCCTGGAAAGCTGGATATTTACATGTTAGAACAGCTTTGAATCAGCAGCAATGAGCAACCAGATGAGAAAGCGGTCTCTGGACTAAGAATGTGTAGGCAGCTGAATGTGAGATAGATAAGGGGGCTCTCGTGGGCATTATGGAAACCTGGCTGGACCTTGAGCCGGGGCCTGTCTTGGCTGACCTTGTTTCAGCTGGGTATTCCGTGCAGCATCAGTCATGGTCGGAGGGGCAGGGGGCCAGTGTAGCTATGATTTTTAGAGAGCGGTGGTCGCCTGTTAGGAGATATCCGGTGCAAACCATGGTAGGGATTGAGGCTCTTCACCTGGTGTTCGATTTGGCAGAGGACAGTTTGGGGGTGCTGCTCGTATACTGTGCATCTACCTGTACGACAGTTTCTCTGCATGCTCTGGCAGAGACGGTAGCGGGAGTGGTGTTGCCGTCCCCAAATGCATTCATCTGGGGGGATCTCAACATTCATGCCGACGCCGGTCTCGGGAGGGGTCCGGGGGGCATGAGTTCATGGCCACCATAGGCCTGTTCCAGATGGTCAGCAGCCCGACACACCAGGGGGGACATACTCTCGATCTCATGTTCTGCACCAGCCTTGAGGCAGGTGCTCCGCTACAGGGAAGATATCAACGGTGCCCTTGTCATGGTCGGATCATTATCTCCTACGGACCTCTCTCTCAGCACGTCTGCCCCCAGAAGGGTGTGGAGGCAATTTGAATGGTTTGCGCCTGGAGGCTAATAGAACCGGAACGGTTCGGGTTGGCCCTCGGAGAGTTACCCTCTGACCTCGACGACCATCTCATCGATGACCTCGTTGCACTATGGAACACTCTGCTGACTGAGGCCATTGATTGGACGGCTCCTAGACATTCGCTGCCCAGGTGACAGCACCGCAGGCCTCCGTGGTTTTCGGAGGAGCTGCAAGTGCTGAAGCGAGAAGGGCAGCGGTTGGAGCCAGTTTATGAGCATATGCCGAGGCTATGAGGGTAGCGAAAAAAGTTCTTTTCGCTGCTCTTATAGTGTCTGCAAAATTGCGCCCAGCAGAACTATTCCAGGTGGTGCGGGGGCTGGTCAGTCCGGCCTCCCTCGACCCTGGAGTGGAGTCATCTACAGCACACTGTCAGGGGTTTATACATTATTTATTTTAAGCTTGATGTGCATGTAGACTGTTTTCTCTTCCATCCGATGTTAACCCTGGGAACTTCTTGCTGCTGGGTTATGCCATGCCACTGGCTCCATCCACCGGCTCGCTGGCCTTACTGCCCCTCCAAACTAAAAACCCACCAGCCGCCCCTGGACAAAATGGTTCAGATTCACCATGATTTCGATGCTGCACTTATTACATTAGGAGAACAAGAGGTTATGGAAATCATACCTTTTATGGGATCAATTTCAGTCGGTGACACCCGTTGATGCGGTCAAGACCCTTGGGGCTGATAGAGCCACCTCTTGTGAATTAAGTTCCATGCCCGTCTTGGCTAATTAAATCTTACCGGGAGACAATGGGGCCATTGCTGCTGGGGGTGGTCAATGCCTCCCTTCAGGAGGGCAGAGTGTCAGGCTGTCTCAAAGAGGTAGTGGTGCGGCCTCTGCTCAAGAAACCATCGCTTGACGCTGACTCCCTGCTAGCTATCGACCTGTCTCTAACCTTCCCTTTTTAGGGAAGGTTATTGAGCAGGTGGTGGCTCAGCAGTTGCAGGGGCATCTCGACCACGTCGGTTTTTTTGATCCCTCGCAGTCGGGATTTCGTCCAAGTCATGGCACGGATACTGCGCTTGTGGGCTTGGTGGATGATCTGCGCTGAGAGATGGACCAGGGCCGCTCGACCCTGTTGGTCCTATTAGATCTGTCAGCTGCTTTTGATACGGTGGATCACGAGATGTTGGTGGTGCGCCTGCAGGAATGTGCAGTGGTGGGCAGGACTGTTCTTGAATGGTTCCGTTTGTTCCTGACCAGGAGAACACAATGAGTGGTACTAGGGGAGTGTTTTTCATCATACCGAGACCTCACGTGTGGTGTCCCGCAGGGTTCGGTGTTGTCCCCCCTCTTGTTCAATGTATACACGCAGCCTCTCAGCGAGGTGATCAGGAGATTTGGCGTACGGTGTCACCAGTATGCGGATGACACTCAGCTATACCTCTCTTTTTCAACCAACCCAGACCTCACAGTCTCTGTGCTTACTCAATGTCTGATGGCTGTGGGGGATTGGATGAGGGCTAATCAACTGAGGCTGGATCCCGACAAGATGGAGGTGGTGCAGGTGGGGAAGGCAATGGAGTTAACGGCCTCCCATCATTGGTGGGGTCTGTCCTCTGTTGGTTCCCCAGGTACGGAGTCTGGGGGTACTCCTCGATGCACAGCTCGGCCTGGATGTCCAGGTGGGGGCTGTGGCAAGGGATGCCTTTCGCCAATTACATCTGCTACGTCGGCTTAGGCCATACATGCTGGACTCTGACCTGGCCACCATCATTCATGCTTTCATCACCTCTAGACTAGACTATGGTAACGCACTCTATGTGGGGCTACCCATGGTGACGGCCTGGAAGCTGCAGCTGGTGCAGAATGCGGCAACCCATCTCCTGGTGGGACTGGGCCGCCGGGAGCACATTACAGCAGTGCTCTGCTCTCTGCACTGGCTGCTGATAGTCTTCCAAGCCCGATTCAAGGTGTTGGTTTTAACCTATAAAGTCCAAGGTGGCCTTGGTTGACGATCTCCGCCGAGAGATGGATGCAGGATGTTCGACATTTCTAATCTTGCTAGATCTCTCGGCCGCTTTTGACACCGTGGACCATGGGCTGCTGTTGAGACGGCTGTGTGACCTGGGGGGTCTGGACGGGACTGTTCTTGAATGGTTCCACTTACTCCTCTCAGAGAGAAGCCAGCAGGTGGCGTTGGGGGGTGACATCTTGCCCCCACGCCTTATCCTGCGGCGTTCCGCGGGGTTCTATTCTGTCTCCACTGTTATTTAATGTCTATGTGCAGCCCTTGGGGGAGGTCATGAGAGGGTTCGGGTGCGATGTCACCAATATGCTGATGATACTCAGCTGTACCTCTCTTTTTCAACTGACCCAGACCCTGCTGTCTCGGTGCTATCCCAGTGTTTGGAGGCCATGGCGGAATGGATGTGGCAGAGCAGACTGAAGCTCAACCCCAATAAGACGGAGGTGATGTTGGTGGGGAGAGCGAAGGAGGTGTCGGCCCCCCGGATTGGGGGGGGTTCACCCTCCTATAGCTCAGCAGGTTCATAGTCTGGGGGTGATATTGGACGCAGATCTCCGCCTGGAGCGACAGGTGGAGGTAGTGGCGAAGGACGCTTTCTGCCAGTTGTATCTGGTGCGGAGGCTGCGTCCATACATCTCCAGCCCGGACCTGGCCTCCCTCGTCCATGCCTTCGTCACCTCGAGGCTGGACTACTGCAATGCGCTCTATGTGGGGCTGCCCTTGTTCCTGGTTCGTAGGCTGCAGCTAGTGCAGAATGCAGCAGTCCAGCTCCTTGCGGGGACGGGTTTTTTGGAGCACATAACACCTGTGCTCCGGACTCTGCACTGCTTGCCAATAGCGAGCCAAGCCAGGTTCAAGGTGTTGGTATTGATTTATAAGGCCCTTCACGGTCTGGGCCCCTTGTACCTCAGGGACCGCCTTGCCCTCCGTGCCCCAGAGTGGCTCCTTCGGTCTGCCGGGGGTGCCTTCTTGGAGGTTCCCCGTGTTAAGTGGGGGGCCACAATGGAGAGGGCATTCTCAGTGGCTGGGTCGCGCCTTTAGAACTCCCTCCTGGAGGAAGCTTGCCTGGCCCCAAGCCTTTTAACATTTCGGCTAATTTGTAAAACCTGGCTGTTCGCCTAGGCCTTTGGGGAGGGGGGGAGGGGGGCTTAGGGGTTCTTTATCCCCCTCCACCCTTTATTTATTCTGTTATTTATTACTGTTCCCAGGTCCTGTTTTAATGGTTATTATTTTAAGAGTGTTTTAAAATATTCTATAGTTATATTTTTATATTCATTTGAGACTGTAAGCCGCCCCGAGCTGTTTCAGGAGGGGCGGGGTATAAATGTGAGCAAATAAATAAACAAACAAACAAACAGTCTGGGCCTTGCCTGTCTGCGAGACTGCCTCACCCCCTGGGTACTGGATCGGCCCTTGTGGTCATCGAGGGATGCCCTCCTTGTGGTCCCCCAAATCTTCCAGGGGGGCAAACAGGGGAGGGCGTTGTTGGTGGCCGGACCGAGGAACTCCCTTCTGGTGGGGGTACATCTGGACCCGAACCTCCCTCCTTTCGTAAAAGCTGCAAGACCTGGCTGTTCCGCCAGGCGTTTGGCGGGGGAGATGGGGGGGAGGAGAGGGATGAGGGTGTAGGGGTGTGTTTGATAGTTTTATGATTTTTGGTTGTTACGCTGTTGTGAGCTGCCCCGAGCTGCCTGTGGCAGGAGAGGTGGGATACTAAATTTATTTAAATAAAATAAATAAAATAACCTTGGAGAGGGAGCAAGCTGGCTCTATCTTCTAGTCTTGAATCAACAATGTAACATTCTCAACAGTGTGATGAGTTTAGTACTCGGTGGAGATATGTTGTCTTTTTTCTCTTTTTGTATTATTTGTCAACATTGTAGCTACCATAGAATATTTACCATAACAATGTGTTACGCACCTGAGACTTCGCATCCGCTTGAATGTTTGTTTGTCTTCTCCCCTCTCTCCCACTGTCCCCTCTCCCTGTCTCCCCCCCTTTGTCTTTTAGATTGTAAGCCACAGGCAGGGACGTGTCTAATTCTATGTTCTGTACAGCACCAGGTCACACGACTGGCGCTATATAAATGTCTAATAATAATAAATAATAATGTGTGTCATTCAAAGATGCAGGATGTGATACACATGTAACAATTTCATCATGTACTCTTTCATACGTTATCTAACTGGTTCTCGTCTAATATGTAAACAAATATTCTGTATATAAACCAGGGTCTGGGACAACCCTTCAGACCTCCTCTGCCTGTGAGCTATCTTGGGGGTCTCCAGAGGCTTTGTGTCAATACCGCGGCTGTTCACTTTTGCTCTGTCAATACACTAGATTGTTATTTGGCATATTCCTTGTGTCCAGTTCTGTGTCTATTCCTCGGGGTCAGCTACTGGCTCCAGGTCGCTGGGTACTTCCAACAGGTGTACCTATGGACACGTCTGAGAGTGAGGCAAAAAGCAGGCTAGAGCTGAGGAAAAAAATTACTGCCCTGGCACTGTTGGCACAAAGTAGTTATGTTGAGTTCTCCTACCAGCAGTTGGCTTTGCCAATGTTGCCCTTGTGATAATCAACATGGCAGGAGGACAGGAAGCCCTCGCAACTTTACCAAGGAGGACAAACTTGCCTCCATTCCCACCTGCTTGCCCTAAGCAGTCCAAAGTGGGAGGGAAGGGCTCCAGCACCACCCCCTCAACTGCTAAAGCCTCACACCACAAAAATGGTGACAGACCCACCCTCTTGTCCAGCTTCTGAGAAATTCAAATGGTGGCAGAGAGCAGCGTGGTGGGGAATCATGAGGTACTGGAATTACACAGGCCCGCCGCTGTTCCCTCTGCCCCCAATTCAGTATATTGTCCTCTTTGTCTCCCTGAGCAGAGCTGTCAAGCAGAAATAATCCTGCACAGACCATCTCTCTCCACGATTCCAAGGAGAGAGGTCCCAAAGCTGTTTGTCCAATTCTGACATTTCAACATTTCAAAATCTTTCACCAAATTTTATCCAATGTTTCTTTGACCTCAGTAGAGCCAGGATTCTACCCAACAATTCCAAAGTGATGCAGTAAGTGCCTCCAAGCCTGGCATCTGCCAATACAAATCTGTATTTACAAAGGCAAAACCACCACAACCATCAATATCTTCCTGCTACCATGCAGGACACCTCACCAAAGTACTCAGGAAACTAGACAGTGACATGGAAATGTCGCAGCCAATGTTGACTTTCAAAGCATGTACAGGTGATAACAAACAAGGATGAGGTTTAGTACAGACGTAGTATTGTTCGTTAGAGAGCTCAAACTCTTTCAGAAATGAATCTCTCTCTGCTTCACGGACAAGGAGACAGAGTCACAGAATTCTTTGTTAAAGACAGTTCTGCTTTAAAGGACAAGGAGACCCAAGTTAAGTCACACACTGGGGCCACCTATACACCCACTGCTACAGCAGACCCAGCTCACCCAGTCACTTCCTGCCTGCTGCCTCCACTATGAACTCCATGTGGAAAAATTCACCTTAACTATATTACTGCAGACCAGCATCAAAGTTGGGGCATGAGGTGCAGGGCAGAAGAGGTCTAGAGCTAATGGCCAATGCATGGTGCCTCGCTGCCCCTCCAGCTAATAGTGTTTGTATGGTAACCACAGTGCAAACTCTGGAGTCCTATGATAGTGGTTCCTTGGCTATGCAAGCATGCCAACAGACACACACTGGCTCCGATACCAGCTGGGTAAAATTTAATCCAGTCTTTGATCAAATTTTCACGGCAGCTTGCTGGTAAATTTAGGACTAGAGACCTAGGTCTGTACGTTCTCAGATATGTAAACAACGTTCTGTATATAAACCGGGGTCTGAAACAGCTCTTCAGACCTCCTCTCCCTGTGAGCTATCTTGGGGTCCCCAGAGTCTTAGGCCATTTTAAATGGGCATGGCTGGGGGGCGGGTCTGTGTGCACTGCATGGAGCGCCCACGCACATTGGGGGGGGGAGGATCAAATGGGCCAGGGATGGGGGTGTAATGGGGGTGTGCCCCTACCCCCCCAGTTTGGCCTGTCCCCACATGAAGCATCCCAGATTTCCCCCCAGAGCTCTGGGCGGGCGGTGCATGGGTCGTGGGAGCACGCACCCGCCCACACCACCTTCAGAGGGGCGCTCGGGTGGGTGGAGGATGGGTGGGCCTCCGTGGGCAGAACTGGTCTAAGAATAGCCTAGGTGTCAGTACTGTGGCGGTTCACTTTGCTCTGTCGATAAACAAAATTGTTGTTTGGCATATCTTGTGTCCAGTTTCCATGTCTATTCCTTGGGGTGAGCTACTGGCTCCAGGTCGCTGAGTACCTCCCCTCATTCTTATCACTAGATCATACTAGCATCAAGGACTGTTTTGCTCAGGTAAATGTGTGTTTGTGTATACAGGTGTGTTGCCCTCACACCATCTTGCAGCTGAGTTTTCAGAGACTCATCTGAAAACCTGGCCATGAGCATCTCCTGGCCAGCTCCCTTTTTCCTTTAAAAAAAAAAAAATTCCATCTGTGCTACAAGCCCAACCATAGTTACTAGTTATAAGGGAAAGATCCACTGCCAGTAAAAGAAAAATGGAAAAACAGTCTTAGAGAAAAGGGTGTCCTGCATATGAGCATAACTGCCATACTGGGTCATACCAATGGTCCATGTAACCCAGTATTCTGTCTCCAGCAGCGGCCACTACAGCATGCTTCTGAAAAAATGTTCAAGAAAACACAGGACATCTATGGAATGATCCATTCCCAGTCATTGTTCACTCCCAAGCAACCTGAGGACACCACCCTGAGCACAAAGTTGCCTCCTCTGACCAACCTGGCTAATAGGAGGGCCATTGATAGCTATCTTCCATCTTAACTGCAGCATATGGAGAGAGAGGGTGGTTGTCCTGTTGATCCCAGATTAAGGAAATTGAGACGAATAGTTCAGAGGATATCTTTTATTGGACCAACTTCTGTTGGTGACATTTTGCAAGTGTTGGGCCACAAAGGGCTCTTCCTCAAGCATGTCACAAGTCAGAATATCTGACTTGTGACATGTCTGAAGAAGGGTCCTTTCTGGCCTGAAAGCTTGCATATTCTCACCAGCAGAAGTTGGTCCAATATATGAGCTCTTCTGAGCTACTTTGTCTCCATCCTAATTAACAGCAGCCAAGTGTGTAGAATGTGCTTCATGGGAAGCATGTTCTATAGGAAGGGGGTCTGTCTAAACTAGGGGTTGGGAACTTCAGGCCCAGGGCTAAATGCAACGGATGGACATCCAGAGGAAATTGCTGATTCAGGTCCATTATGGATCCAGTTCTGTAATTTCCAGATTTAAATATGGATTCCGATTAGTAATCTGTATTTAAATCTATTAATTTTTTTTTTTAAATTAAAAAGTCATTGTGCATGCATAAGTGGCCAAACTGTTCTGCACATGCACATCCTTTTCAAAATGGTGTTGATAGCACTGCTGCCATTTTGGGAAGAGGCAGCCGGTCTGCGCATGTGCAAAATGGCCACTGCGCATATGCAGACTGGTTACCCTTTTCCAAAATGGTGATGCTGCTGCTGCCGCCATTTTGGAAAAGGGCATGCACGCGCATAAAGTCTGGTGGCCATTTTGCACATGTGCTATAGCTTAATTAATTAATTAAATTTTTCTATAGATTTAAAATCGAACCACAATGGGTGTGTTTCCATTGTTGCTGTTCGGTACAGATGAATCTATAATGGCCCGTTACGAGCAGTTACAGATTAATCCAAATCCATAGTCCCCCTCCCCCTCCCCCCATCAAATGCAGTCTGCAGCAAGTTTTTACATGGTCTCTTTCCACTTTCTAGCCTCCTAGATCCAGTTCCTATCCTTAAGCATTAAAAAACGGAGCTCAGAGTAAGGAAGCAGGGATGAGGGCATGTTCACAAACAGAGGGAACAGTTCCACGCAGGGCTGGCCTTACCACACGGCGACCTGGGATGACTACCCTGGGCCCCACAGTGGGCCCGGTTTTTACCAGGGCAGAGTGTGAGGGCCCCACTCCCTCCCACAGTCCCCAAACATGAACTTTAGGGCCCCATGTAAGGTGCCCCCCATTAGGGAGGTGCCACCAGAGGCCCTGCATTTTATCTCCATCCTGGGCCCAGCAAATTCTAAGGCTGGCTCTGGATCCATGGCACAGATCCATGATCTGGACTCGCCTATTCTTGAGCACACTATGCCTGCCCACAACTTCTATGCAGCCCTTGAAGCTTGTACTAATTTGTATTGAACCTTACAGGAAGGGTAGGGTAGAAATTTAAATAAATACATAAAATAATTTTCAAAGAGGCCCCAGGGAGGGGAAAAGTTCTCCGTCCCTGGTCTAAAGACCTGAAGTGGTTTTGTTTTTTAAAATATCAGTACAGCATCAGAAGAGGGAAACTTTTAAAGTTGATCTGAATGACTAGCCATTGCTGTTTAAGGGCAAATTAAACTAGGCAAACCCAGCCGGCCCTCAGCAAAAAGTCAATGCTAGAGATAATAATAATAATTTTATTTGGGTAGCATCCCACCACCACCAAACGGTGCTTAGGGAGCTTTACAAAATAAAATACAATAAAAGATGCAATAAAATAACCTAAAATCAATTTTAAAGGGGAAGATAAAAAGGAAGGAAAATATACACTAACGGTTACCAGAAATGAGTCTACTAAAAACACCTGGAGAAAAAAAAAAGAAAAAAAAAAAAAGACTTCATGTGCTTTTAAAAGGTGAGGTAAATAATTTTAGGCAAGGATTCTTGTTCACTGAATTTCCCACGTTTTTTCCAGTAGGAAAAATGCAGTGAATATGGGTCCCTGATTGGCGGTCAAGCATTTAAAATTCCTAGACCAAAATTATTTATTTATTTATTTATTCCAATTTATAACCTGCCTTTCCATAAAGTTTCAGGCCAATAACAAGAAAGATGATAGATAGATTAGACAGAACCAATTTAAAATCTGAACTATATAAAAAATCCATTTAAAAACAACAACATCCCAGACCCTATTCCCTGCCTGCCAAATGTCTGGCCAAATAAATAGGTTTTACATTGCCTCCCAAAAAAGCTTGGGCTTTGGAGAACCTCCAGGGGAAAGGAGCTCCAAAGCTATGAGAGTCTGAGACAGCCACCAAGAATGCCTCTCTGCACACCCGTGCCTTATGGGTTTGGAGCAGCAATACAGAATAATCAAGATTAAGAATACATACTCTCTTTTGGTTTGTATTGTAAAGTAAGAGTTCATGCAAACATCAGTGTGGGGGTAGTGACCGCTGTTCAGTGATCATTACGGCTCAGCTAGGATGGAGATTGCCACAGTACTACTATGGTTTACACTGTTCATCTGAAGGCTACCAAAGTGGAGTAGTTACTTCATTTTAATTAAATCAAATTAAACCTGTTTATTGGCCCAAGTCTCCATGTGGTAGAAGAAGCAAGAGATGGACTGTGACTAATCTGTTCCTGGAGAAACTTACCCAGGCAGTACTTTCTGACAAGGACTTTACAATTCAGTTCATTCTGTGTATCTACTACAGATGTCTCCAAACAGTGGAGACAAATTAATAGCGATATCTTTTATGGGACCAAGTACAGTTGGTGGTCCAATAAAATAATTTAAAAAAATTAATAAAAATAGTTGGTTCCATAAAAGAAATCACTGTACTACTTTGTCTTTGTTGTCTATTTTTGTGACCAGCACGGCAACCTTATTTTCCAAACATTGAGTCAGCACACCAAGTGATCTGCAGCCATGATCACAAACTAAATGCTATTTCATATACTTTGCATTTATTAGTTATATAGTCCTGTTCAGGCTCAGGGTGGCATTGTCTTTGTTACTATCTGGAATCATGGGATTATGTTTTAGTGTCACAATAGGGTCACACAGGCTAAAAGATTGGAACGGTGACAGACTATATGGGGTAGGAAATTATAGGATACTGTATTTATACTGGCATTGTAGCCCTGGCATAACCACAGAGTGGGCTGCAAGTGTTCAGATAAGACAGTACTAGGTGGTAGCTAAGGAGGAAAGAAGCTTTTTATAAGGCACAAAGGAGAGTTAACTTCCATTGACTTCTCATGATTTGCAAAGTATCTGGATTGCTGGACTAATTTATGTACACAGCCTATGATTTTCATGGGAGATGGATATACATCCCTCGCCTTTTATGCCTTTGATAGTCTTTCCCCTTAGCTTACAGAGTCTGGTCGGAGTGCTCCTCTCACATCGACTTCAGAACCTTGCAAGATCACATTTGAAAAGAACCCTTTCGTGAAGGTAACGAAAATGCAGATGTGCTCCAAAGTGTTATGAAAATAGATGATCTCAGGCCTGCCTGGTAAATAAACATTGCAAGAGGCTGTTTCACATCTTTGTAGTAGCAAATCTCAGCACTTAACCAGTAATGCCGTAAGTCCTATCAAGAGTACACTGAAAGGTGGAATAAATTTCATGGAGAACAATGCTGGTGATGTATGCATATGACCAATGAACAATAAAACTGCAGAATGGCAGGGGAAAATGCATACAGTCAATACAATAAAATCAGCACAAATATAGGCTCATGTAAGCAAATAAATTTAACAATCCAAATATTTTACAACATACACACACCGAGCACTATCCTTTTCCCCCTCTCCCCCACCTAGAAATCTTAGGGTAAAAAAAATGAAACTGTTTTGCATTTCGGTATATTGTAAAGGCATCAGCGGCTGTCTTCACAAATTACCATTCATCTAGGCGTTGTTGTGGAAATTTTCAAGGGATTTGCAGTAATTATATGACAAAATGCTTGCAAATCTCACTCATTGCTGAATAGAAACACACGGGTCAAAGATTGAACACTTTCAGCTTGGTAATTTGTAAATGTCAATCAGAACAGGGGGCCACTGGAGGTGTGGAGACATAAACAGCAGAAAGCAGAGTGATTCCGTGGCAACCAGAAAGAGACTTCTCAATGCAGATTATAAAAGGTGTGGGATAGTTTTACTTCCCAGCCGCCCCCGCCCTCCCCCCCCCTCCCCACCTCTTTTAAACAAACTGATCACCTTGCACCATGAGAAGAGGAAAGTGGGGAGTGGGGGAAGAAAGGCAGGAAAAACAGTTTAAATAAAACCGGTGAGATTAAATTAACTGATACATACATTCGCAGAGGTAGATCGTTTGCTGTGCAATAAATATGGACTCCTATCTTCCCTTCCCCAAGACAGCAAGGAAAGCAAAATAAAATTAAAAGATATAACAATAAAAATTATAAATGCATTGCAGTCCCTAGAGACCCACACAGCCTGTAATGAAGGCTGCATCTGAGTTGGTTAGTATGTTATCTGTTCAGACCATAAAGAGGTAGCAGGAGTCAACGTGAGAGGGTCTTTACAGACCCTCCCTCCAAAAACCAAGAAGGGAGGTATTTAGAATAGGAGTTCACTTTAAAAGCCAAAGGGACGTATTTCCATTTTCCTGGGTTCTGGGATGGCATTTTTTTAAACTAAAAAACAAAACAAAAACACACTAGAGACTCTACACCTCTCTGTGGAAAATACATTAAAATGACCTGATTTGCTTCTAAAGAGAAGCATCTTTTATACACAGCAGATATTTCAAACGCAATTATGTCTGATCTCTGAAATGGGTACTGAGAATTCAAAACAGTTGCCTTCGGTGATCTGTAGGTTGAATGGGGTTGGGGTGGAGTTGGTAGCCTTTTTCAGTGTTCAAAGGGTGACATTTTGTCTTCTTTAAGTTTTCAGTGTTCAAAGATATAAAAAGAAAACGATGAGATTTTGTTGTTTTGTTACAACTGAAACTATGGCTGTTTTTATACGAGCTGCGGTGCGGGGGGGGGGGACCGGTGTGCGCTGCAGCAGCGCGGGAAGTGCAGGGGGGCCAATGCACACAATTGCACACCAATCCCCCATGCATCCCCACTCATGACGCAACCTCTGTTTTCAGCAGTTGCTCCATGAGTGGGGATGCGTGGGAGCACACATGCACCCCCACTCACCAGCCACGGCACGCACACGGGCGGCACCCACTCATGCCCACACAGCAGATCCGCGAGAGCATGAGAGAGACCATCTCGTGTAAAGACGGCCTGTGTTTTGGATGTGTTCTCACTATTTATGTCATTCCTGCATTGTTTCTACTAGAAAAATTAATAAATCTCAAAACCTACCTCTTCTGTCAGGTCTGCCCCAACTCCTCACCTCCATAGATTATTTGTTTATACTACTTTTACTGCCTCATGCTTTAGGATCCCTCTCCTTCCCTTTAACTAAGGCAAGCAACCGCTCAGCTTCACAAATGTATCACTATCCTTCCCTATGTTCTCCTCCCCATGTGCATTCTAGATTATAAGCCCCTCAGGGCAAGGACCTGTCTATATAACTACTACCATTCAGAACCAGGCACGTTGCTGGCATTAGCTTAATAAATACAATTAAATAAAATAAATAAATAAATAGATAGCAGTGGGATTCCCCATAGTTGTTTCTCCATTCCAGCCGGGCCATCCTCATTCTCAAGGGGTTGAACAAAACGCATGTTGTATTCAGCACTTGTTACCCCGCCCCTCCCGCCCAAGGCAGCCCACAAAAATAAAAACACATTTTTAAGACTCACACAGGGCCCTGCAAAAACAACAAAACAGGGATAAGAGGGACCATAACCTCCCACATAGTTAACCCCCCCCCTAAAATATAGAACACAAAACCCCACCCCAATACTAAACAATAAAAGCCCACCATCACACACACACACACACACCCAAAGGCCTGGCAGAACAGCCAGGTCTTGCATTGATGCTGAAAAGAAGAAAGATCCGGGGCCACAAGTCTCCACCAGGAAGGAATTCCACAGCCGTGGAGCAGCCACTGAGAACGCCCTCTCCATCGTAACCCCCTGGAACACCTGGAGGACCTCGAGAAGGGCACTCCCGGATGACCACAGGGGCCGGGCAAGGGCGAGTGAGGTGATCCCACAGATAAGTAGGGTCCAAGTCGTGTAGGGCCTTATAGGTAAGAACCAGCACCTTGAATCTGGCCCTTAAGACTACAGGCAGCCAGTGCAGAGAACGGAGCACTGGTGTAATGTGCTCCTGGTGGCCCGTCCCCATAAGGAGGCAGGCTGCCACATTCTGCACCAGCTGCAGTCTCTGAACCGTCACCATGGGCAGCCCCACGTAATGCACGTTACAACAGTCCAGTCTTGAGGTAATGAAAGCATGGATGATAGTGGCCAGGTCAGAGTCTGAGATATATGGCCGAAGCCAACGCACCAGATGTAACTGGCGAAAGGCACTCTGCCACATTACACAGTCATCTCCACCCACTCTCTTTGTAAGGAGGATCCGAGCCTCCGGCTGTGGCCCACAGGGATCGGAGGTGGTGCTTGGTTCTATAGCACCGCTGCTGCTAGGCTGTGGCACAACCTACTGGATTTTGCCATGTGGATTCCTTGTTCCAGCCCTTGCCACCACCACCACCACACACACACCCCGAGTTTCCTGACTGGCTGCCTGCCAACATATAAGGCTAGTAGTAGTGGCAGGAAGCTGGATGGAGCAAGGTGTCACATTTCTAATTCCTGTGGCCTGCCTTGCTGCTAGCCCCTCTGTTTTGGATTTCCTCGCTCTGCTTGGAACCTGCTTGCTCTGAACCCGCTTACCTTTTACCCCAAATCTCTGCATTCCTGCCCCGAATCCCTGTGCACCTGCTCTGCACCTCTGTGCCTTTGCTCTGGGTACCTTGTCCTTTTTTAGAACCAACCATTTACCTTAAAATGTAGTTGTTGTGAGCCACCCCGAGCCGTCTGTTGATGGGAGGGTGCGGGATATAAATTTTAATATAAATAAATAAATTAAATTAAAAGTGCCTGACCCTGTGCTGGATCCAGACCTGATCCTGTAACTGCTTATGGATCCAGATGTCCTGACACTCCCTTGATATGACAAGGACCAACGGCCGCTTTGCTGTAGTCGTGGCCAGTTCCATGGACCAGCTGAGACCCACTTACTGTGCAACCTGCCATTATCCCCAGTTTGAGAACTACTGCTCCACCCTTCTGTATCATTTCAGGTCTGCACAGCACTAGGCCTCATCCATGGCTTTTGTTGTGACATTCGCAACATTTTGGGCACTCACCTGTGCACAGCATGGAAGCACGAATTCTGGAATTCTGCACCAACATTTCATGAAAATGTTCATCCTCCATTTTGAAAGCAATATTCTTTTCAAGTTTTTGTACAGCCATATTTAAAAAAACTGCAGGAGACTGATAGCTCAATAGATTAGTAAACTTTCAGGTCTACGTTGCCGATTCAAGTTCAGAGGAGGATTGACATTGATCAAAAGCTATTTACTATGAGAGAGATGCTTAGTGACCACCGGCCTTGGTGTAGTTCCTAATATGCAAAGGAGTGTTGGTTAATATGCAGTGTAAGACCTGTTTATTTGGCCGGGCTTTTAGCAAGCCATGATAGGATTTGGGAGTGGTTTTAGTGGATTTTATATTTTTATTGGTTCTTATTTTTGTACATTTCATGATTATATATTTTGTATTGTGAGCTGCCCTGAACTTTCAGGGAAGGAAGGGATAAAAATCCAATAAAAATAAATAAATAAATAATTTAATTTGTATAGCACCCCCCCACCAAATGGTGCTCTGAGTGCTCCATGTAAAATTCAGTTAAAAACCATTTAAAGGGGGAAGGTAAAGAGGGGTGATAAGATACATTAAAGGGAACTAGCAGCACGACACTGCTACAGACTTTAGAATAGTTAAAGACTCAGAGCAACCAGGGCCAGCAGTCATGGCTATGCCTTACTAGATGCAATGACTGCCTGTCATGACAGGGGGCTGGGTGTTGGGAGCACAGTGCAGCCGGGGTTGCCCGGCTGCACATATGTTGTGCTCCCAGCCCTGCCCGGGCGGTGCAGCCGGCGGGACGGCTCCTCAGCCCAGCACAGTCACGTCAGGTTGGTGCCCCAACATCGCCCGGGTCATGTCGCCCAGAATTTTCCGCCTGGAGAGTGGTACTGCCGGCTGAACTTCTGTTTTTACCCATAGTTTTAGGGGCTTCTTAATGCATGAACTTGTGAGAAACTTGCATAATAAAAATTGCAAAAATTTCAGTTTTCTTTTTTAAGACAAAGTTTTATGTCTTCATGCTGGGGACAAAAACTTGAAAATGTGGCTACTGTACATCCTGGAGGCTCAACAGCCCAATTTAAAGAATGCAATTGAATTGTTTAAAAAGTTGTGATTTTAACACTAAACTCATGAATTTGGAAACCTTAGAAAATTATGGGGGTTGAAAGGCCTCAAGGGTCATCTAGACCAACCAATGCTTCAATACTGGATACCTCTGTTTTTGTTTTTTAATTTACACATTTACCTTCTACCGACCTACCATTCAGGGACCTCCTTCTTCCCCTGTAACTACCAGTGCACCCACCATTTCTCTGCTTCATGAATGTATCCCCTTTCTCTACCTACGTTTCCCTTCTCCCTTGTCCAGCATAGATTGTAAGCCCCTAGGGACAGAGTCCTGTCTCTAATTCATGATTGTTCACTGCCAGGCACCTTGCTAGTGCTATATTAATAATAAATCCCTAACTGTATTAGGGCCCAAGTGATGTGACAGCATTTCTAAATGCACAGAGGGGATAGAACTAACTACTATGAGATAGGTACTTCTGGGCCAGACCCGAGTCTCACAGACTAGGGAGCAACAAGATGAACATTTAACATGTCCTATGAGAAAGCACTTCAGATAAATTCCCACAAACATTCTGTGAGGCTAACATTGTCTTATGTCCCAAAACCAGGATACAATCCTGAAAGCTGTGGATCTTATAGGCCAATTTTCTTGCTTAATTTAAATTTAGATATTTTCTAAGATATTGGCAAATAGCTGTTTAGCATCATAGATAGACTAATTGAAACAGACCAAACTGCCTTTATCCCGTTACGTGGGAGATAGACAATATAATTCACCTAATTAAAAAATAAAATAAAATACCGGCGACCCTCATATCACTCGATGACGAAAAGGCATTTGATTATTTGGAACATAAATATCTCTTTGCCACCTTGGAAAGGATGGGAATTGTGGGCTCATTTCTAGAACTAATAAAAATATATAAATTCCCAAAGGCCTCTTGGGAATGGAGAAAAACCACCTCCCTTTGCTTTGGGCAGAGGAACACGCCAGGGTTGCCCCCTATCCCCTATTCTATTAGAATTGGCCACAAAAGCGCTGGCAGCAGCAATCCGTCAATCACAGGACATTAAGAGCATAACTGCAGGGCAGGAACAATATAAGCTGGCAGCCTACGCAGACAATACAATTATTTTCCTGACAGATATTAAGAGAACAGTACCAGCATTCCTGCAACTTATGGAAGGTTTCAGCAAGGTATCAGGATATAAAATCAATAAAGGAAAATCCCATATATTAATATTCAATCAGCATAATATACCCATGGAAGACTTGGATCAGCTTAGCCCTTTTAATCTAAAAAACCCCAAAACCATAGTATTAAATAATCAGAGATCAATATATAAAAAAAGGCTTAAACATCTTTATAAAGAAAACTATATAAAGCTTCTGGAGGAATACAAAAATAAAATCCAAACTTGGCAAAAACTACAGGTATCCTGGCTAGGGCGTATAAACCTAGTTAAAATGATGGTTTTACCAAAGTTTCTCTATATAATACAGGCACTTCCTACTGAAATGCCAACTTATTTCTATAATACCTTTAATAAGATGATATCCTCTTTTATATGGAAAGGACAAAGACCCAGAACCAGAAAATCCATTATGTTCACACACAGAGATAAGGGAGAGCTTAGTCTCCCTGACCTCAAGCTGTATCACTGGGCCTCAGGACAGTCAAGATCAGGATAAAACAGGATGATTTTTTCATCCCCAAATGGGTTAAGTTAGAACAATACATCCAGCAGATACCTGATTTCAAGAGGGTGGTTTTGGAAGACGTGCAGCCTACAATTAGGACCAATCAGGAACACCCCTTTGTGGGCTGGGCCATGAAAATATGGGCAACTGGCACAAGAAAATTAGAAATTATAAAGGGGAAGACAGCCTACACACCAATCTTTGGACACTTAACAAAAAACTGGGTTTCGAAAAGAAATGTAAGAAAAGTGGCACAAAAAGTGTCGGTTAATAGGGCTGCACATCTTTTTTGCTAATGAAAAATTTAAAAACACAAGAGGAGATTGAAAAAGCCCTTAATGAAAAAATAGTCTTCTTGGGTTATATGAAACTACGCTCAATATTTAACAAAGCAGGAGACAAGGAACAATTTGACAGGAAGTGTTCGGGATTAGAGAAATTGATTATGGATAATACAGACAACAGTAAAATATTGTCAAGAATATATGGCGAATTGTATAAAATGTTCCATCTGCCTGATTAAGGATACCTTACACAGTTGAACAGGGACACTGGGAGGATAATATCCCCAAGTGAATCACAAAAAATCTGGACCAATATGAATAAATATTCTTGGGCTCTTGCAGTAAAAGAACCCCAAGTTAAAGTATGCCTAAGAATTTATATAATCCCGCAGCAGTTACATCAAATACACAGGGCCTTTCCAAGTTCATGATGGAAAGGGTGCGTAGAGGAGGGCACCTACTTGCATTGCTGGTGGAGATGCCTGAAGGTCAATAAAATTTGGCACAAATATGGCCACTTATGAATCAGGTGACTGGAATAGAAATACCTTTCTCAGTAGAACTTGTTCTTCTGGGGCTGTTCCCGGATACAGGAGTAATTAAGCACCAACAGGTTGCCCGCTACCAAATAAGATTGGCGACTAAATACACAATTGCATGCTCTGGAAAGCAGCAAAAGGATTTACAACAACAAAATGGTTACAGCTTATGGTTTACAATAACCATGGAGCGCATAATGGCAAATCTGTCAGACAAAATGGACGATTTTACTTAATATGGAACCTGTGTTGGGAGATAATCACATCTCTGAGAAAGGCTGGGAAAAAACAACCTAAGATATTCCTGACAGAAATATAAAAGACCTTATAGAAGAGAGGAATCCAGAAAACATTTACTGAAGACCAAAGGACTTACCCTCAACACCATCGATAAAGCAAGAATAAAGGACCTCTGAAAAAAGGAACGAACTTCCAGAAATGGACACAAAAACGCATATGTAATTGTGCGATTGAAATTGAGTTTGTTATGTTGAAGTTGATTCGTTAGTGAAATGTAAGGATACGAAGATCAATTCAATAAATTGTTGTATGGGTAACACCAATAATCACAATGTAACAGAAGTGACGCATAAATAAATAAACTTTATTATTAGAAAGAAAGAAAGAAAGAAAAAGAAAGAAAGAAACTTCATTCTCTGGCACTGTCAATCCAGCCATGTAGGTGAACAATAGGGGTGGAAATATCAGTATCGGATAAATCTGATACACCCGATAATCAGGTATATTGGATTAATCCGATAATCACCGGTATCGGCAAACCGGATTTTTAACATTGGCCGCTTTGCCATTTTTTTTTACATCACGGCCACTGAAGTGAATGGCCACAATGTAAAAACAACGGTAAAGTGGCCAATGTTAAAAATCCGGTATTCCAATACCGATAAATCCAATACGGGGGAGATCCAATACCGGTAAATCCGGTATCTGGTATTCTCCCCGGTGTCCCATCCCTAATGAACAATAAAAATTTACCAAGATGATAAGAATCTAACATGTGTTTCCACACTAGAGTTTTATTCTGGAGTCTTAAACCAGCCATTTAATGCCCTCAAAACGTTTTTAAAAGATGTTCCTTGGTATGTGGCAACTACAAGGCCAGAAAGTTTAAATAAACAGACCAGAATACAGTGGCATGGACAAATGCTGCAGTCAGAAGATTAATGCATAAATCAGAGGGATTCCAGAGAGTTTCCTGAATACCAGACATAAAGGTTATATTCTCAAACGGGGACACCATTCCCCTCCCTTAACTAATACCCCAGCTATAGATGTCCAAATGGTACCATCAAACCAACTGGGCAGTGGAGATCATGCATAAGAGAATCTGTGAATAATGGGGTCAATATTCATTGGAAGAAGAATATTGAGCCAAGCAGCAGTGTTCTCACTCCAAGTTGGATCTTCAGCTAATCAGTCTATCTTTATGGGCCTGGTTGTCCAAATATTAAAGTGCCCCCCTCCACACACAGTCTTCAACATATCCTCAGCAACCCCTTTGTGAGATAAGGAGTTTCTACTCTCTCATTTATACATGCAGAACCAAAACACTGGAAGAAATGAAGCTCCTCCGAAAATGTGTGGCAGAAGCGAGATTCCACTTATTTATTTTTTACATTTTTACCCCACCCATCCTCTAAAGCTCAGGGTGGCTCACAAAAAACCATAAAATACAATTAAAAGAGATTAAAAAGAATACAACAAAAACCCCTACCCAGTCCAACCCAACCACCTCCCACCCAATCCCTATCTCCACCAGCCAAAGATTCACAAAGTCCTCTCAGTAGTAACACCAGACCTTCCTTCCTTCCAGGAATTAGTAGAGGATGCCGTGGCAGCTCCAGTGGAGTTGGGTTTGGGAGCGTCCCCCAACCCCTGAAAAGTTTCACCAAGTATAGAGGCATGCTTGGGGGGGGGGGGGGCGCGGAGAATCAGGTTCGGGAGAGTAAGTGCAGGACTGAGTCCAGGACATCACAAGCAAACTGAGGACCAGCACACAGAGCAGTGGCCAGAAGCAGCAGGCTGGGGTGTTGGAGCAGACAGATAGACAGATGGAACAAGGGCAGAAGCACCATTTCAGGACAGGATCAGAGGCAGGCACAGTCAGACAAAGTCCAAAGCAAACAGGGAACACAGATCAGGGCAAAGCTGGTCCAAACACAAATGGTCCCAAGGGAAACAGCTGGTCCACAGGCAAAAAAACAAGAATCCAGCAAGGAGAGTGCTGAGCCAGTTCAAGGAAACAGGAAAGGGAAACGGATGATCCACTCAGGTTCTTGTGGCTTCAGGCAGGCAACCAGGAAGCATGGAGGCTAGAAGCCTATCAGAAGGTCATGGGATGCGGTCCAGCCAGCCAGGGGCGGAGCTAGCTTGGGATGGGCTCAGGGACAAGAAATGTCCGTGGGCCCCTCCCCTCTTTTTTCCTGCTGGTGGTGAAGCCGTCGGCCGGCCTAGGGGTGCTGGGCTGCTGGTGCTCGGGACTTACCTGCTCTCTGCAGAGTTTGCGGCATGCTGCTGGTGGTCTGCTGCTGGGCCCCATCCATCGCTGGGGCCAAGCACGGCCAGCAGCTGCAGTGCCATTGCTGCCCCTGCCCACCCGACCAGTCCTGGAGACTGGAGGCAGGTCCGGCTCGATGCGGGGAGCGCCGGAGCAGGAAGGTGCCCGACGATGGTTCCCTTACTGAGTGGAGCCACCGCCGGGCACCTTCCCACTTGGACTGGGACTCCCTCGAGCCAGCCCTGCCCAGACTGGGTCTTTACGGGTGAGGACTCCTCCTTTGTGATGCAGCACCAAGGAGGCAAGCCGAGCTGCGAGGCTTGTGGGTGTGACCTGACCTAATGCTAGGGTGGCCATTCGTCCCCTTTAAAAGGGAACCGTTTCATTAAACAGTTATGGAAAATACATGTTGCAGGGCTGCACTGCTTCCAGTGCAGCCCTGCACCATGTATTTTTCATAAGCATCCTCTTTTAAAGGGGAGGTATAGCCACCCTACCTGACGCAGACTGCTGCATGAGGCCCCTCCCTGTCAGACACAATGTTGCAACCACAGGCAGGGAGGGGGCCCATGCAGCAGCTGGAAGGGCCCCCAGCCAGCTCAGGTGGCAATTTAAAAGAAGAAAAAAAGGNGGGGGGGGGGGGGGAAGGGTGGCTTAGCTACCTTGGATACTGGGCCCCCAGCCAGTACAGGCCCTGGGACGAATGTCCGTTTGTCAAATGGTAGCTACGCCCTTGAAGCCAGCCCAGAGAGAAGTAACTGTGACAAAGCTGTAGTGGCACAGCAGGGTCAGCAGATGGCTCGGAGAGGAAGACCAGGGTCCTGATGGCATACACGTGAACTTTTTTCCCCCTCCTCACAAAGTACAAGATCCGTTTCACCGATACTAGTTATGGAGCATGCACTGCAGGCAGATGTGCAAGTAACTAGGTTTTATCAAAATGTTAGGTGCCGAGGGTCTGCTGATTGCTATTAAGGGTTGAGGCTCAGGTCCCTCACCAATCTAAGTCCCTCCTAGAACCTGAACCTACTAAACAGCTTCGCTGTGTGTGGCAGCAGCACTTTCCCTGGCCCAGATCTACAAAGGGATCCTGTTATCCTTGTCAATGCCATCTTGCATGGAATCCCTTCATTGGGAAGGACGTTTTGTAGCCCATGCTGAAATTATGGCCTTCTGCCCTCCTCTAAATTTTAAGTTTCATTAACTCACAGGGCCCCTCCCCCACCCCAAACTCAGTGTCTCCCGTCCTCCAATTATTACACCAGTGCTGCACAATTGTATTATGCTCCCTTTCTCCCTCCCTAGCTGGGCTGATAGACCCCTGTATGGACCATGGTTCTTCCCTGCTTGTGACGCTAACTAAAGTTACCTTATTTTCTGTAACAGAAGGAAACCAATTTTTGGTCCCCTCCCTTACACACACAAACTACATTTAGGGTTACCATCCAGATTTGGTCTGGAGACTCTGAGGTTTTAAAAGTGGAGTCACCAAGTTAAGCCTGAAGACTTGGTAACCCCAGCTACATTCTTACTTGGCCGTGTAGCTCTCTAGTATTTAGCACACACCCTTTGATTCTAAGCCTGACCATGGATGGCTCGTCACAGAACGTATTTCTGTGTTCAACCAGTCCATCATTGCCAGCCATAACCTCTGGACGTAAGCTTCCTCTTTCTGAGTAGTACAAGGTTCTAGTCTTCTCGAGGAAGCTGCATATGCAGCCAAATTTATTTCACTGGGGGGACGAAATTCCTATTTTTTGCAGTGCTGAAAAAGTGTAACTTGTTGCTGCCATTAGCTCCACCCTCAGCTGAATTTAATGAATCTGGGGGAAATTATGAAGTCTTTTAAAGCCCCAAATATCGTAAAAAAGTTCAATAAAATTGAGAAAAGCTATTAAGTTATAAATACAACCAATATACACAACATCACTCAGATGTCAGAAAATAGCTATAAAAGAAGTCATTTTCAACCCCTCATTCTACAAGTGACTAAGTCTCTTAATGCACAAGTCAAACTTTCCTTTATGGCATCCCATCCTATTGTCTGTATCAAGAGTTTTATAATGTACAACTTCCTGTGGCAGCTGCAAAATATAGATGCGTACGGGACACAAGAGCTCATTCTTTTCCTGGATATGTTTTACAATCTCTCAGCAAACGGCAAAGCAGGGCCCCGCTTTGTTCTCCAGAAAGGTTACACTTAAGTGATTCCTTAAATATCTGGCACTTTTGGAGTTATTTTCTCACACAAGAACGACACACAAAGTGAGGAGTTAGTGCACGTATTTAAAAAGCTAGGAGTTCTCCAGCAGGTTTCAAACCCTGTTTCCCTGCAATAATACACTGCTTAAATTCTGCTATTGTACCAAACAGAATTATTCTGTACAGTGGAGTAGCAAGACAGCTTGTCCACTATGGGTGTTCTCAGACATGACAGCTCCCGCCACTGTCACAGCTTTTTCTGGGTGGTGGCAGGAGTCATCCCTCTGTAAGGATATGCAAACAGAACCGAGTTCGGAAATTCGGTTAGGGTTCGAAAATCGAGTTCGGTGCAAAAGTTCGGTTCGGGCGATCGAACTATTCGAGTTCGGTCGAATTCCGAACTTCCAAACCGAGTTCGTACACTGAAAACTGGGGGCTTTGGCCTTCCAAACTGGTTCGAATTCGACCAAGCAGTTCGGTCGAATTCGAGTTTGGTTCAAAAATTCAGTTCGGTCGACCAAACTATTTGAATTCTGTCCGAACTCTGAACCATGTTCACACATCCCTATCACTCTGGCTGGGACTTGGCCTGGCTGCCAAACAAACGTTACGTTTGGTTGGTTCTTTACAATGTATCTCGTGAGATTCCATACTGGGGTCAAGATCTCAGCAAGATCTTGACCCCTGGCACAAAACCTTGCGGGATTCTCACGAAAGTAAAAAAAAAATAATTCTCATTTCAGCCCTAGTTTAAACCCGCTATGTTACTGGCTTTCACAACATCCTCTGGCAACCCATTCCACAAGTTAATTGTACACTGAGGGTAAATTCAGACGTGACGGGCCCGGAGGCCTGCCACGCTAAACCCTGGACCAGGATCCGTCTCGGATCCCGGTCCGTGATCAGGCTGGCTGTCCTTTAGACGTGCTGGCCTGATCACTAACGGAGATCGGGAGGGGGCAGGGCTACGTGACGTGCGGCTGCACAGTCCCGCCCACCCCCTGCACTCCCTCGGCCGCCTGCCCTTGGGGAGACGGGCGGGCGCAGCGGCCTATGTGGCTGCTGCACCAGATCCCGTACCGTGGTTGGGGCCACGATCCGTGACTGGCCAAGGTAACATATGTTACTTTTGGCCCATCACAGATCGTGGCCAATCTAGCCACAGTTCTGGACCTCGGGCCAGCTGGAGGTCCAGAAACATGGTTAGCTTTGATCCCCACCATAAATTCACTGTGGTGAACATCTTGTGGGGATCAAACAGACGTTACCGCGATCGCTGCCACCACAGGGGGTGATTTCAGATGTGATGGGGCGCCTATTGACCCCGTCACGGAATCACCTTTTGCTTCCCACGGGAATCAAAACGTCACGTCCAGCAGACGTGCCAGCTGATTCCGGCGGGGAATATGGGGGAGGAGGGTGGGGCTGTGCCACGTGCGGCTGCACATCCCCACCCCCCCACGCTCCCCCAGCCGCCTGCCCTCCTCCACCCGATTCCGACCCGGGGTCTGGGCCACGGCCTGGAATCGGCGGCGGCAACAGATGTTACCGTCCGCCGATTCCAGGCCGTGGTTCAATTAACCACGCTTTCTGGGATGGTGCCCGGACCATCCTCAAAAGCGTGGTTATTTTGCTCACCGCCGGTGGGTCACTGTGGTGAACATCTGGCGGCGAGCAACCAGACATTACGGGACCATCCACCACCACGGGGGATCCACCATGGTTGAGTGTGGTAACGTAACATCTGAAAATACCCAGGGAATCCACTGGGATTCCCTGTGGTGAGCAGCGATTTCGTAACGTCTGAAATTACCCTGAGTGAAAAAATACAAGAGTATTACAAAGGGCCCAGTTCCTCACAATGAGTAGCCCCTAATCCTACAAAGAAGGTATCAACAGGACTCCTTACCCCCCCTAGTGCATAAAAGGATCAGAAGAAGGTCTGATATATGGACACTATTTAGGACTCAATAATATTCAGAACAATAAAATGCCATGCTACAAAAGAAAATATTTACAATGCAAGTGTGTTTCATTTTTCTCACAATTAACTTTTTTTTTTTTTTTTTTTTAAAGTAGCTAATTATTTTAGGTTTCTCCAAACATATCGAGACCACTCCTTGTCTGTGATCCACAAACCACTTTCTCCAGAGTACCCCACTGAAGCCCATCAAGCTTCCCCAGGATTACCCAGCAGAAAGTGCTTTGTGGATCACAGCCCTTGCCTTTATTTACTTCAAAGTTCTTCATGTTATGAATATTCATTGAAATAATTAAAGAGCCTCGCTCACAGCCTATTATGTTTATTGTTAGTCCAATAAAAACAAACAAGTTAATGATGATGTTTAATATGGGAATTTAATATTCTTTCACCTACATCTAAAAGCTGAAAGTTCAGGGTTTTTTTCCCCTTTAAGTGCAGTCAATTTACTGAAAATAAGTAACCATCATAAAAAAATGCTGCTGATTATAAGTCAGAGACATTTACTGTACATAATACATTTCTGAAAGGTTCTCTGCTGAATTTCTGATTTCATTTTTTGGCAACAGTATTAGAGGAGGAAACACAGAGGGGGACAATTTCTTTTTCCTTGGATATATTAAAAATACATGATGGATAGTTTACTGCAGTGTTTAGTGAAGAAATAACTAGACAAAAAATAAAATAAAAACCAAGTGCACTTCAGAATGACAGTGAAGCATGACCTGAAAACCTAAAGATCCAACAAAAATTAGAAAACAGATTCATTTCCCAAAGAATACAGTCTAGTAAGGAATCTTTGATTTGTTTTTCCCCAAAGGTATGCGCCGCCTTCTATAGGCTGAAAAAATACATGCAAAAAAAACCCCTCACCAAGGCTTGCCAGCTTGCGTTTCTAAAGGAGGGTGTCTTGCTGCTTAGTAGTTCTGTTTCACTAGGATCAGCAACACCAGCTCAGTTCTAGTGACTAGCTGTTTAGAATCAGCTCCCCAAGACACACAGGGAGTAAGATTCAGCAACGATCAGAAAATTTTACGAGGATAACTTGCATTAATTTTATCAGCAATAGGCTGTAAAACCTCAACTTTTACATCACGGGGTCACTGTTAAGTTTTAAAACAATTTGTTGCCACATAAAATTGGTTGATACTCATTTCCGAAGAGGATTTCTTACCTTTCCTTCCCGCGGTTTAATTTAAAAGTCCTGAATCTTGCATAAAGTATTAATTTTTAGAAAAGAGCATAAAGAAATAAAGAACATAAGAGCACAGTGGAAGATGAATTCATACAATCTAAGCCTTTCCATAACCCCAGAAACAATTCAGAAAAGAAAACTTTTTTTGCTTTTACAATGAGACTTTTGCCACTGGTTTATAAAGGAGAATCAGATTTTATTATAAATTCATCACACTTTCCCCAAAGTCTTTCAACACACTAAGCACATTTAGGGGGTTTAGACTTTATTTGCTAGTTCTAAGGATTGACTGACATTATCAGAAATTCCCCCTTCGTGCATTTGGAGGGGGATCTCCTTATAAGCCCTACTAAAATATATTTGGATGCTATACAAGTGCTTACCATGGGAGTAACTAAAGGTTCATAAATCTTTAACCAAAGCAAGAGGAGGAGGAGAAAGGCTTTTATTATAAAAATGTAAACTACAGGGGCTCTCAATTCTTTCTTTTTCCCCCTCCCTTCTCCTAAATGTGTCTGACAGGAGGTAAGCAATGCCAAATGTAATCTGAAATTCATCAGCACAATGGCTGCCGTTCTTGAGTGGGCAGTAATCAGAGCCTGTGTGGCAGTAATTGGCTGCTACAATCTATCTCCTCTCTGGCTCTGTAAACATTCCTCAGCATTAGACAACAGCAGAGTTAATTTCAATACGCCTCTTTGCTATCAAATGAAATTGGCAGGGTAAATAGGAACCGCTGTTTATTTGCTACTTACCTCTGTCTTGTTCAGCTTAAATACTGAGTAAAAAGCAAGTGCCATTAGGTCAAAAGAAATGATAGAGCCAAACATCTGCTTGCAAGTGAAAATGATATTAAAGATTATATATATATATATATATATATATATATATACATACACACACACACACATACATACACACACACACACACACCCTCAGGGGAATAGCAGTTTTATATGTAGACAAATAATAATCAAACCAAATTTATCCGGCCAGAGGTTTGCAAATGTACTTGAGTAGGAGGGAAATATTAATTTCTGAATTAAAAGTATTCCAAGTGCAATAAAAATAATTTCAGATTGGACTGAGGTCTAAAATCAAAAAGTATTTTTAAAAATGGTTGGCGGGCTCTAGCATGCTTGGGTGGATTAATAGAAGTCACAGATACCTAACAGGGAAGTGCTGGCAAAGGAAAGGTGTCATGTGTTTGATATTCTTCTGAGAAGTATATGAAAAGACAAATGATTGTACTTGTTTATATTTTAACACAGTATGAGAGTTCTAGGTCTTTCAGAGTGGGCCTTAGCGAACAATCTACACTAGTGGCAGAGTGGGTAGGGGGGAAAAATAACAACACATCAGCAATAATATCTATTATGTATGTCTGTAGCTTTATCGGGGCAGTTTTCATTACTGCGTTATTGGAATTTACTTATTTCAAAATTAATGTGCAGCCTCTCCATATGCAGTAGCTGATGAAGAAAAAAACTCATATAATTCTAATTCGGTTTCTTCATGGGCTGAATTCTGTTCCCTTTGTTTTCAAATGGGAATTTGTGAAAGACAAATGGAGAACAACATTGGGTCTGGTCTTATGTTCCTTATTCATGTTTCTCTCTAAGTTCTTTCTAAAATTCAGTAAACTGAAAGCAGAGTCGGGCACAATCCTGTTCCTAATGTGTTAAGAGCAAAGATCTAACACGTCGCAAGCAGCAGAATATTCTTGTAATATATTTAATTATTTCCCAGTAATATATACAGGGGCTACTAGAGAGAAGGAAAATATTGCAGAGGTTCATAAATCTCAATGAGAAAAATAGTCTAAGTGCCTTTGAAAAAAAATCACACCAACGCATTATGGATCAGACTATTAAGAATGGTTAATTTAAAGAAAATTAATAATATTTCCATTCGCGAGGACACTGTTTAAGGTTTACAAAGAATTGGTGGAGGTCTTTTATCTGGATGTTATTCCCCTTAATTAAAGACATCCTGTTCCGCATGCAAAAAATAATCAAACCACAGTACATCTGGACTAGTGTTATTGCATTGAAAGCAACAAAGTTATATCAGCATTAAATTTGCCTCTGTACATTTACTTTCGAAAGCGGAGATGTTTCCCTTAAAAAAAATTTAAAAGGTTGGTCAATGGAACTCAAAAGCGTGTGCGTGTGCGTGAGAGGGAGAGGGAGCTCTAAAGTTGTGTGTGTGTGTATATATATATATATATATATATATATATACATACACACACACACACACACACACACACACACACACACACATATGAGAGCCTGTCTGACTGCTTTTAAGGTCTGGGGCCAAATGGAGAATTTCAAAGATCCAACGGGGATTATGGTCAGGGGAAAAAACAATCTGAGTAGGCAGCTCTTGTCCGCTGGGTAAATGACATATCTTTTGAGGTTGTCCTCTTTAGCTGTCTATATAAATAAAAAGGCTCCCCCTTGTCTCTATTTTTTTTCTTCCGCAGAGCAGACTGTGCTCATTGTAGCAGTAAATGGAGTTCTTTAAAAAGGTGTAAGGAAGCTTTTTGTATTACTGCTATGATGTTGACGGACACCATAGATCATGCTGTAAAGCAATGAAGTGCTAATGCAGGGCCTGATCATGCTCCTCTGGCACAACTGTGAACATTCAGTGTGGACAAGGAAGTCAGGATTGGGATCGTAATACAAAAGCAGACTGCGCTGCTCTGTATTAGTGACTTTGATGAGATATTAAGCAAAAAAGCCAGGTTGTACAAATGAGGCTCAATTAAATCTGCTTGTCTCTAATACAAGGAGAACAGCGTTCAATTCCAATGCTTACACTTGGAATTTCATACCAACGCATTTGCTGTCTCTTCACAAATGCTCCGCAAAATAAAATACTGTCTTTTTCACAAATAACTGAATAATCCCTTATTTTAAATGCATTATGCAACAATGGACCAATGCATAGCGGCCTTCAGCAATGACGCTGCTGTTCTGGCACAACCCGTTAACATTTTGTTTTATTTTAGTTTTGTTCTTGTTCATTTGTACTTTTAACATGGGGCATCTCCCAAAACGTGTTTCGATACCAATTCATGAGATTCCCTTTGGAACCACTGTAGCGTAACAGAGTTCTAGTAGGGAGATATTTACATGGATAGATAGTAGGTTTGTGATAGCTTGTCAGGAATATGATCCTGGGTGCCATTAAAGTGAGTGGAAAGGTTAAATTGATGTTGGATCAGACCTTTGGTGCAGAAGAAAAAAAAATGCAGTTCTTTCCAGAAGTAACATCTGCTATGAGGCACATTAGTTCCTTGGAGAGGAACATCTCTCAATATTCCAAACCCCTGAGAGACGGTAAAGAGATCTGGAGTAATACACAATTATGCCTAGTTGTGCAATACGGTGGGATGGGTGTGTGCGTGTGTACTAAAAAAAGAACATTTCTGCAGAGAGAGTTTCAGTTCACGTGCAAACAAGGAACTGATGGAAAGGGTGTAGGGTGCAGATCCAGCTACCAACAAGAAAATCCCCCCAGTTTTGCAGATGATGCTTCCTTTGGACCTACTGCATCCCCCTGCTATTTCAGTCTTGGGCTTCAACGGGTGAAAAAAAATTATCCTTCAAGATTTATGGGACAAACTTACAGATACGTTGCTTACTTCAGATGATATCTCTGAGGACACAAAGGTTGCAAACATAATGAAGAGTGTTTTCATTCCACTTTAAAGGGCTCAATGTTTCTTAGTTTAATTTGCACCAAGGATTGTATATGCATTTCTGATCAAGGCAGATGAGAGTTGGCTGAGCTTTCATGGAGCAGACAACATATTTTAGAATTCCTCAGTGTCACCATACAGAAGCCCCACCAGCTGAACTAGAAAATCCCTGTATGGACACAGTCACAGTGGCACATAGCCATTTATGCTGGCTTTCCACCGGCATGAAAATCTACAGGCACAAGCTAACCCAATGCAAATCAAGAGTGCACACACCTATTCAAACAGTTAAAATTTGCCGACATTTGAGAAAGGGTGCTTGCTTTCAACTCAGAAGAGAGAACCTGCATGGAAATCCACACCCACAGTCATGACTAAAGAACAGCTTAGACTCATCGAATTTTTAACACCAAGAATATCCATTGAGATCATATAGTCTGACCTCTCACTACCCAAGCCATAGATTTCACCTAGACATTCTTGCCTCAAGCCTAGAACATAAGAACTTAAGTAGTGAGATACTGGGTCCGACCAATGGTCCATTAAGCCCAGCACCTGTCTTTGACAGTGTCCAATCTCTGTCCTTTGGAAGAAGATAGACAAGATCCGCCTCGACATCGCTTCCCACTCCTCTCTTCCCACTCCCACCCCTCTCCCTCCTCCCCCTCCTTCTCTCATGTCCTCCTTCTCCCCTGCCTCCCTTAAGGAAATCTCCTCTCTGCTCTCCTCCTCCAACCCTTCCACTTGCCCCCTTGATCCCATTCCTTCCCGCCTCCTCACCTCCATTACTCCCACTGTCGCCCCTTCCTTCCTGCACATCATCAACCTCTCCCTCTCTACTGGCTCTTTCCCTTCTGCCTTCAAACATGCCACAGTCTCTCCTATTCTCAAAAAGTCCACTCTTGACCCCTCTGACCCTTCTAGCTATCGTCCTGTCTCACTCCTTCCTTTTGCTTCCAAGCTGCTTGAACGTGTTGTCTACTCCCGCTGCCTTGACTTCCTATCCTCCAACTCCTCCCTTGACCCCCTCCAATCTGGCTTCCGCCCCCTTCATTCTACTGAAACTGCTCTCGCTAAGATCACCAACGATCTTCTGGTGGCTAAATCTAAACGTCTCTATTCCATTCTTGTCCTCCTTGATCTCTCTGCTGCCTTCGATACTGTTGACCACTCACTCTTGCTGGATTCCCTTCACTCCCTTGGCTTTTGTGGCTCTGTCCATAACTGGTTCTCCTCCTACCTCTCTGACCGCTCCTTTAATGTGTCTCTCTCCAACTCCGCCTCCTCCTCCTTCCCCCTCTCAGTTGGTGTTCCTCAAGGCTCTGTTCTTGGCCCTCTCCTCTTCTCGATCTATACCTCATCCTTAGGCAAACTCATTGCCTCCCATGGCTTCCAATACCACCTCTATGCTGATGACACTCAACTCTATCTCTCTACTCCCTCTCTCTCTCCCTCTGTTCAAGCTCGTCTCATCAACTGTCTCTCTGACATCTCTACCTGGATGTCTCAACGTCAACTCAAACTCAACATGGCTAAAACTGAACTCCTTATCTTCCCCCCTCATCCTTCCTCTCCTTCCTCACTGTCAATAACTATTGATGGAGTCACCATCCTGCCTGTCCCCCAAGCCCGTAGCCTAGGCTTCATCTTTGACTCAGCCCTTTCTTTTAAACCCTACATTGACTCTGTTGCTAAATCCTGTCGCTTCTCCCTCCATAACATTGCTAAGATTCGCCCTTTTCTCTCTGTCTCGTCTGCCAAAACTCTTGTTCATGCTCTGGTCATCTCTCGCCTCGATTACTGTAACCTCCTTCTCACTGGCCTTCCCCGGTCTCACCTTTCTCCCCTCATCTCTGTCCAAAACTCTGCTGCCAGGGTCATCTACCTCGCCAGTCGCTTCGACCATGTGCAGCCCCTCCTCTCTTCGCTTCACTGGCTTCCCCTTCCTGAACGAATCCTGCACAAGCTCCTAGTCTTCACCTATAAAGCTCTTCACAACCTTGCTCCCCCCTACCTCTCTGCACTTATCGCCCTCCATACTCCAGCCCGTGCACTTCGCTCCTCCTCTGTCCCTTCTCTCACCCTTCCACGCCTTCCCTGCTCCCCTAAGCGCCTTCGTCCCTTCTCACTTGCTGCCCCCCATGCCTGGAACTCCCTCCCTGTCCACATCCGCCTTGCCCCCTCCCTTCATACCTTCAAATCTCTCCTTAAAACTCACCTCTTTCGCTCTGCTCTGTCTGACTCTTTATCCTGCTGAGCCACTATTCCTATACCTACGATCGGTTTACCCTTATCCTTGCAACATGGACCTGCCTGCTGTCATTCTCATCGTAACCAAGCCAAGTACGTGCACTTGAGACCTCGCATCTTCATGAATGTTAGACCCCTTGTCTCTCCCTCTGTTCCCCTTCCTAAGTCTCTCCCCCAACTCCTGTCTCTCAGATTGTAAGCCCTAGGGGCAGGGACCGTGTCTATTTTATTACTTTGTAAAGTGCCAGGTACACTGCTGGCGCTATATAAATGTTTGTTGATAATAATAATAATAATAATAATAATAAGTACCCAACAGGTCACAACAGGGCTCTCTGTTCCCTGCTGTTCACTCCAAGCTCCCGACAGTAAGATTACGTTCCCCAAACCCTACCCGGCTAATACCTGCTAATGGATCTATTCTGCAGAAACTTGTCCAACCCTTTTTTTAAACCCGGCTATACTACTGGCCTTGACCACATCTTCTGACAACAAATTCCACAACTTCATTGTGCGTTGAGTGAAAAAAATACTTTATTTGATTTAAAAGTGTTACTTGTTAGTTTCATGAGGTGTCCCCTAGATCTAGTACTAGTCAAGAGAGGAAATAACCATTCCCTATTTACTCATTCTACACTATTCATGGTTTTATAAACTTCTGCCATATTCCCTTTCAGTCTTTTCTTCTCCAAGCTGAGGAGTCCTAACCTATCTAGTCTTTCTTCATACCCAGGGGAGCTGCTCCTTACCTTTTATCATTTTTCTTGCCCTTCTCTTTACTTTTGCTATTTCTACTGTATCTTTTTAAGATGGGGCGACCAGAATTGCACACAATACTCAAGGTGCAGTTGCACCATAGTTCTATATAGAGGCATTATGATATTTTCAGTTTTATTCTCTATCCCTTTATGAATAATTCCTAACCGTGTTTGCGTTTTTGACCACTGCTGCACACTGAGCCAAGGATTTAAATGTATTGTCCACAATGACACTAAGGTCCTTTTCCCGAGTGGTAATTCCTAATTTAGAACCCAGCATTGTGTACATATAGTATGGATTATTTTCCCCTATGTGCATCACTTGGCACTTGTCAACATTAAATTTCATCTGCCATTTAGATGCCCAGGCACCAAGATACTCCTTCAACTCCTCACAGTCTGCTCATGTTTTAACTACCTTGAATAACTTCGTGTCATCTGCAAATTTGATCACCTCGCTCTTCACTCCCTTTTCCAGATAATTAATGAATACATTAAACAACACTAGTCCCAGTACAGATCCCCGAGGGTCTCCACTATTTACCTCTCTCCATTGTGAAAACGGACCATTTAGTCTTCTGTCGGCCTGAGGTTTCCCAACCCTAGTATAAACACTAGCATTCATACACACCCTAGAAAGCAGTAACTATATTACAGAAACTGAGGCACAAAGATAGTGAGTGTGTTACGTAACAAGTCAGGGTCAGAGCTAGAAAGACGACCTGTGAATCCAGACACCCCCCCCCCCCCCCCCCCGTTTCCTGCTCTACCCACTGCATTTGTTCAGAGAGTAATTGCCATGTTGGTCCCAGAGACAAAGGAAAAGCGATACGTTTTATGGGACCAGTTTCTGTAAGTGAGGGGGTGTGCAAGCTTTGAAGATTTGTGGTGTGATTTCCTAATTAGGGAATGTATCAAATACATCCCCCCCCCCATCCCACCCCAACAGTCCCTACTTAGGAGGGACAGCCCCACTTTGGGTGCGGTATCCCACTCTCCCTCTTCCAGGGTCTAAAGTCCTTCTTTCACAAAAAGACCCGTATTCAAGCATCAGGTCCCTCTTTCCTAGTGGCCTCCCAGGAAAAATGCCTGAGAGGGCAATGGGTTGATGGTGCAACAAGAAATTAAATAGAATGGTAAGTAGGAAAGTGTCTGTCCCTCTTTATGCATGGAGAACGTTGAGAAGTGTATGCATACGCGTGGAAGCGTGCAGGGGGCGGCGTTATTTGCTAAGCAACAGAGCTTATTCACCGAGGGTGGAGCTTGTCTCGCTTTGGCCACACAAAATGATGGGAAGTGGCTATTAGTCATGTTGGTCAGAGAATTTGAACTCTGCTTGTCAGAAATTGGGGGGGGGGGGTGAATGAGAGAGAACGGATCACAGCATGTATGTTTTATACACTTCTTCTGAAACATCTGGCAGCTGGATGAGCTATTGATCCAATTCAGTCTGGCAATTCCTAGGTTGTTACATTTCTGGCCAGAATCTTAGAAAAAGGAAAGCTTGTGCTTATTCTGTGCAGCTTGGCTTAAGCTAGGATCTTGTGTGAATATCCCTAATGAAGTATGAATCCAATGAAATTTCCATATTCAACACTGTCAATTCAAATTATTGTGCATATTTGTGATATTTCATGTGATTTCATTAAAAGGTATTTAGTTATTTTTGCTGATGCTTGTTTTTCATTGGTTTAGACCAAGGCTCAACAAAAAATTAAAAACTTTGGTTTTTTATTTAAGCCAAATTAAAATAACCCAAAGAGAACAAATCCCTGAAGTTAAAGTAAAAGAAGAAGTCAGATTAACCAAACTAAAAGTACATTCAGACGTTATTAAAAATGCAGGTTTTAAAATTTGCGCACAAACAGGAATGCGCAAAAAGTCACACACACCCTTCCTTTCTCATATTAGTTTGCCAGGCATGTTAGTTTATGCGCATTTTATTACTCACACGTTTCACATTTATAAGGTCAGTTCTATTCTCACCCCTCTAATTATGCACATTTTAAAGATGCACATTTTTGCTACCTTTCCCACAATGAAAATTTGCGGGTGTTGAAACGTGCACTTGTACAAGTAGGAATTGGCTACTCTGACATCCACATTTTAAAAAAAAAAACAAAAAAAAAACTGTTTAGGCAGAAACACAAAGTACAGTACATTCTGACGTTCAGAAAACCTGCATGAGAAAGAAAAATGTGGATTTTTCCCAAACATGAGAACGTGCCCTAAGTTAGGTCAAAGGAACTAAAGTCAAGGTAACCAAATACAAACCAAGGTCAACCCTAGCAAAAGTTCTTGAAGGGTATGAATCTGACTTTGAGTATTCACTAACAGAAACAGTTATTCCAGCTGGGTTCACAAATTCAGAAAACAACATTGGCCCTAGATAAAGTTCAAACCATACCGTGTAAAGTCGCACCTATGTAGCTTAGCTTGGGTTTGGGGTTTTATGTGGGAGTGGTATGATGGAACTTGTACTTGATGACCTGTCACACACAGGGAGTGGTAGACTAGGTAGTCCCTCCTGACCTTGAATTCAATTAAATCTCAGAATATTTCACATTGTTTCTAAAAACACTATGAGAAGGAAGAACCTACTATAACTACTAAATTAATCCATAATAAAATATCGACTTGTAGGCAACTACAAGGCATCGTATGTCTAAGCAGTATTTCTCAGATCTTTTTAGATAGATACAAATATTTTTTCAGGCATAATCCTCTGGTTGCTTGCTACTGGTATGAGCATTTAGCACAAGCTCCTCTGAAGGGAATGGAACACACACACTAGCACTAACTGCTAGTACTGGCACTGAACAGGTGGAGGATCTTGCTGTCAATTTTTTTTCTACCCACGGTCTAGAGAAATAACGAACCGGGAGTATGCACAGGAAGGTTTGTTAAGCCAGTCTGACTCTAAAGCAATAAAGCGATGAAGAATGGCAGGGAAAGGGGAAAGCGCACTTAAAATTACATGCTGGGAAAGCAAAATAACGTTTTAAAAATTTCTCCCTGCCGTCGCAAGAGATTAATCCAAAGTAGTAAACAGTTTGCTAATGAAATAAAACAATTATTCCAGTCCCCCCCACTGAGCCCCCTTTCCTAGTGCCCCAATCGGAGATTTCCTTTAAGAAATCAGAATCCTGTATATTTTCACACTCTGGCTAAAATAAGGAAAAAGAAATCACCTGTATTTCTGAAAGAACTACAGATATTTATTTTTTTCCAAGAGGCATAAGAAATGACTATAATTACGATGACTGTTCCACCTCTTCAGGCTGGCTAAATAATGCTATTATACCTAGCATGGCTTCAGAATTTTCTATGGCATGAACTGCAAGGGGAAAGAAACAAAGCAATTTATTTGTTTACATTCATTCCTGTGGCATTTATCACCAGAGGATCTGCTCTGATATGCCTCTCTTTCCACTAAACAGAACGGATTAAAGTTTTTGGTTTTTTTTTAAAAAAAAACAACAACCCTTATTTCTCAAAATGAAATGTTCCCCAAGGAAACAGCAAATTGGAGCCCTGTTAATAGTTCGTCTCTTGATTTCCTTTTTCTCGCTTGTTCCTTCTTATTTCCTCATTGTTGCGTTCATTTTTCTTTAACGTCTAGCTATTAAGCACCAAGTCCTTTGTCTCTTTTATTTCTCTCTCCATCGCACGCTGCCCTGCACTGCAGCCTCAGGTGGCCTCATCCCTACGGATGCGTTTTGGCTCTTTGGCGACTACAATGATGCCCCCTCTCTCTGAAGAGCTACTTTTGGCTACAGGGAAACTCTTCTGGGCAGTAACTGTATATATTGTCAAGGGGAATTTCACACATCACAATTCCTGAGTGGGGAAGCAGCACAGAAAATCCATGGATAACACCACTTGGTAATGTGCTGCACATCTGTGATGTGTGAACATTTCTACCACATGATAAATCCACAGAAGGCATTCCAAAGATAATCCTCTTCCAATTGTGACAAGTGAAAGTAACTTACGAGTGTGTTTATACAGAACAGTACTTACCCCCTAGGTAATTTACTGAGGGATAAAGTCTTTTTGAATGGATGCTTCTATCTGGGGTAAAATTATCCCCTGATCCATTACCAAACAGGCGCAATCACACAAAACATTAGCGTGTGGTAGCTTTTATCTAGGAATAAATTATCCAACCTCCTAGGTACTTATCCCTGGGTAAAATCTACCACATGCTAATATTTTGTAGCTGCTCATACATGGTAACATGGAACATGGGTAATTTACCCCCAAGTAGAAGGAACCACATGAAATTACTTGACCCATGGCTAAACTACACAAGGGATAAGCACTGTTTCATGTGAACATGTCCTCAAAGGCTGATTAGAAAACTGGTTGTCTATTTGGCTTGAACATCATAACAAAATTCAGTTCTCTTTGCTGTGGCAATCTCTCATTAGCATGGCATGCAGTGATCATTCTCCCTCTGCACTGCCTCCTAGGTAGCAAAGCCACAATTCATTATCATCAAATCGGTCTCTTCCTATCTCTAATTTGCACGGCAAGAGTATAGCACTTCAGGTAACCTTAAATACCAACAATTCCTATTTAAGAACAGACCATCTTTGGGTGCTGAATTCCATTGCCCCTCTTTCAAGGGACAAAATCCCTCTTTCACTAGAGAAAAAAAAAAATTGATATTCAAGTCTCAGGTACCTCTTTCCTGGTTGCTTCCCAGGTAAAGCACTTGAGAGGACAATGGGGAGATGATAGAATGAAGAGAAACTAAGTGGAGTGAGAAGCAGGAGGACTTCTCTCCCTCTTTATATACTTGGAATTTTGAGAGGTGTGTGCATGTTAGTGTGTGAGGAGGAGGAACATATTTGCCCTTATTGGTCGAGGGGGTGGAGATTGTCCCTCTTTGGCTGCTCAACATGTTGAGTGGGATGGGTAAGAAGCCATGTGTGTGGAGAAAACACAATTTGCTAGACATCTGGCCAAGAAACCAAGAATGGATCCAGTTCTATCTAAACTTTGAGCTAGTTTGGAGCCCCAGTCTGTTACAGAAACATAAACCATCTGGACAGTTTGAACTCAGAAAACACCACAAAATACCCATCGGTGAGAAAACCACTAATTCCTTCATATATCAGTGACCCACGCTTACAACTATCTAGCTTCCCTTCAGTAGAGTTAATTCTGCCTTCAGCTACCAACGTGCAATTTCCACTGAGTTGTGTGCCCAACTATCAGAGCCCACAGACATGAACTAAAATTACACCTATTTATCAACAGGAGAATTAGATCCCAAGCCGAGAGCTTCTTCAGTGTTCTTAACCAGTCCACCATAATAAGTGCCATGGTGTACAAAAGGTCCTTTATTACACTAGGCCATTCACCTATTTCATACGATTTCATAATACAAGTTTGGCTGCCCTCATTAGTCAAAACTGCAGAAGAGATAAAGAAAGGAGACCATTTCTTTCCCAGGAAAAAATCTTCTCATTTGTCCAAAATCCACTCCTTGTGGAACTCCTTGCCACATGATGTTGCAAAGGCCAGTAGCGTAGCATTGCTGGCTTTAAACAAAAGTTGTCTAGACTTTTGGAAGATAAGTTCATAAATGGCTATTAATCTAGTATGTCGGAGATGCAACCTCTGTCAGGCGCTGAGAGTGAACAGAAAGGAATGGATCACTCCATTATGACTATAATGGGGCTCACTGGGGCCACATTCGCAGCTGATGCAATGTGGTGGTGGCAAGACCCGTGAGGGAAGATGCAGCAATGGGGAGGAGCCTGATTCCGGAATTAGCTCCCATGCAGATGGGCTTCTGCTGTGGCTTCCCTTGTGCATCTCAGGGCGCAAAATCCTACCCTGACATGTGTGAGGGAAGCTGTGGTGGATCCCCGTACGCAACGGCTCTACTTCCGCCATCGGGCTCCTCCCCATTGCCATGTCCTTGCTCTGCCACCACCACAGATGTGAATGCAGTCTGGGTCCTGATGGAAGTACTTGCAGACTTTAGTCCCAAAGAACCAAGCCCATGCGGGATATTCAATAAACTTCTTTATTTACCGACTTCTGGTTCAGGTTACTGGCTCAGTTACCCAATTCCCCTCCACCCCCACAGCCCTGTCCATACTCTCCTGCCTATGCTACCGGCTCATCTACCCCCCCTGTAGCCTAGTTCGTCTCTTTCAGGCTACAGGCTCAATTGCCCCCTTGTAGCTCTCATGTAGAGCCGTTCCCCAGGCTCTGCTGGCCAGGCACAGTCCCTCTTGCAGCTACTGTAGAGGCAGAACGCTTCCTAGCTCCTGCCTATTCCGTCTCTCTCAGGGCTCAGCTTAGACTCCTCTAGGCTTAGGGCTGGCCAAGCCATGCCCAGTCTAGCTAGCCCTGCTCAGTCCCTTGGTTCCTAAGCCCTAGAAGCCTGCCCATCTGAGGCCCCTCAAGGCACCCTCTTGCGTCGCCTCAGTGGCTACAACCTCCAGGCCGGTGCTACCTCTTCTTAAAAGGCCAGGGCTCAGGCACCGAGCTATACCCCTCCCCCATAAAGAGACATGCCCACTACAAGTGGACCCGGCTAACTCTTCACTAGTGAGGTATTGTGGGACTCTAACCCACCCATCCATTGGGTCCCTTAAAAATTCAAGTTGCCAGCTCGTCTGCCCTCCTGCAACCAGTAGCCTCTGGCCAGGCAATATCCTCCTGAAGCCAGGTTCTAATAATAGGTTGCTGGCTCATCCCGCTCCACCCCCTGCAACCATCTCGGAGTGCTGGCTCAATCACACATCCCCTGCACTCCCCGGAATTAAGGAAGAACTGTTCCTTGGGCCAGGGCTCCCACCAATCTCCCAAGCAGGGTGGCTATGAGCCCAAACTCCAGGAGCTCTTCTCCTTTCTGTGGGCAAGGTTCTAACTCACGCTTATCAAGGATGCGAGCTCATCCACTCCCCTGCATCCTCAGAGAGCCGGCTCGTCCGCCTTCAAGCCTCAACCCCATCTAGGAGACTCTCATACAACAACTCAACTTTGGGCAGGGAGCTTCCAGGGTGAAGTCGTTCTTTCCCTGATCCACACACACTGTCAGAGATCACACACACACACCCCTTCCTGGGCATCTGATGGTAATCCTGTTGAGGTATGCCCACATTCTTCACCAATTATGTAACAGGGCATGCAGTCCTGGGGTAAGTCCTCTCAAAATCCATGCCCACCCTGAGGACAGTACTTTATTCACCCACAGTTCTTCACTATACACTCCGTTTACATGGACTCTCCCCCTGGCCAGACCTAATCCCTCCTGCAGCCAGGCAGCCCAACACGCATAGTCTCCCGGGTATCTTTGGTAACTCAGGCTCCCCTGGCCAGGCACAGCCCCTCCTGAAGCCAGGTAGCCAGTGATGAGGCAGAGACTTCCCTGGCTCCTGCCCCTCCTCACAACCTTCTCTCTAAGCTAGACAGCCCCTACTGACCTCCAAGCCCAGCCTTTCAGCTTCCCTACGCACTCCTGCGCGCGCTCTCCGCTCTTCCTCTGTCCCCTCCCTCGCTCTCCCTCGTTTCTCCTGCTCGCCCAACCGCCTTCGTCCCTTCTCCCTCGCTGCCCCGCATGCCTGGAACTCCCTCCCTGCCGACATCCGCCTCGCCTCCTCCCTCCGCTCCTTCAAATCCCTCCTCAAGACCCACCTTTTCCATGCTGCCTTTCCCAATGCCCTCTAGTCTTTCCCCTTGCTCTTACTGTCAGCCCTCCTCTGCTGACTGCTGCTACCGACCACCTTGTAACCAAGCCAAGTACACGCACCTGAGACTTCGCATCCGCCTGAATGTTTGTTTGTCTTCTCCCATGTCTCTCCCGCTGTCCCCTCTCCTTGTCTCCCCCTCCTTGTCTTTTAGATTGTAAGCCACAGGTAGGGACCGCATCTGATTGTATGTTCTGTACAGCGCCAGGTTGCAACTGGCGCTTTATAAATGTTTAATAATAATAATAATAATAATAATGGGCTGGCTCAGCCACACCCAGGTACTTAATTGCTAGGCTCTCCAGGCTAGCCCAGTTGACGCCCTTCAAGGCACCTTCTGCACCACCTTTGGCTACGCCCTCCAGGCCAGTGCTAACCCCTCTTAAAAGGCCAGAGTCGGGCACCCCACCTGACACTGCTACTGTGACCTTTTGGATACTTCCCTGAAGTGACCGAGAATGGTCACTGCTGAAGACAGGATACTGGGCTTGATGGACCATTGCTCTGACCCAGTATGGCACTTTATGTTCAAAATCTTTTCACGAACAAAGAGGAGGAGCAAGTCTCCTCAGCTATGCTTGGCTCCCCAAAATGTTTGAGAGTCATCATTTTCAGAAGTGCAGACCTGTCCTACAGTCCTGGACCTCTGGGATACAGAATTAAGGAAGAACTACTCTCTGCACATACACAGCGAAGAAAGATTTAGCCCACAAGACTTAACACTATTAAGTTATTAGGAGCAGGGTCAGCTGCTAGTCATGTTACACAAGACAAAAAAAAGCTGGAGGAATTCAAGATGTTATGGATTCCACTGCTATGTTCTATGAGAAGTGATCACATAATAATAGAAACATAAAACTTTAGGGATGAAAGGGATCACAAGGATCATCTAGTCTAGCCCCCATGATACATGAAAGTCAGAGGGTCAGGCAAGTTGGATGGAAGTCAGTAAGGGACAGATTTTTTAAAATGATCAGGATGGGATTTTCAAAATACTCAAGAGCCCCAAATCAGGCCCAGATTTATTTATTTATTTATTTAAAAATAGCTCAGCTCCCATATAGGCACCAAAACAGTAGCAAGATCTTCAAAAGTGCTGAGCCCTCACTCACCAGTAGTCAAGATTTTTAGTAAAACTCCGTGCACTGGGCAAAGGACAGCTGTGCTCTTTTGGAGATCTGCTCCTAATAATCCTGAAGGATTTGGGGAGAATTTCCATTCATTTTAACAGGAGCTGCCAGTTCTCAGAAACCCTCAGGAACAGACCTCAAATGACAAATTAACAAAAGAACAAATAATGGAAAGGGGATTTCATTCAGATTTTTTAAAAAAGAAAAAAGAAATAAAAGATTTTCCTGCAATATGTTACTTGATTTATCTCATAGAATTATCTCTTGTAGTACAGGGAGAAAGTAAAGATGTTTGCTATTAAAAAGACATTGAATTGTTATAGCAAGGTATAAGAAACAATATTTAAACTACGTAGTTTAGCAATAAATTGAATCTTGCCCATAATTTCTTTGCATGTATGCATAAGGCCTGACTGATCATACTTACACCAGCACAAAACTGGAGTAACTGCATTATAGTGAGTCATAGGGCATAATTCAGAACAGCTCGAAGACCTGGCTCAATGGATTTACACTGGTGTGGAAGCAAGCAAAGACATAGCTTAAATAGGAGGGATTGGCAGTGCAGCTGCACTGGAGCTCACAAGCCTGGAGGCTCACACTCCTGGTGCACCTGCTTGGAGTGGGGGTAGGACTAACCCAGACTAACATCTTCTGCCCCAGGGCCCATTCTAACCTAGCTACACCTCTGGAAGCCAGACAAAAGCAGAACCTGTTTCCCAGGAACATGTCTTTGAAAACCTTGTGGTCTCGAGTCTCCCAAACTCACATCCACCAGTTAAACTCAGGTACACGTAATGACTTCACTTATACCTGATTAGGACAAATCCCTGCACTACTGATCCCTGATGCTGGAACAGAATTAATCCCTGACTTAACAGCACGGAGAGTGACTGCATCTCATCCTTTTCCTCTATGGCTACATTCTCATTTCAGGGTTATATAACAGTATCACCTACAGGCCTCTGTCGGGATTCTCCATTGTGCCAGGACCTCTACAACTGTATAGAAAGACACAAACCAAAGGGTATATTTATTTATTTAAAATTTATATCCCGCCCCGCCTGCCCATATCCTTCTGCTAGGGTCACTAGCTTCACACCTGAGGGTAACATGGACCCACCACAACAGCTCAGGATGAAATGATACACAGTTTAAGAAGCCAGTTTCAAATTTTTACAACGAAACAACATCTTGATGAAAAACTTAATTACAACAATCGTGGAAAGATTTCATGATAATTCTGTTGTAATTTTTGGAAATCACAAAAAACCCAAAATTTAGTTTCTGCTTTGCAAATATTTTTGACATTTAACTAACAAGATTGCTGACAGTGTCAAAGCATAATTTCACAATTTTTTATTTTAATATGTCCCCACATTTAAATGTATTTATTTATTTAGATAATTACATTTTTCTCTTTGCCATACTATGGTGCAATATGGACTAATTGCCTCTGGGCCAGAAAACCCTCCAACTGCCACCACTACTCCTTAAACTAGAGCCAGTGTGGTTTAGTGGATACGGTGGCCATACCTCCCCTTCTAAAGAGAACGCTTATGAAAAATACATGTGCAGGGCTGCACTGGAACCAATGCAGCCCTGCAACATGTATTTTTTATAAGCGTTATCTTTTAAAGGGGAGGTATGGCCACCTTAGTAGTGGATAAGGTGCTGGACGTGTACCTGGGAAGCCAGGGTTTGAATCCTTCCCTCACCATGAACTTGCAGGGTGGCCTTGGGCAAGTCACAACCTGTCAGCCTCAGCTCCCCTGTAAAATGGGAATGTGTGTGTCTGTCCATCTTAGATTGTAAGCCCACTGAGCAGGGACCTGTCTTCAAAAACCTGCGACTGTAAAGAGCTGCATATGCCTAGTAGTGCTGTAGAAATGATAAGTAGTAGTAGTACCAGGGCCAGCCCTACCATGGGACGGCTCAGCACAGCCGCCCCAGGCCCCACTCCTGGGGGGGCCCTGCACTCGGGGTTCCCAGCTCCCGGCCTGACAGTGGCCGGGAGCTAGGGACCCCGAGTGTGGGGGCTCCGGCCAACTCCTACTGGCAGGCAGCGGAGGGAGCCAGCAGGAGTGAGGGAGATGCAGAGGCCCCGCCTCTCCCACACTCCATGCCCCCCACCCCTGCTGCCTGTCACAGTCTCGGCCAGGGGAAATGAGGTAAAGAGAGACAGAGGCCTCGCCTCTCCCTCATTTCCCCTGGCCGAGAAACTGACAGGTGGGGGGGGCACCCACGGAGTGAGGGAGAGGTGGGGCCTCTGCTTCTTCCCTCACTTCCGGTGGAAGTGAGGGAGAAGCAGGCAGAGATACCGCCTCTCCCTCATGCCGCTGGCCCCCTCCGCTGCCTGGCTATTTTGGCCAGGGGAAATGAAGGAGAGGCGGGGCTTCTGCCTCTCTTTCCCTCATTTCCCCTGGCCGAGACTGTGACAGGCAGCAGGGGGGAGTCGGGGGGGGGGGGGNGGGGGGGGGGGGGGGGGGGGGGGGGGGGGGGGGGGGGGAGTGGAACTTCCAGTGGCGGTGGGCAGTGCAGTGGCAAATTTAATCTGCTGCCGCGGTATCCACCCTGTCTGAAGCGGTGTCCACCCCGCCGCCGCAGGGCCCAGGCTGGAAGTGTTGGTGGCAGTGGCGGTAGTGGATCAGGTAAGTGATCCGAATGGCCACTCAGGCTTAGGGATGAGCAGAGGGGAGTGCCCCTCCCCGAGCCCAGGCCCAGGTAGCGCACTGCTCCTGGGCTGGGGAGCGCCTCCTGAGCCAGGGAGCGCCCCTAGGCCTGCCGGCGGCTTCGCCACCAGCAGAAGACAGGGGCCCCGCATTTGTTCCCCGCCCTGGGCCCCACTTACGCTAAGGCCGGCCCTGAGTAGCACTGATTTTTCCATTTTAACTTTCAGCCACCTAGCATTTTGCCATTCTCTACATTTCTCTTCCTGCAATATGGACACTTCATCTTCTTCATACCACTCTTCTCCTAAAAATGGCTGCCTTGCTGAACCATAGTCCACAATCTAAGCCCCTGTCTTCCTACCTCAATTGCTTGGATTGCCCTTATAACTTCACCCATTTTGCTCTTCCTAAAGTATTAGGAAGAACCAGCAGATTTTCCCACTCTCCTTATACCATGCTGAATTCCCTCTCACTCTGACTCCTCATTCCCTACGAAGTGATGATTCAATAGTAGAGAAAACAGCAGTGCTCAGAATCCGATCTTCCACTGAAAAGTGGCAAATTCAAAACTTATCAAAGGAAATACTTTTTCACCTGATAAGCAATTAGACTGTGGAACACGGAGCTCTCAGACAGTAAGAAATTAATGAAATTCAAGGAAGGATCAGGTATTTTGATGGAGGACAAAAACATCTGAAGCTGCGGTAATTAATACCACCAAACTCTGGAAAGGATTATAAAAACACAGATTTCAGTTAAGAGACCAATGGTGGTTGCCATGTTGGTCCCAAATGTAAGAGATGGAGGCAAAATAGTTCAGACATTATCTTTTATTGGGTCAACTCCTGTTCGTGAGAGTGCACTCACTCACCTACAATATTTGGTACAATTAAAGGTAGCATCTGAACTACTGTCCCCACCTCTCAGGCAAATGGATCAGACCTTGATGCAGGCAGATTATTCTACATATAGGACACAATCCAGCTCCATACAAGTCAATGGGAGTTTAGGCATTGACTTCAATTTGTTAGGCATTTAGTATCAGCTAGAGTTGGAGACAGGATACTGTAGTACATGGACCCAGTGTATGATCCAGTTTGACAATTGCTATGTTCCTGGGTTTTCAGACAATTTTTCTTTTTTGCCTTTTCCAGTGGGAGCTCTTTTTTCATGTTCCCCCTTCAGTTTGCATGAGAGTTTTCTCTCCTCCAATACAGTAAACTTCCAAATTCAGACCTTCCATACATGCATCCTTCTTTATTCTAGACATGCTTTATAGCCCTCCCATATCTGGACACCTCTCTAACCCAGACAAAAAGCATTTCTCAAGGCATCTGGATACAAAATACTGTATTAACATTTTGATCTTTATAGCTACAACTCTGATGTTTATAAATCAGGGTTGGACAGGATGACCCTTGAAGTCCTATCCAGTCCTCAAAATTCTATGAATTCTATTATTCTATAAGTAAGAGATTTTAATTGTTAGGCGATAGGGACTTTCAGTCCCATCAAAAAGATGTGGCTCAGGTTTTGGTACGTTTTTCTGACTCAGTGTTATGAAGTCCAAACCAGAATATTTCCTTCCCTCCTAGACCCAACAGTAAGGAACAGTTTCTTCTTGTGCTCCTGTATCCAATGCAAACAAAAAAAATAATCCAAAAATAAAAAATCAGGACATTGACTAAGATAACAGCTCCACCTAGTGCTTTGTGTTAACCATTTCCTTGGTGCTGAGACACAGGCATGGACGCCTACGCGGTAGTCCATAAGCTTGGCCTGCTAATTTGACAGCAAAGGGAAAAAATTAAAACATATTAAAGGTGTTAATAAGTGACTTATTTAAACGGAGTATCACATATTGAACATTAATCACCTTGCAGTAAAAGCGTAATTAAGGAGTCACTCTGCCTTCTGGGGAAGGCTCGCTTGGAAGCCGAGAGAAAATGGTCTCTTTATTAACACAAATTATTTTATTTGGCTAAAGGTAATAATTCTAAGTGAGGTCAACGGGACTTCTTGCGTACGAGAATGGCACTCTTGCCCGGCCAGTGTTTCCATGGTGACTGAGCTAAGTTCATCCTACACACAGTAATGGCTTTGCTCTCCTTACCACCCGTTTGAATTGTTTCTGAGAAAAACAGCATTAGATCTGTCAGACGCATCTTCTCCTTTCGCCAGCAAGGGAGAGGGGGGGGGGGGGGGACAGGAAGGAGACAGTCAAGAAATGCATTTTAACAAACAGAATTTAAATTTTTACAAATATATAAAAGATTATATTCCACTCCCCCACACACCCCATCTCCTTTTTTTTCTGGCACTCCAGCAGGTTTCTGAGAAACCAACAAAAATGGTAGAAAGGTGAAAGAGAAAGTAAAGCTAGTCCCTATCAACTAACCTCACACATAATAGAGAAAGGCTTGATAAAACCCACAGATGGATTTCTCCATTGAGACACAAAAGAGCAGGTCCTGTAAGACTGAAAAGCACAGGGTTGTTTCTCGTTTTTGAAACAAAAATCCATCCCCAATCTTACCTAATAAGAAGCAAACATTCAAAACAAATAGTAGGAAGGAAAACTAAAATGACAGAGACATTCTGTCTGACTGGGGTTGGTAATATCGTGTAATTTTGATGCTTGATTTTTTAACTGCATACAACAGGCCAGATTTTTGTACATTTCTCCTGAGGCATGTGGTGCTGGTCACTGTCAGAGACAGGATACTGGGCTAGATGGATCATTGATCTGACCCAGACTAGCAGCTCTTATCTTTTTTTTCTTCCCTTGGGGTGATTTTTCTGCTACTCACGGAAGCTTACCCTTCTTTGACACAGAACATGGGCACATTCCCATGAACAGCCAAATCAAATAAATGATGAATGTATCTCTGTCTCTCCCAACGTTCCCCTCTCCCTTGTCTCTGCCCAACTGTAAGTCCCTCATAGCAAGGGCATGTCTTTAATTAACAATTGTACAGTGCCAATAAGAATGCAGAGGAGGCATAAACTAACATAGATCCTTGGAGTTGGAGACTAGCACATTAACCATTGGAACATCCTTGCTCATTATCCAAGTTAGGTAGCCTGGGTCCCATTTCTTGCTCCACTGCTGATTTTCCAATCTCACCTTTGGCAAGACACAAGCTTGTTACCCTGTGCGCTGCTAACTCCTCTTTACCCTGCAAGAGAACTGCACACAAGGTTGTGTTTATTTTTCGGAACTGCAAGAGTCTGCATGCAAGGTTGTGTTTATTTTGAAATCGCAAGAAAGTAAATAGGAAGTTACCATTTACCATCTCTCCTAACACAAGAATTAAGGAACACCTGAATATATCCAGAAGCAGGGTTAAAACAATCAGAAGGAAGTTACATTTTTTTCTGCACAATTCTCAACTGACCTCTGAAACTCATCAGCATGAATCAAGTTCAAAAAGAAAAAGGATTAGCTATGTTCTTGGAGGATAGGTCCATTTATCACCTTTGGCCAAGGGATGACAGGGATCAAGGGAGGAATCAGGATCAGAAGTACAGGGTGAGGTCCAGGCTAGAGCAGTCAAGAGGGGCACATCCAAGCCGGGCAGAATAGAGGGACAGGTGGAGTAAGCAGATGGTCCGCCCCATTCCCTGGTGCTACCAGCCAGTCTTATATGTGGACTGACAGCTAATCAGGAAGTTGGGAGGTGTGGCAAGCAGCAGGAGGTATGTGGCCACAGCAAACTTATATGGAAAACCTGGGCCTTACCAGAGTAAGCCAGAGGATCTGGCCACTATCCTTGAGTTCCAAAGGCGGCGATTCAAAGCCAGCCCCTTATAATGGCTGACATTTCTGTCTGCTGGGAGTGAACAACAGAGGATGAATCATTGTACAAGTAACAATGATTCACTGATTAATCATTGTATGGGGAATTTTTGTACATTTCTCCTGACGCATCTAACGCTGGTCACTGTCAGAGACAGGATACTGAGCTAGATGGATCTGACACAGCCTAACAGCCCTTATCGTCTCTTTCTTCCCTTGGGGTGATTTTCCATCTACCCCATGGAAGCTTACCCTTCTTTGACACAGAATACGGGCACATTCCCATGAATAGCTAAATCAAATAATGCTTAAGTTGTATGTACTTCAGTATCATTCACACATAAAGCGGCAGTATTCAGGAGTAGTAGTCAACATATGTACTTTGGAATAAAGAGTACAGAATCCCCTTCACTTTCTCCAGCAAAGTGTCTTGTAATGTGAACCTTTCCCATGTTTGGTTAGTGAACATGGTACATAAAATCATTCCCAGGTTGCAGCACATGGTGCCTCTCCTACTGTGAACTCAATGGGTCTTCTTGGTGCCGCAACATCCCACAGTGCTTTGTATGCAAGGCAGAATGCACCAGGGTATTGTAATAGAGTAGCCTGACTCATTTTAGAGTGCAAAGCTGGGTAGCTGCAGTGTATTCTAGGGTGTATTAGAATGCATGTAAAAAACAACAATATGCCTTGTAGAGAGGTGGCCTTGGTCCATCAGCAACCTCCCCACCTGAGAATAACAGTACTTCTCCACCCCACAAAACTGTTGTGAAGCGGCCTCAAGGCTGTGAAGTGTTCAGAGACAATAGTAATGGGAGCCATATAAACAGATGATGGCAAATCATAATGACAATTCCTATAAGAACAAAGCATAGGTCAGAGACAAAGGAAAATCAGAGTGGCAAGCCGACTGCCAGTTCCCGACAATAGAAGAAGCCAAAAGGCACTGAAGGGAGGGGACAGTATTCTGCATATATATCATACAGACAGCCAATAAAGATGACAAAGTCAATTAGTCATGCACTAAAACACATCCTACACAGTGTAGGGGCAACCTTGTTCCCATGTCTGTAAACTCCTTGTGTCCAATCCTTTTTCTTTACAGTACTTATAAATGCCTTCTTAGCGGAGAAAGGCATCGGCCAAAACCTTTGAGGACGACTTGGCCCTCCCTGATCTCCTTTCTCCTCTGGCTACAAGTCTACACAGCAAGTCATGAGGCCAGGGCAGAAGCAGTTCAGGGAAGCAAAGGGGTGTCAAAGACTATTGCAACAGTCTCTATTTAGGAGGATAAAGTGGTTCGAATGATATCTTTTATTGGACCGACTGTTGTTGGTGGAAATAAGCAAGCTTTTTGGCCACACACGGCCCTTCCTCAGACATGGAGTATAGCTAGTAGAGATCAGCTATCCAGATCATAGTAGCCAGATCACCTATTTATTATTATTTATTTTCGTAATTTATAACCCGCCCCCTCCTGTCCAATGGCAGCTCGGGGCAGTGAAAAATAAAAAATAAAAGCATAAATAGAAAAATAGAAAATGCATTAAATATAAGATCTTTAAAAACAGGTGAGGCCCAACTAAATCCGGCCCACCCAAAAAATCCCATCCGCTACCCATCCCCCCTCACCAAATGCCTGGTGAAACAGCCAGGTTTTACATTGTCTACAGAAAGAGGGGCGGTCCAGAAAGAGGCAGATCTCTGCCAGGAGAGAGTTCCACAGACTTGACACAGCCACCAAGAATGCCCTCTCAAACATTGCCACCCAGGAAGCCCAGGGAACCTCCAAGAGGACCCTCCCAGCTGACCACAGGGGTCGACACAAGACACGAAGGCTGAGACAGTTCCACAGGTAGGCAGGGCCCAGGCCATATAGGGCTTTAAAGGTAATAACCAACACCTTGAATTGGGCCTGGAAGACTAGGCAGCCAGTGCAGAGAGTGGAACACTGGTGTAATGTGCTCAGAGAGGCCCATCATCATCAGGAGGCAGGCCATAGCATTCTGCACCAGCTGCAGTCTCTGGGTCGTCACCAGGGGCAGTCCCATGTAGAGTGTGTTTCAGTAGTCCAATCTTGAGGTGATGAATACATGAATGATGATGGCAAGATAAGGCCAAAGATGGCGAAACAGATTTTACAAAATGCACTCCTCGCCACAGCCGCCACCTGAGCATCCAGGCAGAGCTGTGAGTAGAGGAGTACACCCAGACTCTGAGGGACACAAGGAGGGACACATTCTATCTATGGTGAGGGCCTCCACTCCCTTGGCCTTTCCCACCAACATCACCTCCATCTTATAGGGATTCAGCTTCAGACGGCTTGCCCTCATCCAATCCCCCACTGCAGGCAGATACCGGGTAAACACAGAGACTGCAGGGCTTGGGTCAGATGAAAAAGAGAGGTAAAGTTGGGTGCTGATGACACCAAACCTCAAATCCTCTCACTATTCACCCAAAGGCTGCATATACATGATGAACAGGAGAGGGGAAAGACTAGATCCTTGCAGAACTCCACATGTGAGATCCCAAGTCCCCCAGTATCACATACACTGAGTTCTTCTGGTCAGGAATGAGCGGAACCATTCAAGAACAATTCCGGCACGGTCCCGCAGGCGGGTCACCAGCATCTCATGGTCAACCATGTCAAAAGCTGATAGATCTAATAAAATCAAAAGAGTGGACCGACTCACGGAGCGGATTGTTGACCATGGCCACAAGCACAGTCTCCGTGCCATAACCTGGATGAAAGTCTGACTGCGAGGGATCAAGGAAACCGATGCAGTTCGGATGCCCCTGGAACTGCTGGGCCACCATCTGTTCAATGAGTTTCCCTAAAAAGGGAAGGTTAGAGACTGGCTGATAACTGGCAAAGTCGGCAAAGTGAAGAGATGGCTTCTTGAGCAAAGTTTGTACCACAGTCTCCTTAAGGCACCCCATGACCTTGCCCTACCCAAGGGAGGCACTGACAACCGTCAGAAATGGCCCCAACTTTTCCTGGCTGGCCTTGACCATGGGCCACAGGTTCCCTACCACTGACCTGCAGGGTGTACAGGGTGGGGAAGAGGCAGGGCAGGAACAGCAGGACCAGGAAAAATTGTGCCCTGTTGCCATGTCAGCTGAGCTATACTTGCACAACAGTCACTCCGTGAGCTCTGACGCCAACAGTGGCAGTAGCCAGAATCCAAGTGGCCCACCAGGAGATAAGCAGACAGATGCACATGCTCACAGACCCTAAGTGGTTGCCTTCCTTCTGCACTATAGTTAACGTAAAGACTTTTCTGTCCCCGATGAAGCCTCTCTGAGGAGGGGAGAACAATAGAGCTTCACTAGAGGGTTGCCAGTGATGGCCTTGAACAAAGCTGGAGCATAACTCTGGGGGCCTTATGTGACTGAACAGGACCTGGGTGCAGTTGGCTTCAGCTCTGGAGCAGCCATAGTGTGACTTTGCAGAATGTACATGGTGCAAATAAATATCTTGGTGGTGGCAAAAGAGACTTGGGTGAGACTCTGGGGTGGGCTCCCTCGTCAATGATGAGCAGCCAGAAAGCATTCTGGAAGACACCCATGACTGCATCCATTCCAGGGATGCAGGGGGAATGGTCTCTGGCAAAAGTGCTTATTTATAGATCATGGTCACCACTTTATGGAAGGAAAGGAGTGTTCACACAAGTCAAAATGAGCTCATCTTTTTCAAGCAGGTCTATATTGGACAACAGTGGCATTTCCAAAGGGCGATTATTGCTTCTCTTTCAGGGCTTATTCACACGTGCACTTTTGCTGGCGGTAAGAACCTCCCTGCATTGCTGTATCCTGCCCTGCTTCCTCCCATGAAGCGATATTAGAGGGGAGGTAGTTCCCTCTGCAAAAAAGCAGGGTAAAAGTAGGGAGGAAAGCTCCTACTCCAAGGAAGGTAATTTTCTGTGCAGAAGGGAGATAATTACCTCCATCCCTTATTCTCAGAAGCCATCAGTTCTTCATGCTTTCATGTTCCTCTCACAGTAGCTCTGCCTCACTGCCTGCTTGTTATTCCAGTTCCCCTTGCTAGCAGCTCCCTGTAAGTTCTCAAGCAGGGAAAGAGCTATTTAACCCTGCTTTCGGGAACAGAAGCGAAGGGAGAGGCAAGCAAGTAGAGTCCCTCTAGAGTAACAAGGACAAGCCTACAGATGCCCCTTTCCTTCCTCAGACCTATCCGTGCTTTTGCAGGGAAATACCTCATAGAGATTGGTCGTGGAAAGCATATTATAACCCTGATAGCAGTGACCGTGTTGGAATACTGTTGCTGAGTGTTACTCAAGCAGAACCACTTGCCAGGATCCCAGCCTCAAAGCAGCATTGCCAAGGAGCAGATGCTGACATTCAGCTCAGGGGCAAACCTCTGGGTGCATACATTACCAAGTTCAGAGAGACAAGATGGAAGCAAGGTCATATCCATAGCAGGGCTCTGTGGCTAGAGAATCAGTCCAGAAGCATGAGGTGACGCAGTACTAGCGGCAAGCAGGCCAAGTCTCTGCTTTGATGCTCAGAACTGAAGGCTGACCTTGACCCAGGCCTGCAGGCACTGTGTTAGCCAAAAAGAACCCAGGGCCAGGGAGCTCCTGGGTCATTGGCAGGTCCTTCAGTTGTTCCCAAGCTCATGTGCAGGAACTGGTAGCCTTGAGGTAATGAGTCCATCTGGAAGTCCTGTAGGCATGGGTTCTACACCCATGGCCATAGAGTCCTGACACCATGTTTCACACCATTTTTTGATACAGGTCCAGCCAGTGTGTTTACAGCCCTACCGAGACTCTACATTCCAGGAAATAAATATCACCAGCAACAGAATTTGGCATGTGGTTTTTTTTAATTATATATATATATATATATATATATATATATATTATATATATTAGTGGACGAAGGTGGTGGAGGTGGATACCAGCACGTCATCAAGATCCATCCAAGCTCCCCCTCTGGAACCAACCCACCGGGATGCCTGTCCTCCTCTCTCACTCCCTCACTTCCCTCTTCACCTCTCTCCCCTTTCCCTCTCACCTGCTTCTTCTCCCTCTCCTCCTGCCCCCCACTAAGCCTACCATCTCTCTACACCATCCCCACCACCACCATTTCTTGCCCCCTGCCCCAAGGCCAGTTTCCCGCC
>QEPC01007512.1:3831068-3841147 GCA_003113815.1 Sphenodon punctatus | reverse complement strand
TCCCGCCTCCCTTGAGGAAATCTCCTCCCTGCTCACCTCCTCCAACCCCTCTACGTGCCCCCTGGACCCCATTCCTTCCCACCTCCTGACCTCCACTGCTTCCAACATCACCCCTCCCCTCCTACATATCATCAACCTCTCCCTCTCTACTGGGTCCTTCCCCTCTACCTTTAAATACGCCACTGTCTCCCCCATCCTCAAAGAGTCCACTCTGGATCCCTCTGAACCCTCTAATTACCATCCTGTCTCACTCCTCCCTTTTGCCTCCAAACTCCTTGAACGGGTTCTCTACTCCCGTTGCCTCAACCTCCTCTCCACCAACTCCTCCCTTGACCCCCTCCAATCTGGTTTCCACCCCCTTCACTCCACTGAAACCGCTCTTGCTAAGATCACCAATGATCTTCTTGTGGCTAAATCCAATCGCCTCTACTCTATTCTTGTCCTCCTTGATCTCTCTGCTGCCTTCGACACGGTTGACCACTCGCTCCTGCTTGAATCACTTCACTCCCTGGGATTCCGGGACTCTGTCCTCGACTGGTTCTCCTACCTTTTTGACTGCTCCTTCAAGGTTTCTCTTCCTAACTCCTCCCCCTCCTCCTCCCTGCCTCTCTCAGTTGGGGTTCCCCAAGGCTCTGTCCTTGGCCCTCTCCTCTTCTCTATCTACACCCAGTCCCTAGGCAAACTCACTGCTTCCCACGGTGTCCAATACCACCTATACGCTGACAACACTCAACTCTATCTCTCCACTCCTTCCCTCTCCCCCTCTGTCAAGCTCGTCTCACCAACTGTCTTTCCAATATCTCCACCTGGATGTCTAAACGCCAACTGAAACTGAACATGGCTAAAACTGAACTCCTTATCTTCCCTCCTGATCTTTCCTCTCCCTCTTTCCTGTCAATTGTCGTTGAAGGGGTCTCCATCCTCCCTGTACCTCAAGCCCGTAGCTTGGGCTTCATCTTCGACTCGTACCTCACCTTCAAACCCTACATTGACACTGTGGTCAAATCCTGCCACTTCTCCCTCCACAACATTGCTAAGATCCGCCTTTTCTGTCTGTCTCCTCTGCCAAAACTCTCATCCACACCCTAGTCATCTCACGCCTTGACTATTGTAACCTCCTCCTCGCTGGCCTTCCCCGCTCTCACCTTGCTTCCCTCATCTCTGTTCAACACTCTGCTGCCAGGATCATCCACGTAGCCCGTCGCTTTGACCATGTGCAACCTCTCCTCTCCTCCCTCCGCTGGCTTCCTCTTCCTGAGCGTATTCTGCACAAGCTCCTCGTCCGTCTTCACCTACAAAGCCCTTCATAACCTTGCTCCCCCCTATCTCCCCCCGAACCCCTGTTCGAGCACTCCGCTCCTCTTCCATCCCCTCCCTAACTCTCCCACGCCTCCTCTGCTCCTCCAACTGCCTTCGTCCCTTCTTCCTCGCTGCCCCGCACGCCTGGAACTCCCTCCCTGCCCTCATCCGCCTTGCCCCCACCCTCCACACCTTCAAGTCCCTCCTCAAAACCCACCTCTTCCGCTCCGTCCTTCCTAACTCCTGCTAATCCACTCAGGATTATCCCCTACTTGTTATCTGCAAACACCTATTTAGTGTAACCAAGCCAAGAACGTGTACCTGAGTTCTCCTATCCTCGTGAATGTTGCAACCCTTGTCTCTCCCTCTGTTCCCCCTTCCCTGTCTCCCCTCCCTCTGTCTTTAGATTGTAAGATCTCGGGCAGGGATAGTGTCTATTTTATTCGCTGTGAAGTGCCAGGTACATTTCTGGAGCTATATATAAATGCTTATAATAATAATAATAAATATATATTTAATAATAAATATTTAATAAATATATATTTATTAAATAGTTATATATATAAATAAAAACTTGAAACATGTAAATTTACTAGTAAAGCCAAAGACAGTTTGGACTGCAAAATGACATCTTCCTGAAGTGTATTCCCTGGCTCGTGGAACTCATGTGTTATTCTGTCTCCCAGATTATTGTCTGAATACAATGGTGATTTATCCGTGTCCCAGGTGATGTCATTTGTTTATGTACAGTATTATACGCAGAGTAGGGCATTAACACTTTACTATTATTCTTACCTTTAAGAGTGTTAAATCTCAGAGACAATAGCTATGTCAATAGAACTGATTTTAGTGTTACAAGCTGGGGCGCTCTTGGCATGTTCTTTCACCTTGAACGGAAGGAAAAGCTAACAATTTTTCTCCCACCACAAGTTAGAAATTGACTCTTTGAGGCTTCAAAATTGTTCAGTGGGTTAACGAATTTAACACAAGGAGTGTAACCAGGGTGGGGACATTTCTGTCCTGGATAAGAGGAAGCCATGATGAAGAAAACAATCTGTTTCGATGTCTCCAGTGCTGGTGATTTCTCTTCCCCCATCTCTCGTGTAAATGCATATCAAAGTTTAAACTTGAATCAGTGAATCCTCAGTTTTGAACAGGACACTTGCACACAGTTTAGTTTACCCACATGTAAAGACACCGCCCCACCTGCTGCTTACCCCTTGCTGTGTGTGGAGAGGTGTGCTCTAGCCATACCATAGGGTAACCTCATTCCTGTTTAAACAGAAGCAACTCACCCCGTCATCACTATGATATACTTGATGTGCTTGGATGGTGAATACAATATGGTGAGGTACAGGACAGCCTCACGCTCGCCTGCCTGAAAGATTACCGTGTATAACAGGCCTTCACTACAGTCGGCAATAAGGAGAAGCAGGGGAAACCCATTGCGATTTGCTGGACTGGGCAGCCCACGCTGACCCCCACACAATACAAGCCCCAGTCCAAGCATGGTAGAGTATGGCGCTCCACTTCCCCACTACTTGGCCGAGCGGCAGGCAAGAGCAGCCTCCTCCCCCTCTGCTTGGCATTGCAAGCCCGGATGCAAAGCTTGCAATGAAGAGACATAGGGACATGTCTGCTTCCCACTGAGACTAGTGGGGAGGTAGGAGCCCCCAGAAGAGGATGATCTGGCCTGGCTTTCTGCAGGGGCATTCATTCTGTACAATGGAGGAGACATTAGAGCTCAAACAGTTTATTGCAGGGAATGTCGGTTTTGAGGAAACCGCTGATTCACCACTTTTTCAGCGATATAGAAACTTACCGGTTTTCACAATGCTTTGTTCAGCTTACCGGTCAGGAACACCATTCTGCCGTTTTGGTATTTTTGTTCATTTCATGCAGTGCATTCAATATTTCCATACATGTAGTGCATTTGGTACTTCCAGAAATGTTCTTTTCATCACTTCTGTATAAAACTGTATAATAAATAAATACATTACCATTATTTTTGGTAACGTTCACCGTTTGCTTTTTCTCTTTTAAAATTTCATTCATTTTTTCTTTTTAAACTTATTTTTCACTTTTGGATTTCCTTTTTTTCTCCTACCGGTTTTGTTTGCTTTTCTTAAAAACAGGCACTATATACTGCGACAACACAAAAGTAATGGAAAATGATGAAAATTCATCAGCGGAACTTCTGAAAGAGGTTAAAGGGTGAACCTCACCCCGAATGCAAAAAATGAAGCGGATAGCTTCTTTGCTAGGATTTAGCATGGGTGCAGGCCCCCACTGAAGTAAATGTTCTTGTATCCGCACTAAGCTCTAATGCTGTCACTAGATGCTCAATGGATTTTCCATGCAGCATTTCTAGAGGTAAGGGGCAGTTCAGAGGATTGTTAAGAAATAGAAGATCTCACATCCAGGAGCCTATTCCAATCCCACTAGGGTCAACAACTACTGAGGGTTTTTACTATCAGACAACAATCTGCTGGGTAAACAATCATTTTCAAAACTACTACTAAAGATAAAACAGCAATTAGAGGGGGTTTCATAGGGCTGAAAGTATTAATCTGAAAGTAATTAAGTGCTAGATTAATCAATTAGTGCATTCATCAGAGATTGAGAGATTATAAAAAAGCTTTTGAAATTTTAAAAGATTATTTTTAAAATGAAAAGATTTGAATTTTAAATCACAAGCTTTTTAACCTCTAACAAATATCTATTTCCCATAGGCTTTGCCTTATTTTATTTATTTATTTTATCAATTTATACCCCGCCCCTCCTGTAAAACAGCTCGGGGCGGCTAACAATTTTAAAAGAATAAAAAAATACAGTAATATAAATTTAAAACAATCATAATAATATAAACAATTAGAACATGGCTAGGACAAAAAACAAACAATAAATAAGGGTAGGATGGAGATAAAAACCCTAACCCACCCTCCCCAAAGGCCTAGGCGAACAGCCAGGTTTTACAAACTCGCCAGAATGTTAAAAGGCTTGGGGCCAGGCGACCTTCCTCCGGGAGGGAGTTCCAAAGGCGCGGCCCAGCCACCGAGAATGCCCTCTCCATTGTGGCCCCCCGCTTAACATGGGGGACCTCCAAGAAGGCACCCCTGGCAGACCAAATGAGCTGCTCTGGGGCGCAGAGGGCAGGCAGTCCCTGAGGTACGAGGGGCCCAGACCGTGAAGGGCCTTATAGATCAATACCAATACCTTGAACCTGGCTCGGCACGCTATTGGCAATCAGTGCAGAGACCAGAGCACTGGTGTTATATGCTCCCGACGACCCGTCCCCGACAGGAGCCAGGCCGCCGCATTCTGCACTAGCTGCAGCCTCCGAACCAGGAACAAGGGCAGCCCCACGTAGAGCGCATTGCAGTAGTCCAGGCTCGAGGTGAAGAAGGCATGGATGAGGGAGGCCAGGTCCAGGCCAGAGACGTACGGACGCAGCTTCTGCACCAGATATAACTGGCGGAAGGCGGCCTTTGGCACCACCTCCACCTGTCGATCCAGGTGGAGATCTGAGTCCAATATCATCTCCCAGACTCCGAACCTGCTGAGCTATAGGAGGGCGAACACCCCACCCCCCGGATCAGGGGGGCCCGACACCTCCCTCGCTCTCCCCACCACCATCACCTCCGTCTTATCAGGGTTGAGCTTCAGTCTGCTGTGCCACATCCATTCCACCACTGCCTCCAGACACTGGGACAGCAACGAGACAGCAGGGTCTGGGTCCGTTGAAAAAGAGAGGTACAGCTGAGTATCATCAGCATATTGGTGACATCGCACCCCGAACCCTCTCACGACCTCCCCCAAGGGCTGCATATATACATTAAATAATAATGGAGACAGAATGGAACCCTGCAGAATGCCGCAGGATAAAGCACGGGGGCAAGATGTTTCAGCTCCCAGCACTAGCCGCTGGCTTCTCCCCAAGACGAATGAGCGGAACCATTCAAGAACAGTCCCGTCCAAACCTCCCAGGTCATGCAGCCATCTCAACAGCAGCCCATGGTCCACGGTGTCAAAAGCGGCCGAGAGATCTAGCAGGATAAGAAATGTCGAACAGCTGCGTACATCTCCTGGCGGAGATCGTCGACCAGTCATCACATATGAAGTTGTGTTGGGATTGTGTCAAATTCTGTACCTGATTAATCCGTTAAAAGCAACACACTGAAAAGACTGAAAAGCACTATGAATTGTTGCACTGAATACATTTTGCGCATAGCACACCATTCCTCTGAGGTGGACAGAGAAACAAGTAGTATTTTCTCACAAGTTACAATGGGTCCCACATAACTTATTAACATCTAGTCAGGATTAATCAGGCACAGAAAGCTAACGCAGGTCCCTAATTATTCGCCGATGATAACTATATTTGTCATTCTCTCCCAATTAGTCTACTGTGCGTTCCAGAGTTTAATTGCACCTTGTTCTTCATTTAAATGTCATCCTGTGTGTATATCCTCCTCATTCTTTAGTAAATTTGACAAAAATTTTGACATTAAATATAGATTATCTTTAGATTTTCATAATTAACACAACTGAACTGCCTTTGGCCTAAATATTTCTCCTTAAACTATAAATCTCAACTGTCTCTTAGAACCGCATACTTACTAGAAGAACTGCAAGGCCTCCACCTGAGCTCACCAGCACAGATCAAACAGGCCTGTTGTGGAAACTAATATGCGGATGTAATCCAGAGGAGGTGTGAGGGTTTCCTGTTCCCCTCTAGAATAGGAGAGCCTCTTTCTGGTATGGAGCCTGAGCTAGGCAGAGTTTGGCTAAGGCTTGGATACACAAAGCCCCCTCTCACCCTCGCCAGTCTGCCTTTGTTGCCCCCTTGCTGACAATGTCCAATGGCTGCTTTCTTCTAGGCCTGCCAGCATGAGATGGCATGCACCATTGGTAGCTTCCGCTGCTCTCATTTTCTCTCCCATCTGCCAGAGCCTTGGGCACCAATATCTACCAGCCCAGCAGGTGGCATATGTCCACTTCTCTCACACAACTGGGGGCAGAAGCAGGATGCGAGGGGGCTGCACATTTGGAACTGAGCCCAGATGTGTGTCGAGTATGCAAAAGGCCATACAGAGCCCTTCCTCGGGTATCAAAGTCAGAACCAAAGGATTCAATAAAAATCATCATCTGAAATACTTTGATTCAATCTCCTACGTTTAAGACAACACAGCAACCAGACCTCCTCTTAAAAAATGAATGGATAGTTTTGCTTTGAAGCAAAGGGTGGGGAACTCCTGGCCCAAGGGCCCAATCTGCCTGTGACGGGGTTTTTTGGTCCCCTTCCAATTCCTAGGTCTGACCCATGGGCCCAATCTCTACCCCAATAACTACAAAAGGAGTGAGTTCATGGGAATGGAGACAAAGGCATTAAAGGGAGGGATCCATGGCAAAGATCTGTGATCTGGATCCTCCCCTTTCTCCCCCCCACCCCCCATCCCAAGCACACTGCTTAATGAACCCTTGCCCCCAACTCCTATCTACCTCGTGGAGCTTCTACTGACTTTCAGAGTGGCCTATGGGAAGGGAAAGGTTCCCCTTCCCTGCTCTTTGAAGCATTCTAAATGGGAATGTTTTTCATATGTGGAAATTGCTCTTTTTATTATTATTTTTAAACAAAACGTTTTGGTTACCAGAATAAGGAAACTGATTTTTTTCCCATCATCGAAAAGGCAGTCACAATGAAAACTTTCAGCTACAAAAAAATCTGATAATTTAAGAGGGGGGATAATTTAGGAGGCAAGTTAGAAATTAAACTAAATAAATAAATATAGGTACATGACAGTTGCCTAAAACCCACACAAATATTTTCTGGTTTTGACAATCTAAATGCAGAGAACTGAAGGGGGGGTGGGGGGGGAGACAGGATTTAAATTCATTGGAAAATTACAGGGAAATTCTGACACTTTTTCTGCAAATTAAGAAAACCACAGGAAATGAATTTCTGTGAAATTCTCATTTTTATTTTGGAAACATTTTATTTGCTGAAAAACATGGTGGGGGGAAATTCAGCTAGTTCTACTGTGTGCTTGCTTGTATACCAAATGGACGACAGCGTTACTCATTTCCCACTATGATAAATTGCTGCAAGTTGTTTTGGTGGAAGGCTTTACGCCTTGATAACAAGACTTCCCTATGTCCCCCTAAATATCTCAGAAGCACAACAGAAATGTACTTGCCCTCTTAAAAAGGTGCTAAATAGAACAGAACCACGTGCCTTGTACCAGTGCAGTGAACTTGTTCTACACAATCATGAGGTGATACTGAGGGCTTCCAAGAAAGGTTTCCCATCAGTTTCTTGTCTGCATTCTTGACAGTAGTCCAACATGACAGCCATAGCCAAGGATGGAGGGCAGCGGAATACTCTTGTTATCTCTCACAGAGGATCGGCACTGGTTTATTTAGTACCTAGGTCTCTGCAACTGTGATGCACTGAGTAAATCAACCTCAAAATTTATGTGGGGCAATCACCGTGTGCAATACAGAGCTGTAATCACAAAGGAAAAAATGTCTGTGCCACCAACTAGCTCTAAATTTCCTGAGACTCTAGTTGCTTTTCCCTCTTATGGCTTTAACTAAGCCCCCTGCAGTATTTTAGCATTTAGGGGGCAGTTCACCTGCAAACCTAAGCGACTTAGTGCTAGGTTAGGCTCCTAAGTCCCATTGGGTTCCAGTGTACTTTTAGATATCACAACCACCACCACCCCACCTCATCACCCACAGACCTCCTTGGCAGAGTTGCTGTTGGGCTGCCACACGGGGCATTTTTTGTGATGTCAGAACATATCTACCACATGGAAACCTCAAGACAATCTGTGGTAGAAGCACCACACAAACTATCCACAGTGCTTCTGTGGTGAATCATCTCTGTCAGGTCCTGGCTTAGGACCGGTGCCCTTGCGATGGCATCCAGCTCCACTGTGCCACCTCTGTGCTCTTGTTTGGGCCTTTCCTTGCCCACTAGGCTCTTGGTTCTAGCACCTTGAAGGTATTCCCCCCACACAGAGCTTCTGACTGGCTACTACTTGTTTAAAATCCACCTGACAGGAACAGAGAGCCAGATGGAGCAATGCATAGGCCCAGTTCCTCAGCCATGCGAGCTTCTTTGAGCCTGATCCCCAGTTCCTTCTTCCAGCCTCCCTGTCACCTTGTTCCTGGGTCTGCTTGCTTATCTTCCTACCCATTCCATTCCCAGCTTGCATTCCCAATTTGACCTCCTTGCTCCTACCCAGCCCTGGTCCTGTCCCCTCTCAGTTTAGACGGATCTTCTGGCTTGCCTCTTTGGCCTGTCCCCAACTACATTTATGAATGGCCCAACCGATTTGACTATCACCTGGCCCTCATCTGACACCGGGCAACTTCAAAGTTACCAAGCAGTACATCCATTCAGATGTCAGGGAAAACACCATCAGGTGGTAGCCCTGAGGTAAATCCACTGGGGGTGGGATAGTCATGGCTGGAAGCACCATCAGGCCACAATCCACAAGTCAAATTAATCTGGAGTAAATAGCTTGTGGATTGCAGCCTTAGGACATTTTTAGACAAGCCCTCATTTCTCCCAGACTTGGGAGCCTGGGAGAAACAAACTCGCATGGGGGGAGGGGGATTTAAACGTTCACTCGCACTACCGGAAGTCAGCCGGGCACCATTCGAAATAGTGGGCGCCAGAGAACACGCTTGGAGACCCAGACTTGTAAAACTCCAATATCAAGGTTCCTTCCCATCACAGCACTGCAGCAAAATAAGAGGCAAAATACATACAAACACCCAAGGAAAATAAATGTCATATGTAAAGAGAAAAAAATACTAGCTGCTTTAAGTCTAGGACTTTTGTTGTATAGCCAGGGAACTAAGTTTGCTGCATTCTCCCACCCCGAAACTCAGTGAACATGGGTCCCTCTGTATAGCTTAGGCTGACCACCGCTGCTAACCAGACAGCTATAGGTCTGCCCTTGGGCTGCCGTGAGCCCAAGCTTAAAGCATACAAACTCTTTAAAGACCAACCTGGTCCAAAAGTAACTCTGCCCCTTTTCTTGCCAAAAAGTGAAGAACAAACAGCTGCAAATCAACCCCTTAGCAGCGCTGCAATGCATCAGCTCTTTAAAGCATGCCTGGTATAATACACCGTCCTGAGGATCTAGATTAGAAGATAATCAATATATTGACTAACAAGAGGCGGCTATTGGGAAAGCTGCTCTCCCCCCCCACCCCCCAAATGACCTGTGCTTCTGTAGCCTTTTGGCTTTAACTCTTTAGGGATCTGAACAGAGTTGATGGGTTCAGCACATGAAAGGAAACTCATTTAGTCGGATGTGCCCCATGCATCGTGTTCCTGGATTCAAAGGGGCACAGCTCTTGGGACCTATGTAGACTTACTGAGACACTCCTGGTTCCTGTACACATGAGAAAGGGATTCGTTGGGTCAGCATAGAAAAGGACATACTACAGGTGCACACACTAAAGAGCATGATAGTAGATCAAGGGACTATATTAACTAAACAAAAAAAGGAGCATCCCTTTGCAGGTAACCTCCTCAAATTCTGGAGGGAAGCTCAAAGGAAGTTGAGGACTCAGGAGGGAATTTCTCCCTTCTCACCAATCGATTCGATCCTGGCGAGGGAAAGAAAATTAGCCCCTGGCTTGAGAAAGGATTTAAAAGAAAGGGGAATTACAAGGATGCAGCAAATTTTCTTTTTAGGGAGATTTGCTTACCCCCAAAAGTTGGAGGAGTTGATAGGGAAAAAAGTGGACACATTACAATA
>QEPC01007512.1:3766495-3829387 GCA_003113815.1 Sphenodon punctatus | reverse complement strand
TTATTATTATTATAAACATTTATATAGTGCCAGTCGTGTGACCTGGCGCTGTACAGAACATAGAATTAGACGTGGTCCCTGCCTGTGGCTTACAATCTAAAAGACAAAGAGGGGGAGACAGGGAGCGGAGACAGGGGAGAAGACAAACAAACATTCAAGCAGATGCGAAGTCTCAGGTGTGTATGCTTGGCTTGGTTACAAAGAGGTTGGTAGCAGCAGTCTGCAGAGGAGGGCAGACAGTAAGTGTACGGGGAAAGACTAGCAGGCACTGGGAAAGGCAGCGAGGAAAAGGTGGGTCTTGAGGAGGGATTTGAAGGAGCGGAGGGAGGGGGCAAGGCGGATGTGAGCAGGGAGGGAGTTCCAGGCATGGGGGGCAGCGAGGGAGAAGGGTCGAAGGCGGTTAGGTGAGCAGGAGAAACGAGGGAGAGTGAGGGAGGGGACAAAGGAAGAGCGGAGAGCGTGTGCAGGAGCGCGTAGGGAGATTAGGTCCGAGAGGTAAGAGGGAGCTTGGTTGTGGAGTGATTTGAACGTGAAAACCAGGAGTTTAAACAGGATACGTTCAGGAAGGGGGAGCCAGTGGAGAGAGAAGAGGAGAGGCTGTACATGGTCGAAGCGACGGGCAGAGTGAATGACCTTGGCAGCGGAGTTTTGGACTGCGATAAGGGGGGACAGGTGCCTGGATTCGATCGGTTTGTTTCAGGTCAAGTCACTTGGATTTGACAGGTTTGCTCATTGTGGTGGGGACATTCTAGCTCTATCCAGGCCTATCCTCTTTTCTCTAGTCCTCTCTTGGGCTCTAACCCATCTGCCCCTCCCATGAGAACGCCACATGGTTCAGTCAACAATTCAGGGTGCCCTCTGCAATTAACAACACAATAGAAGTAAATTACATAACAATAACACTCCCTCTGCAGTTTCTTCTCCCACTAGATCTCTCCTTCCACTCCCCATCTCTAGTAGCTCCCTGCTTAGCTCTCCCACAGTAGATCCTCCCCTTCTAAAGCTGTGATTGCTTATAGGGTATTGGAGGTAAACAGCCCTATTAGCAGGCAGATGCAACGAAATGGCACCATGATGGGTCAAATCCTGATAGGACTTCGCACTAAAACTCAGCAGCCTACCACAGACAGTTTTGCAAAGTCCAGTACAATCCCCATCCGAAATGCATTCACCTGGCTTTGTACAATGCCTGTTTACTAATCTAATTTAGATGACCCTCCTTATATACTATGGAAGCTCATAAGGCTAGGGATCTGAAATTCAATGAGAAATGGGAGGGGGGGCAGAGAGGCATTTGCAAGTCAGTCATGGTTCAGTGTGTTTTTTTTAATCTGCTGGGAGCTAGATCTTCGGAATGACTAATCATGAGCAATTCCCGGTGATTACTTTGGAATTCAAAACACCAGAATGCACAATGTCAGGGCCTTTCCCCTGAAAGAAACAGGTTTCGTCACCCACACCTTTCCCCTGAAAGAAACAGGCACAGATGCACACCCGCACTTTGGGCAGCCCCAAATGGAAAGCACGGAAAGGAAAGGATGGAAACCAGTACTTGCCCAGAGCAAGGAGAAGCAGCATTGAGACTGGGAAAGCTTCGAAGCCCTGAGCTGCTAGAAAAAAGAGCGAGTATATTAAGGAGAAGGAAAGCAAAAGGTATTTAAACAAACAAACAAACAAAAAACACTCCCTTTGAGGGCTCCCCCATTCTTGAAGAACAATGCAGGAGAAACCTACTCTGTGGTGCGGAGTTTAAGGACTGCACTACAGAGCCCCAACTCCCTGCAAAGGCACCCTCCCCATTTATAAGGGGCACCTGCAAAATTCAGTTCAGCGGAGGTGGGAGGTTCTTTCGCCCCGCTCCTTTCCGATGTTAATACACCCCTTTCCAAGTATCGTGATATCCTGATGCTCAGAAAAGGGGTGTGGTCACATCAGAAAGCAGCAGAGACCCCCTTTGTCCTGCCCTTTTCTGACATGGGCACGCCCCCTCTTTGAGCATAGTGATGTCACAACGCTTGGAAAGGGGGCATGGCCACACGAGAAACGAGAAGGAGCCCATTTGTCCCTGTGTAGCCCTGCCTCTTGCCTGAACAGCATGGAAGGGGAGGGGAGGGGAGGGGCCAGGCAGGAGCCAGGTGAGCTGAACACACACACCCATGAACCTTTCTCCCCAACACCTACGCCTCTTCAGCAATTCTAGCTTCCCTCTCTGTCCTGGGTCAGAGGAAAGGGGCACACAGAGCAGGGAGACTGCTGCACTGCCGCCCATCGGCTGTTTGACAGTTAAAGTACTTTACTGCCAAACAGTCCATGGGTGGCAGTGGTAGTTCCTATGACGACCTCCTGCCCTCCATCACCAACTCTGGACCCCCATCAATCCAGCTCAGAGGAAGGGCTTGCTTCCACATAACATTTAGTAAGGGGGAAGCTACTCCTTACCGCTAGGGTAATCTGGGTGCATTCACTCAAACATGGAGGTCAATGGGAGATAGGAACAAAGAGCTCTATCCCCTGCCAGCCTAATGTACTAATCCCCCAAAGGACACAGCATTCATGTGAATGCTCCTCCTGCTGCACTGGAGGAGCTCTCCTAGCCCATCTCCTCCCCAGAAGTAACCAGTCCCCCAGCCACACTTGCGTGCATCCCAGACTCCTTCACTGCTCATCTGAAATGAATCACAATTGGAGGAAAATGCTAAAAAATTTATGCTCCCATAATGTAATGTGGTGGTGATGTAAGAAGGGGAGTAACCACCTCAGGAAAGGGGCATTTCGTGTGTTCTCTCCCATGCTTTCACCCAGAATCATAGAGCTCGAAGGGGCTTACATCATCATCTTGTCCATCTCCCTGCACTGAAGCAGGATTAATTAATGTATCCCTGATGGATCATTACCCATCTTATTTTAAAAACTGCCAACAATGGGAAGCCCACCACTTTCTGTATGGTTACAAATGTTTCCTAATTTTTAATTTTAATCTTTCTTCCTGCAAATTAAGCCTGATCCCCTTATTCTATCCTCACGGACAATGGAGAGCAGTTGCTTTTCATCCCTTTTAAATAGCTTTGTATATGTATTAAAGGATGTGCGAGATTGCTCTTGAGTGGTTCTGTTCATTCCTGTTGGGGAGGTTGTGACAGGGCTTGTGAAAACATACATACATAGAGCACATGTAACATACATGTTCCTGGTGCGAGTGCATTGTATCCAGGAATCATGGGCATGTTTGATGTCAATCAACTCATAAAAATTAAGAGATAAATAGTCAAGATGAAAGTTCATATGTAAGAACTAGGTAGAGAAAATAACTATAAGTAGTATATTGTGAGCCCAAAACCAACAGTGTTGTATGAGAGATAAACAAGACAACAGAAATGTAAAAGAGGCTTAAAGACTGAAACATGATCTACATCGGAGACAAGCACAAAAGCTCCTGGAAACATCTGGAAGGGTCATCAGAAAGGTATTTAAGCTAACTCCTTCCCTCTGAGAGACCTTGCTCTGCACTCTCCTCCCCCAACCTAGTGCGTTTGTGTGTTCTATAGTCATTGAGGGAAGTTCCCCATTGCCTATACATTCCTGCTCCTGTGGTAACCGTTCTTCTCCCCTATATTTATTTTAAAACATTGAATATCCCGCCCTTCCTGCCAGGGCAGCTTACAGCTATATAAAATAACATAAAACAAGAGAGAACAATATAAAAGGGGGGGGGGGAAGAGGGGGAAAGTATCCCCACAAGGGGAAGAGGGGGATGCCAAAAAGCATGCAAATTTCATAAAAATAAATACCCCACCCCTGAAAGTAAATAAAGACCCACCCTCACCCATCTCCCTCGCCAAAGGCCCAGCAGAACAGCCAGGCGTTGCAATGATGTCAAGAGGAGGAGAGTTCTGGGGCCACTCGAGCCTCCGCCGGGAGCAAATCCCACAGCCTTGGTGTGGCCACCGAGAAGGCCCTCTCCATAGAGAGGAAACCCGGGGGACTTCGAGAAGGGCACTCCCGACCAACCGCAGGGGCAGATCCAGAGCACAGGGAGTGAGGCGATCCTGCAGATACATGGGGCCCAAGCCACACCTTGAATCGGGCCTGGTAGACTATAGGCAGCCAGTGCAGAGAACGGAGCGCCGGTGTAATGTGCTCCCGGTGGCCCGTCCCTATAAGGAGACGGGCCGCTGCATTCTACATCAGCTGCAGTCTCCGAGCCGTCACCATGGGCAGCCCCATGTAGAGCACATTACAATAGTCCAGTCTTGAGGTGAGGAAAGCATGGATGACAGTGGTCAGGTCGGAGTCTAAGATATATGGCCTAAGTCGTCGCACTAGACGTAACTGGCGGGAAACCTCCTCACCACAGCTCCAAACTGGGCATCTAGGAGCACCCCTAGACTCCGAACGTGGGGAACGAACCCCATCCATGATGGGGGACATCACACCCATCGCCTTCCCCACTAGCATCTTGTCAGGATTGAGCTTCAGTCGGCTTGCCCCCACCACCACCCGACATGGTGTGAGCACAGAGACTGCGGGGAGATGAAGACAAGAGAGACAGAGCTGGGTGTCATCAGCATATTGATGACACTGAACTCCAGAGCTCCTTACCACCTCGCCCAACGGCTGCATAGACATGCATCTCCCTTCCCTGTTGCACTAACTCCCCACCCCCACCTCTTGTACTCTTGGGAGTTCATAGCTCAGCTGTCATTTTGTTTCTCTCTTCTGACATCTAGTGTCTTTTCTTATATTGCATGTCTTGGTCTGGACAGACTCAGATTTTCCAGGTGATGAGTTAAGGGCCTTTGCTCTGAGCTAGACCCATATAAGACCCTGAGGGAAACTATAAAACTGTGGAACCTCCTTCTATCCTTTCTCCCTTCTGCTCCCCTCCCTTCCATTATTACAGTGACTTGGAAGGGATTGGGGCTCCTGTCATTGACGGGATCTGGCCCCCTCTGGTTACACAGGTATACGGCCTTGGAGTGCTTCTGCATCCCTTGCTGCACCCCGAACATCAGGCTGTGGCGGTGGCCAGGACTGCTTTTCACCAACTCCATGGAGTGAGAAGGCTGAGTCCTTTTCTTTCTAATTCAGGTCTGGCCACCATCATCCATGCCTTCCTTTACCTCAAGGCTAGGTTACTGCAATGCATCCTATGTGGGGCTGCCCTTAATGACTGTTCAAAAGCTTCAGCTGGTGCAGAACACAGCAGCCCGGCTCCTTTCAGGGATGGGTTGCCATGAGCACATTACACCTGTGCTTTACAGTCTGAACTGACTACCTATAGCTTTCCGGGCACAATTAAAGGTGCTGGTGTTAACCTTTAAAGCCCTCAACAGCCTGGGCCCTGCATATCTGAAGAACTGCCTTTCCGTGCATGCTCCACCAGAATCATTGTCCACCTGCCAATCTTGTTCATACAACAAGGGCCCACAGAGAGGCGTTCTCGGTTGCTGGCCCAGTATTGTGGAACTCTCTTCTCCTGGAGGTCTGTCAGAGCCTGAGCACATTTCAGAGGCAGTGTAAAAACCTTTCTTTTTGGCAAAGCATTTGGTAAGTGGGGATAGGGATTAGGGTGGATGAGTTTAGGGGTGAAGGTGGGGTGTTTTGTTTTGCTTTTTTAAAAGGGATTTTAATTTATTTTGTGTTTTTAATATTGTATGCCACCCTGAGCCTTTCAGGAAAGGCATGGTAGAAATAAATAAATAATTCTCAACACTGTTACTACAACCCACCATGCTCTCAGCATTCTCTTCTCAAGCCAGAACACACCCAGTTCCTCAGCTTTTCCTCATTGGTCTTGCATTCTGAGTCCTTTAATACCTTTGAACCCCTCCAGTTCCTCTTGTGGGTGTGATGCTCACTCCACCGGTGTCAAGGAGAGCTTTGCCATTGACTTCAATGGAGTTAGGCTTGTATCCTTTATCTTTAGGCGTGGGGTCCATAACTGAATACAATAGCCAGTACTTGTACAAAGTGTGTACTTTATGTGATACACCATAGTGCAAAAGTGAGTTCATAAAGTAAGAATTTCATGGGAACCAACTCCAAATCTCATCCTAGATTCACAATAAATAAATGACAATTGCTTGCCTTTCCATGGCTCCTTCTATCCGAAAAGCTCAAACCATTAACATTCCCAATATGAAGGAAGAGGAAGCTAGCATCAAAAGAAGTTGTTCCAGTAGAAGACCTGGGACTACCATGGCAATAACAATTCAAACAAGCCGTTCTATAAATAGTAATGAGACTAGCTCTACAACCACCAAGAAGGCTGGATTAACCTATTTAGGCGATATTTGGGCACAAATTCTAGCCAAGCAGAGAAGGGACATATATCCCCAACTTCCCAGAAGCAGGATCTCGTCACCAGGCCATCTTTATCTCACTCCCAAATTACATTTCGGAAGTAGCCTCTGCCTATTCCGCATTCCCAAGCTGCAAACATATGACACAGACTATGTGACCCTCCTAGTTATTGTCTCCCTAGGTTGCTGGATTTCAAGCGACAGGCAAGGTAAACGTATCAAACTGTTCCCATGTTAACACCTTCCTCTTTCTTAATTCTGGCAGGTACCACACATTTAAACCCATACATATGCTCAGCAGATTTTGAAAGCCCTCTCCAGGTGAGCGGCACAATTCACTGATGACACTCTCCATCCTCTTCCATTCTCCCCTGTTCTGAATGTTGTCTGCATTAACATGTAGCAAGTGACGAGACTTCTGGTTTGCAAGCTGATCAAACAAGCAAAAGATGCAGTCTCTAGGACACTGTTTCAGAAGCTTGCATGCTCACCAAGTAGTAGATCTAGTGGAACTTTCTCCTTCCGTCTGCATGCTACAAGTGATACTGTAATAAATTATTGAAAAATAAATAGCTACCAATTCAAAGGCAATTGGTACATGCAGCAATATAATGGCATCTTTCTTGAAGTGGCTTGCTAATTTACAAAGATGGGAACAGTAACATTTAATCAAATACCATCTCACTGTGTACACACCCTACTTGAACCCTGCAATACACCAACAACTTCTCTTGGTTGCTAAAAAGCACTTAATTAATATTACAAAGCACCGTTTACTGCATAAATTGAGTTGTGGGTTGTTGCTGAGACAAGGAACTCCTTCCCCGCCCCGGTCACTATCATCAAGCTATTCCTATTGAAAATGGGATTAAATAAAAGAAAGGGGGAGGGGGGGAATGAAGAAAGCTACAAGAACCTACCTGTCCCTTAAGGAGAAGCTGAGAAGCCCTATTTCCTATGAAAAGCATGTCGGTTTCTGGATCCCTAAATGATCCGTGGTTCTGTTAAGTCCAACACAGGGCAACCTAGCAACTCACTTTCACATGGAGGAGACTGCAGTTTGAATGAACAAAAGGGGGGGGGGGAAGGAAAAGGGAATGGAGGGGAAAAAAAAATACCATTGAGGATTCAAAAAGTTGTATTAGAAGCAAATTTGGAAAGAAATCAATGGCATGTAATTAGATTTGATTTTTCTTCACATTTTGTTTGGCTGGAGGTTATATATAGAGAATCTTGGTATGAAAAGAGAAAGAGAGATTAAACTGCAGAGAACAGTGCCTGAGCAGGAGACGCTGCCCACTAAACCATGACAGTTCCATCATCGCTGTCAGGAGCAAGGGGAGGGGGGGGGGGTGAGAGAGAAAAAGAAAAGGAAAAGTGGCACCAAGGAGGAAAGGGGCAGCAGCATCTGGTCAGTCCTTATCACAGGGACACATAAACATGACTTTGCTGCACCCACAGGTCTGAACTCGCCATAGGTATTTTCAACCTCCACCAGATGCCTTTTTGAGAAAAGGGTGCCTGACCTCTCCCTGTAACTTGGAAAGCGTAACATGGCTATCCTTTCTTATGTGCCTTTTATGGAACAGGTGGCTGTGTGGCTAGTTTCATCTGTATGCCTTTTACAGGATATTGTGCATATCCACATTCGTCCAAGCACATGGGACAAAGCAGGCAACAACCCTTTAAGGGAGGTTGCTGGTCACTATGGACCCACAGACTCCTGGCAGAATGCTGTAGGAAGATGAGCACTAGACCAGAAGGCAGGCTGGCTTGTGCTGGGAGCTCTCCTGGGTCCTGAACACAAGGCAGGAGGAGCTGGTAAGGGGCCAGAGAGCTTGGACTGGAGGGATTCTCCCCAAGTCCAAAGAAGGACTCTGCAAGCCTAGAAAACCATGAGGCTGAAGTTGGTTCCAAGTTCCTTATTCTTAATCCATGCTTTCTGATTGTGTGCAGGTGTGGAAGTTTTAACTCTATCTATATGTAATTTCTCACTACTTATAACTTTTGTATCTCTCTTATGCAGATCCTTGAGGCGGCCTCCTGTTCATGTTAATTCTCTAGACAAGCTCTGCCTCTACCACAGGAGCAGCAGCAACAGCGGCAGTGCACAGCCCACCAAGAGTGCCTGGGCGAGATGAGTGTGAGGTCTTTTTCGGTGGCTGCCCCTGTGCTATGGAACTCGCTCCCAGAGGAGGCTCGGTCTGCCCCCACCCTCCTGTCATTTCAATGTTATGTAAGACCTGGTTGTTACGCCAGGCCTTTGGCGAGGGGGGTGGGTGGGTGGTTGCTTTCCCCCTGCATATGGGATTTTAAAAACTTTTTTAATTGGTTGTATTGTTTTATTGTTTTTTATATTGCTGTTCACCACCCTGAGCTGCCCTGTGGGCAGGAGGGGCGGGATAAAAATATTTTATAAAATAAATCATGTAGTAAAGCTGCCTGGAGTGGGGTAAGTCTGCCCAAGGCGTGGTAAGTGCATTGGGTGTCTGCACACACCACTAGAAACGTCACTCCCTCCCCATGGGAGGGAAAGAGGATCCTTGCAACCAACACGGTGCTGTGCTGCCAGCCATCACAAGTTTTCTGTCTCCTGGGCATTAAATTAAGGGGAAGCACAGCTTCAATAGGGCTGAAAAAAAATATTCTGGCTTGGATTCCATATTCTATGGATCTAGCAGTTCTGATCAGTCCGGCAAAACACAGACCGGAATACCATCTGAGCCGTGTTTCGCCAGACCAATCGGTTTGATTCTGCTGCCGACTTCTGCCCATGTGCAAGATGGCAGCAGCCATACTGTGTATATGCAAAATGGTGGCACAGCGTAGGCCGCCGCCATTTTGCGCAAACACAGGAGTGAGTTAGAATCATTCTGTTGGAACTCTGATCCATGGCTTAAATCCGTGGCAGAATTCTGACTGAAGGGCAAAGACAGAAGGGCTGTTTCGATTCAGCCCTAGGCTTTAGTGTTCCGCACCACACCTTGGGTGCTCGCACATCACACCTGATCAATTAAAATTATGCAACTCTGAAATCTACTTTCTTTGCAATCTAACTAGGATTGGTTTGGGAGGGGAGAAAAGGGTTCTTGAAGTATAAAAAATGCCACTGGTAAGTTTCTTTATGCCTTGAAAACATACCAGTGAATGGGTTTTGTTTTTCCAATTCCCTCCCCTCCTAAATAGAGAGTTTTAGGTTTTGAAAACCAATCCAAATCTCTGTTTTCAAACTTCATCTAGTTTGCAAACTGGCTAAAGTACACAGGGTGATATCATTGACTGCACAGTTCTTCCTTATGTAAATACAGTCAAATGCAAAATGCTGAGGCACACGCCAATCCCTTCTGCCCCCACCACCTGATTGTATTATTTGATAAAACCCCTATTGATTGCAAACCTCAGCAGTTCTCCTCCTCTGCCACAGTCCTATTTCAGCTCAGAGAAAAATAATACCTAGAATGTTTTTCTCCTGCTTAGTAAAGACCTTTCTGTAGATAGAAATTTGGAATCTAATGACAACATTCGTCAGACAAAACTTAAGGCAACAGACATATCTCCATGTGTGTGGTTTCCACTGGAAGTTCTCCGGTGAAAGAGAGACACCCCTATCTCTGGAGATAGTTATTCTTTGTGTAAATATTTGTCTAATTAAATTCCCAAGGGGAGGGGGGAGATTGTATTAAATGATATCAGGTATTATTTTCAGGCACACACCCCTCCTCCAAAAAGAATTATATATGCCAAGATAATTTCACACAGCTGCAAAGTTCTTGCAAGAAGCCATTCAATAAAATAAAATAAATCAGAATATACACTTCCCCTGCACTCCGATAGCATGAATACGTGGTGGAGGCAGAAGCCAACGCTGCCTGAGGTCAAAACACAAAGATAGCTAGCTCCTTCATTCCACACGGCAAGAAGTATTTACGCATCAATTTCTTGCTCAGTAGTTCTATTCTCCGGCACTGCAAGATATCAGACCATCACAACAGTATCTCTCTCTTTAATACACACACACACTTAATTCTCATTTAAATTAAGGTCTCTTTTCACCGCTCTGACAGTATCCATGAGCTCCAAATGCAATGGGAAGGGCCCCATCGTTTAGTCTGCAAATGACAAGAAATTAGAAAATTTAACTGTACTGTCCTTTGCCCTTATTTCATATCCTTGTAGGGCAGATGTTTCCAAACTGTGAGCTGGGCCTAGAAAAATAAGTTTGAAGGCAGAGGAAAACCATTTTAAAAAGACAGAAAATTTAGGAAAAAATTGAAGTATTTCTGGTATTCATTTGAATATCAAAACCAAGTTTGGTTATATTCTTTTGCTCAGAAACATACATAGAAACCTACATTTGTAGAAAAACAGTTAGGAAATTAATTTATTCCGGTGTATCCAAAATATTGTGACAATACTAAACTATTTTTAACCCTAGGTCTATAACATGGGTATTTATGACCCCAAAGGCAGCTAAAAAAATCATAACATCTTTTTAGCAAGCCTGAACCACTCCTCACTCCATGTATTCCTCAATAAGTGTGAGGTCAACTGTCCTGTGTTGTTTCATGACTCCCCCCCACCCCCTTAAAAAAAATGTTGGGAGGTTTTTATAATTTTGTCATCAGGGGTACTTTCCACCCCCAATGGAAGTCAATAGGAAAATGAAAGCACTATACGCCCTTTGCATTTGGGGTCATGTTGACCCCTTACACATATATTTTTAAACATACATGTCTTTTAAGAAATGACACTTAACCCAGCACCTGCTCTCCTAATTAAACCCCTCAATGAGGGTGAAGGACAAAATGTAGCACTTTGTTTGAGTTCACAAAGGTCATTTGTGGTATGTTTAGGAAAATACTATCATAAGAGTGCTTTGGGGGATTACACTGACCCCAGGTGAAAAGTCAACTTGCCAACTTCTATTGTTCCTTATCTTTACACAGCAGTTAACACCTTATTAGAGTGAACTCTTGACACTGTGTGTTTTTTTTAAATCACAACCATTAGCAGCTTTGTGTTCAAAAAATACCTATCAATTCTGCACCAGGGGTTTTTACAACCCCATGCATTTCCTGAGTAATCAGGAGCTTCCTGATGGAAAGATACATATCAGTGGTTTTAGGAACCCTTTGAACTCTGTGAACTCTAGGGTCATATTTCAGAGGAAATTGCAACTTGGAAACAATGAAGCCCTGCAACCTGTATTCCTCATAAATGTCCTCTAAAATTTGCATGCCTGGCCATCCTGTGTTGGCTCTTCCCCCCCCCCCCCTTACCAGAGTGCACTGGTTTTAAGCTTTGGATTTTGCACTATTCAGACTCAGGTAGGCAAGAGCCTGTTTGTGACTTTTGTACTGTTGTGAGGGAACATGGGCCTGGCTACAAAGATGACTGCAGAAGCAGTCACCAACGTCTGGTGTGAGACAGACTCAGAAGAATTCGACTTTATGGGTTTCACTGATGAGGACAGTGACTGGGAACCTCCAGGTATATCTGCTGCTGTCACAGACCAGCATGAGGCTGAAGGAAAATCACAGCAGCGCTGTATGACATGTAAACTGTGTGTGCCCTCCCCATTCAGTAGTAGATTGCTGTATGTGTGCACATGCACCAGATTCTTAAAAATTTGTATGAAGGATACCTGCAGTAATCCAAAGTTTTTGACTGTGTTTTGATTTGCTATTGTACTGTTCTGTATTTAGTTTCAAATGTTATATTTTCAAGTTCTGTAAGGTTTCTGTTACAAAAATGGGGGGGGGGCAAGACTACCCCCCTGCACCATATTTGTTAAGTATGCTTGTTAACAGTGGGGGTCATGGGGGCTATGTTTTGTATTTCTGTTCCGCAATTCTTACCTTAATAGACTGTCCATTTTTAATGTTAACCTGGAGTCATTTTCAAATCAATCGCATTCATTATTTTTTGGCTATTTATTACTTGGGGTACATTCTACCCCATAAACAGATTTTAAACAAACGTAGGGTTAAGAAAGTATGTATAAATCTAATAATTGCAGACAAAACTAGCTATGCTTTGAACCAATATAAGTAAGAGCTACTACTATAGTTTTGAAAAGACAAGTATAACGCATCATTTTCTTTGTTGAATTAGTATCTGTGGGTATTTTCAGACGTTATGGGCCTCCGTTTTGACACGGTGAACCACCCGTCGTGGCAGAGAGCCTATAACGATTGAAGGGGGTCACGCCAGATGTTCACCACAGTGAACACCCGGCGGGAATCCCTTGAACCACGGTTCTGGAGGTGAGGCCCGCCTCAACCCCGGAACCGTGGTTACTCTGATCACGGCCAGGAATCGGCAGTTGGTAACGTCTGTTACCGCCGCCGCTTCCCAGCCGTGGTCACGGCCGCGGGCCGGGATCAGGCACAGTGGCCGCCCGTCTCCAGGAGGGCAGGCGGCTGGAGGAGCGTGGGGGGCAGGGCCGTGCAGCTGCACGTTGCGCCCCCGCCTCCTCCCTGATCCCCGAGCGGAATCAGGCCGGCATGTCTGTTGCCTGGCCAGCCTGATTCTGCTCGGGGGTGTAGACGTGACCATAGGCCCTGTCAAAACGGAGGCCCGTCACGTCTGAAAACCCTGTGTCTAAAGAATCCACAACTTCTAATACTGAACTTTCACTATTGCTGTGCTCTATAACAACAGTGATTCTACAATAGTAATCGTTAGTTAGTTACACTGGGTCATAGCATGCATGGAACAGTGTCTTTTCCATTTCCCCAAAACGTCCAAAGTTTCTTTTCTAGGCCTTTTTTTTCAAAATGGGGTCCTGCAGGAAAAAAGGTCAGGAACTACTGTTGTAGGGTAACAGGAGTTTAATTTTCAAGATGATGCCGTTCTGCAGCTCCTCGTCTTAGAAAGGTCTGAGGCCACATAACATTAGTCAAGCCTCAAACTGCTTTGTTTTTCTCAGTTTAAATCCGATCTTTAAATATGTATGTTAAAAAAGAAATGAAAGTCAACGTTCAGGTTATAGTTAGGACTACAAGTAAGATGTCAATTGAAGACAAAGGGAATACTCAGGTGCTTAAAACAAAATACTTGATTAACTGCATTTCTGGGTCAAGTATTTAGGGCCTGGATCCAGACGCTACTGAAGTAAGCAGAAAGACTTTCATTGATTTCAGTGGGTTGCGGATCAAGCCTTCAGAGCAAGGATACCAGACCACGCTGTTTTGCTAAGGGTTTTCCAAGATGGAGGATTCATAATCCAGCAAAAAAATTTATGACTGTCCAGTAAGCATAGTGGTACCATGTTTCCCTTATTTTGAGGGACAGCCCTTACGCCAAGACAGCACAGCTCAATAGAACCCCATGAAGCAGAGCCCAGAGCTCTCTAGGCAGGCACCAGGCAGACTCCACAGCTCCACATAGAAATGCCAGAACAAAATTAAGTGTCCTTTGGAGCTGTGGGGTTCTGGAATAAGGGCTATTCATTACGTAAATAAGGGGCGTCAGTTATGTTCTGTGGAACTATGGGGTTCTGAAATTATTATTTAGAATTTCCATCGTTCTTTCAGTGTTCAAAGTGTTTAACTATTCTTGGGTATTTTCAGACGTTACGAGATCACAGTCAACCACAGTGAACCACGGTCAATCCCGCGGCAGGGCCAAAGCACCCTGAACATCTGTTTCACGGGCGCCAGATGTTCACCATAGTCAATCCCTACCAGGGGTCAAAAATAACCACGCTTCCGGAGCTCCGGCCCAGACCATCTCCGAAAGCATGGTCAAAGTGATTCCCACCGGGAAACACAAAAAAGTAACGACAGAACGGCAACCACTGGCCGGAATCAAGCAACATGATTCCAAGCCGGAGACAAAGCACGCAGCGTCGCTGCCAGGCAATGAGCAACAACACAGGCCGGGGAGGGAGATTTAAAGGGCACACGGCAGCAGGGGGACGTGGCGGAATGGAGCGAGGCAGAAGGGAGAGGAGGGCGAGAGAGCAAGGCGGGAGGAGGAGGCACAGGCGGCGGTGGTCGTACTGCACATGGAGGTGGTGGAGGGACAGCAGCAGCAGCAGCCGGGACAAGCTGCCCCGGCACCTTCCTGGTGCTTTGACCACAGCCCAGGATCAGCGTAACGTCTGTTGCACTGCCCCGGGCCGTGGTCTGCCAGTCCGATTCCCTGCCATGGTCCCGCTCCCGTCACGTCTGTTTGGGGCCTCTCTTGCCCACAGGGGGCGGTTAGCCAATTCGCCACCGTTGGGAATCCACTGTGGTGAATCGGGCGCCCGTAACGTCTGAAATCACCCTTTATCTAGCTCTCCCTCACAACAACCCTGTTACATAGGCCATTATTTTTCCCATTTTACAGATGGGGAACTGAGACAGAGATATTGTACCTTGTTCAAATTCATCCAAATGAGTTTATGGCTAAGACAGGATTGGAACCCTGGTCTAAGGGATGTTTCCCTTAAAACAAAGGACATCTGATCTAGCAACTCTAGCTGCACAAACTTCCACAGGACAGACACACCCCAGACCCATAGAAATTGGGAGAACAGAGCTACACCCACCCTTCTCGCAGCCCCATAGAAAAAATATCCCACTGTTGAACAGTTACCCACAGCTCCACACATCACACATCCCCATGGCCCCATAGTGTCTCTTTTATAATCCCTTTTTCCTAAGTAACGAGTACTAAACTGAGATGGACCTAAACCGCAAAGAGCAAGCTTTCCAAAAGCAATGAAGTGGACTGATGAATGGGAGTTAGTTGTAGTTAACTCTGACCTAGCAGTCAAGTCATTTTCAATGATAAAAGTAAACCTTCCTATTGCTTCTCTTTGTCACTGTGGACAAAGGCAAATTTAGCAGCAAGAACATTTCCCATCTCGCTGCATCAATGTTCTGGATGGCACATATTTATCAAGGTATGCACATCCCTTGCTTATATCACACATCCACTCCTATAGGGCATCCTCTGACACTCTAAACCTGTTTGATCTAAGGTCAAGCATGCAAAACCACTTGCACAATAAGGTTAGGTTGATAGCTCTCAGACAAGGCCCTGTCCTTAGAATTCTTCTTTACAAACTCTACCCTTTAACCTTGAAAAATTAACCTAAAATGTTGGCTGTTGTACACATGACTTCCTAAAATAAATTGCTTCTTTAATGAACACCCTCTGTTCCTCTATGCTCCAGGCCACGTTGGATCAGTGGACACCTTCCCCTTCTAATGAGTGGTTATTGAACATGCTAACCACAATCAGCCCTAATTAAATACTCAGCTGTTGAGAGGAGACAATATTTATCAAAAATGCAAGAAGAGGGGGTGCGCGTCTTCTGTTTTCTATAATTAGTTAACAATATTCCCCAGGCAGTGCTTGGAAATCGAATTCAGATTTATTCACATCTGTTTTGACACACACATATACGGAACACAAAATGATACCCCACCTTTAGTAACCACGTAACCTTATTAGCAGTCTTGCAATCCATGTTAAGTGTCTTTAGAAACTTGATTAAGTTTTAACTTTAAAATCTCACTTTTAATCTGTATCAAGAGCTGTGTAGGCTTAATCCAAATTAACTAACCCATGTTAAATTCACACTCCTACATATGGGTTTAGGATCCCAGTGATAAACCCATGTCCAGATGGAAATGAAATCTGGATGGTGGGTTAACACACCATCTGTATCCTGAAAAGTATTACACTGGTCACTATGGCATAACCTACCTTATAATCACACTAGGTAAGGAATAGAAGGAGATAACATAAGAAATACTACTGGCCTGAAAAGGTTTACTATTAATTATTATTATTAATTATTATTTATATGGCAACCGCAATTTACCTAGCGCTGCACAATCATTAATTAGAGGCAGGACCTTGCCCTGAGGGACTTAAAATCTAGGCGAGATAAGGAAGGAAGGACAAGAGAGAGACATGGAACATTCACCAAGTTGAGAAGTCACAAGTGCACATGCTTAGCTTAATTACAGGGGGAAAGGAGAGTAGGGGAGCATCAGTAAACACAGGTCCCTGAGAACAAGAAACATGATCAGTGCTGGTCAGACCTGGAAGGCTAGAATACCTAGAAAGGGTTCCCAATAATGATGAAAGTGCTCAGAGATGAAGACTAAACAGCAGGAAGAAGACAAAACTAAATCTCTGTCATGATCTCAGCTCTGTAAAACAGAAACCCACAATTCAGGATGCCCCAAAGCATCTGATACGAATACTACCTCAAACTGTGAATGACTTCCTATCCGGGGCTGAGCTGACGCTGCTGGAGACAAACCTGCAGCCAGCCGAAGTCCAGCCCTGATAAGGGAGCAAAGCCTGCAATGAGACACCCAGCCAATCGGCTGTAACTCGCAATGTACAATAGGTGCCTGTAATGCTATAGGTCAAAAGGGTCTGGACCCCAAGTGCAGCTGTAGCATTTGTGGGTGGGGTCATGACCCAATCAATATTGGATGTACTCTGCATGTCTCAGTTGCTTTTCTAGGGTCATGGAATTATTTTAAGGTTAATAACAGGGTCACACAAACCAAGTTTGGGGAACCACTGCTGTAGACATAGGGCAGGGATGGGAAACCATTTCCCTCCCAGGGGCCACTGGGAAAATTAGTCCAGACTCTGTGGGGAACATAGAAGCTAGGGGAAGGGATGCTTTCAAGGAAGAGGAGAGTCCAGTTCATGGATCACCTGTACCACTGATCTGTCCCCTCTCCTTGTGTGCATGCCTTCATCTCTGCTCCCCACCCCTGAGCTCAGTCTTTTCAGTGCTTGGGAGTAGGAAATGGATCCAGGGGCCAGATCCAGGAAGTGGAATGGGGACAAATAAAAACTAGCCACCAGTCCCATTTGGCCCCCAAGGTTCCCCACCCGTTAATGGGTACTTGGCCTCAGAGCAGGGAGTTGGACTAGATGACCCTAGAAACGCCTTCCACCTCTACAATTCTATAAAAACGTAAGTAGTGCCCTACTGGGTCAGGCCAATGGTCCATGGAACCCAGCATTCTACTTTCTTAGATAGTGGCCACCTTTGGTCAATTCAGAGAAGCACAAAACAGGTCATAACAGAGAGTGATCCATCCCTTGCTATTGATTCCCTTATGTCCCCAACCAACTTGTCTAACAGCCATTTGTGAACCTATCCTCCAAGAATTTACCTTGTTTAAACTCAACTATGCTACTGGCCTTCACAACCTCCTCTGGCAACAAGTTAACTCTACATTGAATAAAAAAGTACTTCCTTTGGTTTGTTTTAAATATGCTGCACGATAACTTCAGAGTGCTATTCTGAATATTAACTGCCAGTTACTAAAATCAGATGTTAGCACTACATAGCAGAAGGGACAGACTGTGCCTCAAAAGTCCAGATATTTTGGAATCCTGCACCACCCGCATCTGCCACTAAGAGAGCACATAATGGCGGGGGGGGGAGGAGGAGGAGGAGACTGGAATTCTAAAGTGTCCAGACCAGTAGGGGTGAAAGTCTGTGGAGAACCAAAGCACTAGGTCTCATTGGGTTGCTAAGGGCAAAGCTGGCCAACTGTTTGAAACCAGAGTGTGTGTGCCGGGAGAAGAAAAGTGCCAATAGATTTTGAAGAGCTGAGGAGGCTTGGAGGACTGTATGTGTCTATCTTCTCTGTAAAGCACCAGGTACATCGCTGGTGCTATATAAATGCTTATAATAATAATAATAATAATATATGCATGGGATAACTCTGCCCTAAACAGCAGAGGGAACTGGTAACATTTCTGTTGTACTCTATATTAAGAATCGGTTATTTACCGTGGCTGTAGTCATTGGTACCAACTCTGTGTGCGCTCTGGGGCTCAAGCACCTATATGGAAAAATTCAGTAGGTGGGTCAGTGCCCAAGGGTGTTGGGACGACTCCCCCCTGCATGAAGCACGTCTGACCCTCCCTTCGCCCCTGTTTGAAGCATACAGGACCCCTCCAGTATTCCTGGAGACAGAGCACTGGGGAGCACAAGTTTATCATCTCCAGGCTTAGGACTCATAGGGGTTACAGGAGAATGAGACTCCTCACCCCAGAAGCTTTCAGCCTAGAGACATCAGGTGTATGCACCCCAGGATTCTATTCCTAGGAGTTGCAGGATGCTGTGTTTATATGTAGAATCACAGGGATTAGGCACACATGGGGTAAGAGTGCTGGAAAGGCACAGGGAATTGAAAGGCACACGGGTGAACCACAAACGACTGTAAGCTGCTACGTGTATCGCACCAAGCACTCTATGTCCACCAGGTGAGGCAAGGTGCAAGACGCTAGGTGAGGTTGTAAGAGTACAATCCCGGATGTGAAGCAGCCATTTACCCAAACTCATCTTAATGCTACTTGCTGTAACAAACAGCCTCTCATCCTGCACACTACTAGCACACTGCTCCAGGTAACACTACTGACCTTGACACTTCTAAACACCGCCAATTACTTACTGTAAAAAGGGTTGCCACTGACCTGTCCTAGGGACAACAGCAATCTGAATAAATTAGTTACGTGTTGGATGGGGCGTTCGGTAGCTAGACCTGTGTTTCCCATCTGTCCTGGTGCACTGTGGCTTTGGTTTCTAGCTGTGGTGAAGCAGGAGGATAATGGCAGTGGTGGTGACCTGCTAGTGGCTCCTGTGCCTGAGAGGAGCAGGGTCGAGGGCAGGCGAGATGCTGGTCACTGTAGGCTGAAGGGGTGGAGGTTGACAAAGACATAGGCCCTGCTTCTTAGGCCTTAACTTCCCAGTGCCCACCTGCTGCCTTCCCCCCACCCCCGTAAGTTCAGCCTCAACATTAGGAAATCGGCCATTTTAAATTTCATATGAACATGTAATCAAAGTCCAAAATGGGCCTCACTGCTGTGGTCTGGGGCATCCAGGTAGAGGAAACCTCAGATTTCCAGATATTTGATATCCCAACCTGAACAGTGGACAAAACCTTGAATTTCTGAACTGCCTAGATGAAAATCAGCCAGGTGGCAACCCTATCAGCCAAGTCATTTCAGAACCAATTTTTAGTTGAAATAGCTTGTCCTGACTGCTGAAAGGGATAGGAGTGACTATTTTTAGTTGAAATAGCTTGTCCTCACTGCTGAAAGGGATAGGAGTGACTATGTTTGGGGTCAGATCTGGCAATTTTTAACAAGTCTAATCCTGTGAGATACCACCCTCCCCTCCCCCAATTCCCCTCCTCCCTCCTCAATTCACAGCAAGCAGACGCTTGCTCCCATTATAGAACCGTGATAGCCAATTCAGCCTGTCAATACTCGACCAAATCACCATGAAGAGAGAGCGTATTCTCGCTCCAAGCATCACTGCCCAAGCTCCCCTCGTAATCAATAGGCAGCAGCCGCTATTGATGACCCTGTTGGGTATTTCATTTCGGTTTGCACTGGGAACCGGGCCAGCATGTGCACTGCCACACTTGTTGACTGAAGAAGAGCAGCAGGAAAATTCCCCATTTGACACACTGCAGATTTTTAAAAAGACAGGGAGAGGAGGGGATTTTTAAAAAATAATAATTTCAAGTTACTAACAACGTTGCTATGCTAACAAGATCCTAGTGATGGCACTGCCTATGTATGTAAGCTGCAATTCATGGCTTCCTTTAACACATCCTTCAGTTGTGTTCCAATGCATTGTATCGGGAACTTCTAACCACCACCAAACTGATAATAATATGGGGAGTGGGGGAGAGTTTACACTACAGAGTTGCCCCATGGATGCAGTTCAACTTTTACACTTTGGGGCTAAGTGTGCCGAGTGAGGCTAAAAGTGCCTGACTCAGAAGACACAAGTTCAGCTAAGTACCACTGGGCACCATTTGGTTCACCAAAAGACAGTCAAAAATTCCCTAAAATTCTGCCTTAAGGTGTCTTTAAAGCTCTTTTGTTGGCCACCTCTTGGTCTTTTTCCTTCAACAAGCTGCGCTCTTATTCTATTTTCAGGAGAGGCTTCCTGAACTCATTTCAACCGAGCTTTAGTCAACCTTGTTTTGATGCTAAACATTCTTGCCTTCTTTAGAACCTTGATACCCTGGTGATATAGAATCCCACTCCCTAATACCCAGAAACACAGCGACTACTCAAATGCTTGAAGCAACATTCCATCTGTAAGCCTTCTTCCTGGCCAGTGGAGTCACTCTAGATTTGTACCAAAGTGAGTCGGATTGACTCTTTCTTGAGTTCCAGCTTTGGCTGTGAAATTGGGTATTTTCAGACGTTATGATCCCACGCTCAACCATGGTGAATGCCCACATGGTGAGCAAGGGACTGTAACGTCTGTTGGCCCGACAAGAGATTCCCGCCAGATGTTCACCCCCATGAATCATGGGCAGGAATCCACGCAAACGGCGGTCCTGCCCAGACCATCGCCGGTTGCGTGGTCAGAGAGATTCCCGCTTGTGATTCACGGGGGTGAACACCCGGCAGGAAGCTCAAGTTCGGGCCAACAGACGTGACGTTCCCACGCTCAACCACGGGGAATTCACCGTGGTTGAGCGTGGGATTGTAACGTCTGTCCCCTGACCACGGCCCGGAATCAGCGGCCGTGCCCGCTGCTGATTCCGGGCTGTGGTCAATGCCCTGGGGGGCGGGCGGGCGCTACAGCTGCATTGGCTGCGGCACCCGCCCATCTCCCAGAGGGCGGGCGGCCTAGGGAGCGTGGGGGGTGGGGCTGTGCAGCTGCACGTTGAGCCGCGCAGCCCCACCCCCTCCCCCGATTCCCCGCCGGGATCAGCTGGCACGTCTGTTAGCCGTGCCGTTTTGATCCCGGCGGGGGAGCAATAGGTGATTCCGTGACGGGGCCAGTCTGAAAATACCCATTATCTCCTTCTGCAAACAGGGACATGTCACTTACCACTCTACCTCAATTTTTCCATCCGGACAATGGGCATAGTAACACATCCCCACCTCAAAAGGTGAGTACAACGTAAATTTGCTGATGCTTGTGATTTCACAGATGTTAAAATGGTCCATTTATAGATGGAACCAGAGGCATGATAAGAATTTTGCTCAAGGCCATTTTGGGGGGGGGGGGGGTGTACCACCCCCACTGATGCTCTCTGCCTTCCTCCTCCCAAAAAGAAAACGAGGTAATCTAAAATGGAAACAAACAGGGGTTTCTGTGTTCATAAATATTTCTTTTGGAACAGCATACCAATTATCCAAATAATCATTTGCCACCAAAATGCTATTTGTATATCCATTAATTTTTTTATTCCAGCATTGCTTCAGTACTACAAGCCCTGAAATGAATAGTCCTATTCGCCATAGAGAAATCATAACACACTCTAGAGCTGCGCCCTCTCCTGCTACTATTGGGATCCAGCTCTACTGGGGAAAGGAAAGACAGTATTGATGAGGGATGAAGGTACCTACAGTTCCCTCTGCTCCCCTCCCTTATCTTGCTTCTGCTGCTTGAACGTCTCTCCCTCTCTGCGGCGCCTTACTGCCTTGTGCCCACCAGGCAGGGTGGCACAGCCCTGCCCTCTGCGTGACTGGGGATAAGAAGCCCATGCTGGCAGAAAGCAGTGTCTGGCAGAGATGGAGAGGAAACTTGTTTTGCTCTGGGTCAGGTCCATCCCCTGGTTCCACCCCTGGAGAAGAGATCTCAACCTACAGCTCATAATTAGCTTGACTGTACTGCAAATACACAGAAGTGAATATGAATGAAAAGAGAAAAGACACCAGTACCCGAGAGGTTTGGAGGGAGGAAAAGGACAGCAGATAGAAGTTCACACAATGGAACAACCTGCCACGAAACCAGGAGCAGAGAGCAGAGCTAAAAGAGACACAGGGGGTCCAACTCTAAATCGCAGCATGTGACCTTGTCCTGGATAGTGGGGACCCCTTCCCAGCAGGCACCAAAGGTGTTTGTGCTACTTCCCACCAGGACTCATGGTCACAGTGGCCCTTGACTAGGTCTGTGTTCCTGGGCAGACTCTGGAGCCTCACTGCCACAGCCCAGCACTAGCCAACAGCAGGAACAGCAGCCTAACACTGTACTCTTGGCTACCTCTGGGAGATCCCTGATCGACTAGGCAGTGGCACAAACTCTCTCGTGAGTTTTCAGGAATACATACTTCTCTTCCTGCTCCCGAACAACCTCAGTTTAGTGCTCTGTCCCATGAACGCCTGAGGAGTAAAATAGGAGTCCCAACTGCATTGAATTAACTGTTTGTAAGAATGTGGCCTTGGTTTCAGGTCTCTCGCAGAGAACTCTGGACCACAACGCTCAGCTAACCCCTTGCTACCAAACCCCTCTCAGACTGTCTCACAACACAGTGCGCCATCATAGGACCAAGCCCAGACACTGAGGCACCAAACATTGTCCTACCAATAAAGTATTACTGAGTTGAACTGAATTGCATCCTCCAGTCTACAGATTCTTATTCTGATGCCCATCATCAGAGTCTATTGAGTGTTTGCAGAGGGCTATGATCTATTTGAATACAGAGATTTTTTTAAATTATGGTATAAACCTGAAAGTTCAAAGTACCCCGAGCTGCCTCATCATGCATGTCCCTTGGCCAGAAGAGGGTATAAGCTTTTATAACTTCCAATACTTGTGGCTTTAGCATTACAGATTTATATCAGCAGGATTCGGAAATAAATACATTACCCTCGCATTCCACAGTGATATATCCTAAATACCTACAATATTTTCTGGTAGTAAACAATCTCAGAGACTCATTTCCGAGAGCGGCAGCAGATGGTCAAGAGCATTTCCAGAAATTGAATATTATAATGAATTTAGGATAGACATTTTTTTTACATAATAATCTTTTTTAGATTCTGATAGTGCAGAAACCTACACAGAAACTGCTTCTTTTCAGCTATTTGAATTAAAGTATAAATCTCCAAGCACTTTAATTATAAACAAACTCTTTGCTACTTCCAGATCCATGAAAGAAATTGAAAAATTAACTACCCAGGCGAAGCTCAAGGCCACATGTCATATTTAATTCATCTAAGGGTTTAAACTCTTGTGACCCTTAAAATGGGGCTCGTCAAAGAGAGGGGGACCAGAATGAGACAGCAGAAGGCTATGCATGGTGGAATTCAAATGGAGCCCTGCCTGTTGGGCTTGATTAGGTTAGGAACTCAACTAAACCTATCAAATCACTATGCAAATAACCCCACACCCACACAGAGGACTGGATTTTCAAGAGAACTCTGCTCTCATTCACCAAGGGCACCAAGCTCTTCTGGAAATCAAGAACAGGAAAGCTCTAGTCCACATCCAGTCTGTAGCTGGTTTTTATTTGGCCCCTTTCCAATGTCTGAACCTGGCCCGTGGATCCAGTCCCTCCCCTCAAACACTGAAAGAGTGGGCTCAGGGAGGAAGTAGAGAGGAGGACACACACACAAAGCTCATACTAATTTTCAGTGGCCTGTGGGAAAGAAAAGGTTCTCCAACCTGACATAGGGGATACAACGGAAGTTGTTGGGTGCGCCACCCTTCTCACTCCTACTTTGTAACCTATACAGGAGTTGAACGCTTTCAAACACCTGGGCCCCGATTCTGATTCTTCAGCACTTGAAAAATACGATCCTGAACAGTTTTAAAAATTCCCTCCAAAAGTACATGAATTTAAGATTTATTTATTTAACAATTTTATACCCTGCCCCTTCTGCAGAGCAGCAATATAAAACAACGTGGTGAAGCCATTAAAATATAAACATAAAACAAAACCCCACCCACCCTAACCCATCCCTCCCCTCCACCAAATGCCTGGTGGAACAGCCAAGTTTTACAAACCCAACGAAAAGTCATTAGGTTCGGGGCCAAGAGAGCCTCCTCCAGGAGGAAGTTCCACAGCCGAGGTACGGCCATCAAGAACCCCCTCTCCATAGTGGCCCCCCGATTCACTCGGGGGCCCTCCAAGAAGGCGCACGCAGCGGACGACAGGGGCCGATCGAGGACCCAGGGAGTGCAGGGACCTGGCCTCACCAAGCCCTCTCTGATACATTGGGTATTTTTAGACAGACAGGCTGCCCTGGCACTGGCCATGCCAGCACACTTCACCCCCAGGTGGTCCGTCCATCTAAAGGCAGCCCTGCCTGATGCTGAAGCAGGACACCCCCACAAACAGCACTCTGGAACATCACAAAGCACCGCCAGTGGAGCTGGCCGGCCAAACCTAGGGCACGGGCCCAAACTGGAGCAGCAGTCTGTCTGATGCAAAGACCTATGCTGCTGCTCTGCTTCCAGCCAGCCATTGCCCCAGGCAACACCACAGAGTTGTCTGCAACTTTATGGTGTATGGGGGTTGCCACGTGGGAGGACTGCAGGCCAGGGAACCCATTGGGTCCATCTGAACCCGAACCAGGTGAGGCTAGGAGCAGGTGGACGCGGGGGTGCACCCCCAGACAAGCTCCAAACTAAGTGGGCAGCCCCGCATCCGTCTGAAGACACACCTTCTGTTTTTCAAGTAGCAACATCAGCTGCATTCATACTACACTCCTCTTGAGCGTCCACTGGACCAAACAAACCTGTGCTCAAAAGAGTGTTGTGTAAGAGTCATACATGTGCCCCTTGCTGATTCCATGTTCTCTGCCATGCTACTGCTACTGGCATTAATGTTGTGTGAATGTATTTTTCCCTGTGGTTGCGCTTGCTGTATCCAGCCTCATTTCCTTTGACAGCACTTTCAGTCTCCAGTTCACAGTTCGTTCACCAAGCACCTTTCCCCCTTACACACTCGCTACTTATTCCTTAATCAGTGTTTGTCTCCTCCAGTAACAATGCACTTACACAACTGCTAATTGCTGCACATTTCAATGGCCCATTCCTACTGCCTTGTGGTATTTCCCACAATGCAGAGGGCACAAAGGAATGCCCTTGTGATATCTCAGCAAGCAGGAATATTTCACTGTAAGACCCGATTCTGTAAGGTACCAAATACTCTTCCCTTTTCGCAAAGCAAATATTTGATTGAGATAAAGAACTCTGAAAGCCTTTTCCCCAGGTAATACGAGTAACTAAAATAATCACATCACAGTTTGCTGGTTTAATTTTTATATTTCCATTCCTACCTTATCTATTTTCTGCAAGCATCATTAAACCGCCCCATAACAAAAATACATGAACTGTTATTCTTTCAAGAGATGCTATAAACCAGCCAAAAGCTTTCAAGGTTTATTCTTATCTTATACATTTTCCTCCAGATCTTAAAAAAAATATATATTTAAATCTCGCCCCTGTCTCTCTTCCATACATTTCAGAAAGGCAGTTTCTTCCCCTTAACATTAATAATAGTTGCATTGAAGAGGAGACACTGCTTTAAAAAAATAAAAATAAAATAAAAACGGAAAGAAAAGAGGCCCCTCCGGAGGATGAAATAAGTGAAATACAGCTAGCACAATAAACAAGAACCTCATTAAAATAATTTCACTAGTAGAAATACAACTTCACAACAGGTTTTCAATATCATTTAAGAAATTCTTAAAGCCACATCTATCCTTTAATTCAGAACCTTCCATTTGTTTAAATTTTTTTTAAAAGGCATTAGGGACTACGGAGAGATCGGCTGGGCCATTTAGAACCCTTGTTTATAGAAACATATATATGAGGGGCACCAAGGCAATCTCAGGCAAAATACTTGTGATAGAGTTTGAATAAAGCCCCGCTTTGCCAGAAGGTGCTAATGAGGCTGGGTAAAGCTGTGAACATGTTGACAGACGCCACTGCCTAATTTATTCTGCTGGGTAATGCAAATCCTAGCACATCCAACTCACCTCCCCAGCCACTTTTAACTATTAGAATGCCATCAATTCATCCGTCGGCTTAGAAAGGTGCCATCATTATGCATTTTTTCCAATGTTATTTCCCCCAAGGTTGTTTTTTATGGGGCTTTATAAGGAGTCAATCCTCATTTGGCAGAGGCGGGTAGGATCCCTCTCACCGGCCTGTCGGGGCAACCCATAGAGGGTGGGTGTCTAACGGGGTTCTCTGAGGAGGGGAGGGGTTCCGCAGCTATCGGGGTTGTTACAGGTTGGGGGAGATATGGTCCAACGGGGAGGTGTGTTCCATCAGTGAGGAGGGAGCGGTGCCTTGTGCCCGTTCCCCTCTCAACTCCCCACGCGAGTAGGTTGCGGGTCGAGGCCTGAGAGACCCCAGGCCTTGGTCTGGTGCTGCTGAACGTGAGGTCAGTTGTCAATAAATCATCTACCATCCAGGAGTCAATCCCGGAGTGGGACGCCAACCTCGTGTGTATTACAGAGACCTGGCTGGACAACGAATCGGGTCCTATCTTGGTCGATCTTGTTCCAGCTGGGTTCTCTGTGCAGCATCAGCCTTGGCTGGAGGGACGTGGTAGCCATTCTTATCAAGAATGCTTTGTCTTTTAGGAGATATCAGGTGCAGGCTCCACCAGGTGTTGAGTGCTTCCATCGTGTATTGGATTTGGCCGGGGACAGATTAGGGGTGCTGCTGGTGTACAGTGCACCCAACTGCCCGGTGGCATCCCTACATGCTCTTGCTGATCTGGTGTCAGATGTGATCCTCCAGACCCCTAGATTAGTGGTCCTGGGGGACTTTAATATCCACACTGACACCGATCTTGGAGGAGCGAGGCATGAGTTCATGGCCTCCATGACAACCATGGGCCTGTCCCAAATCATCTGTGGCCCCACACATGAGGAGGGACATACACTGGATTTGGTTTTCTGCACCGGCCTTGAGGCGGGGGGTCAGTTAGTAGGAGTTAAGGCTGTAGAGCCTTTGTCATGGTCTGACCATTACCTCCTTAAGACGTGCATCCTGGCGCACGATAGCCCCCGGCAGGGTGCAGGACCTATTAGATCGGTCCGCCCCCGGAGACTTATGGAACCGGATCGGTTCCGGAATGCTCTGGGGGAGTTTCCCCTGGACCTTGACACCCGCTCTGTCGATGATCTCGTAGCCTTCTGGAACACCTTGTTGGCCGAGACCATAGACAGGGTGGCTCCCAGGCGTCCGCTGCCCTCTCGAGTCTCCCGCAGGTCTCCTTGGTTTACTGAGGGTCTGCGGTGTTTGAAGCGGGAGAGCAGGCGGTTAGAGCGACGGTGGCGCCGGACTCGCGACCAGTATGATCGATCGCAGCATAAGAGCAGTTTAAAGGCTTATGCTGTGGTGGTGCAGGCAGCAAAGAAGCAGTTCTTTGCTGCTCTTATTGCATCTGCAAAGTCACGTCCAGCGGAGCTTTTCCGGGTGGTGAAAGGCTTGGTCAGTCCTGCCTGTCTCCGCCTGGACCTGGAGCAATCCAGTGACCGCTGTGACCGGTTTATCGAGTACTTTGTAGATAAGATCGCTCGCATCCGCCACGATTTCGGCACCACAGTTATTGCAGAGGATCATCTTGGGGCTATGGATGCCCCGTCCTGTCCTGTTTTGTGGGATCGGTTTCAGATGGTGTCGCCTGCCGATGTGGATTCCTTGTTGGGATCTGTTCGTGCCACTACTTGTGAGCAAGATCCATGCCCGTCCTGGCTGGTGAAAGCCAGCCAGGAGACGTTACGGCCGTTGTTGGCTGGGGTGGTTGGTGCCTCCCTTCGGGAGGGCAGGGTGCCTGACTGCCTAAAAGAGGCTGTGGTTAGACCCCTGCTCAAGAAACCATCTCTTGATGCTGATGCTCCTGCCAGTTATCGGCCGGTCTCTAATCTTCCCTTTTTAGGGAAGATTATTGAACGGGCTGTGGCACGACAGCTCCAGGAGCATCTGGACCACATCGGTTTCCTTGATCCCTCCCAGTCTGGGTTTCGGCCTGGGTATGGTACGGAGACGGCATTGGTGGCCTTGGTTGACGATCTCCGTCTGGCGTTGGACCAGGGTCGTCAGACCTTACTGGTCCTGCTAGACCTTTCGGCTGCATTCGACACAGTCGATCATGAGGTGTTGGTGACTCGCCTGCGGGACCGTGCTGGAATTGGCGGAACGGTCTTGGACTGGTTTCGTTCATTCCTGGCCGGGAGAACTCACCGGGTGGTCTTGGGGGAGTGTACGTCTTCCCCCCGGGACCTCACGTGTGGAGTCCCGCAGGGTGCCATTCTGTCCCCCCTCTTGTTTAACATCTATATGCAGCCGTTAGGGGAGATCGTGAGGGGGTTTCAGGGCATGCAGTGTCATCAGTATGCTGATGACACTCAGCTCTACCTCTCCTTTTCCACCGACCCAGGCCATGCAGTCTCCTTATTTTCCCAGTGCCTGTCAGCTGTGGGGGCTTGGATGAGGTTGAGCCATCTGCAACTGAATCCTGACAAGACGGAGGTGATGTTGGTGGGCGAGGGCTTGGGGAGCCTGGGGGTGGTTGAATCTCCTCTTGTTGGGGGGGTTCGCCCCCCCATGGTGTCTCAAGTGCGGAGTCTGGGTGTGCTCCTTGATTCGCGGCTCAGCTTGGAATCTCAGGTTGTGGCCGTGGCGGGGAGTGCGTTTCGGCAGTTACATCTTGTCCGGCGGCTTCGGCCATATCTCTCAGACTCCGACCTCGCCACTGTCATCCATGCCTTCATCACCTCGAGGCTGGATTACTGCAACGCGCTCTACGTGGGGCTGCCCGAGAAGCTGGTCCGGAGGCTACAGTTGGTGCAGAACACGGCAGCCTGTCTCCTTACAGGGGCGGGTTGCAGGGAGCACATGACACCAGTGCTCCAGGCTCTGCACTGGCTGCCTATAAAGCACCGGTTGGCTCCCACTCTCCTGATATTTCAGCGGGTATGTAAGACCTGGCTGTTCCGTCAGGCTTTTAAGTGGGGGGGGGGGTTCCCCACATATTGTATTTTCAAATTATTATTTTTTTTAAATATTGTTTTATTGACTGTTGTTGGCTGCCCCAGGCTGCCCTCTGGGCAGGAGGGGCGGGATATACTTTTTAAATAAATAAATAATAATTTTTTTTAATTGAAAAATTGTCCAGGTGCACAAAGGGGTCGTGCGTGTATTAGGGTCCAGATCCAAGGTTGTGTGCATGCTCATCACAAGTGACAATGATGCCTCTCACTGTGAATGAGGATTTGGTCTAGCACAGTACTTCAGCACACAATGCAAGCGTGCTCACACCCCTGTACAAATGAGAATTGCACCCAAAGTTATCAGGACTGCAAACCTGCCCTGGCTGGTTCTCAGTTTAGGTGACAATACTGCCAGATGGAAAAGAGCAAAAGTCATTTTCCTTGTAGTTGCAGGCAGTACAATCTTCTGATGGGTGACTTCAACCGGGGAAGTTTAATTATTATTTTTATTTTTTATATAGCGCTAGCAGTGTACAATCAATAGTTAAAGACAGGTCGCTACACCAGGGGGCTTACAATTTAAGAGAGAGACAAGGGAGAGGTGAACATCAGGAGACACAAGGCTACATTCATGAGGTTGAGAAGTTGCAGGTTCATATGTTTAACTTAGTTACAAGGAACTAACAATAAGTTAAGTTACAGGAAAGAGATTTTGAGCGAAGGGGGAATAGGACACAATTTCACTCATGATGAGCCAGGGAAAGCCTGACTGAAGAGACAGGTTTTCAGGAGGGATTTGAAAGTTGGGAGGGAGCAGACTGAATGTACAAAGGGGGGGACGTTTCAGATATGGGGGGCAACAAGAGAAAACGGGCAAAGATGTTTTGAGGAGTAAGGGGGTTAGAATAAAGGGAAGAAGCAATATCAAGAGGGTTGATGGGTTGAAGGACACGGAAAGAGAGAGGTTGGGGAAACAGGAGGGGGAAAGTGGGAGAGACGGAATGAAGAAAGGTGATCGTTAGAGACAGAAAGGGCGTCAAAGGAGAGATCTGATACCAGTTTTTTGTTTGAAAAAGCATTTAACAGGTGGGGGATGGAGTTTTTTTATTTATTTATTTATTTATTATAAAATTTATATCCCGCTCCTCCTGCCCACAGGGCAGCCCAGGGCGGTGAACAACAGTATAAAAAAGTAAAACAATAAAACAATTAAAAGCCATTAAAAATACACAATACAGGGGGGAAAAGACACTCCCCCTCGCCAAAAGCCTGGCAAAACAGCCAAATCTTACATAAATGCCAAAATTACAGAAGAGTGGGAGCCAGCCGAGCCTCCTCCGGGAGCGAATTCCACAGCACAGGGGCAGCCACCGAAAAAGATCTAACATCGGTGGCCACCCACCTTGCCCGGGGAACCTCCAAAAAGGCTCCCGCGGACGATCTCAAGGGTCGCACGGGCACATGGGGAGTGAGGCGATCCCGCAGATAGGCAGGGCCCAGGCCATGAAGGACTTTGGGGTGGGTTTTGATGTGTGGTTTTACGGTAGGGTTGTGTGCGGGAGATTTGGGTGTGGGAAATTGGTGGAGATGGTATTCGGTAGTTTTGGTGGGGGGTTGTGGGAGGTGCTGAGGGTTTGGGGGCTTTTTTTAATATGAGTTTTATATATTTTTATCGAGCTCGATCCCATAGCCCGCATAAACCGTGTGGAAGCTGTGCGCACATATGCATGCGTGGTTTCCGCATGGCACATTGGGCTGGCTATGGGGATATGTGCAGTTTGGAGCTGAAATGGAAGTAAAGCTTGAATTTCATGAACTGGAAGCTGTGAATTCAAATCTCTTACCACATTTGTGAATTCTCATTTGAAATTGGCAAGGTGGTCTCAGTTTGCTAGTTCACAATTCACTAGATTGCAGTACTCTGACAATTCCAATCAACATGGATGATACCAACTGAGGTTAAACAAACTGTAAATACGTTGTGGCTGGTAATGCAAAGACACAGCAGTTAGCTGGAAGAGCATCTGGCTTGAGGCATGTGGCTTTAACTCCCTTCACTGACTTGTCAAACTTTTATCAGTTTGCTAAAAAAAATCTGTTAGGATTGATCAATTAATACACTGATTGCAGATTCAAATAAAGACTGGATAAATAAAAAAATTAAACATTACATTTTTAAGTGAAAAGATCAAACATTTTTTTAAAATTAGCAACTAAAAAAGCCAATGATTTGCATTGTCTAAAACTGCACTGAGGCGCTGTAGAATTTTAGTGCTTAATTGGTCTATCAATCAAAAGCAACCAAGTTAATCAACTGGTTTAAAATAGTCACATAGCTATTAAAATATAACAATAGCAATAACTATAATAATACGGACCTCATCACGTCAGCGTAACTTTCCCATTTAATACATAGCTATGTGCATCCACGGTGTGATCCTCCGCACAGATAGCGCCAGCGCTAACACCCAAGCAGCGCTTAATTTGTAAAGAATGAATTACTGGGGCCCATGCATGCCTAGGGTGGCCGTACCTCCCTTTTAAAAGAGGACGCTTATGAAAAATACATGGTGCAGGGCTGCACTGGAACTAATGCAGCAGTCCTGCACCATGTACTTTTCATAAGTGTCCTCTTTTAAAGGGGGGGTGGTATTGCCACCCTACGCGGCATGCCCGAGCTTCTCAGTCCAGTTTCAGACATCCCCCACCCCCCCGCGCATATTTGGGCTGCATGGGGAATGCGCAGCCCAAATATGCGTGGGGATCAGCCAGCCTGAAAGCTCCTCCCCTCCCTGTGCGGCTTTGCCAGCAGAGACGCATGGGATGCAGAGCTCGATTTCCTGCTCTGCATCACGCGTGTCTCTGCCGGCAAAGCTGCGCGGGGGGACCTTTCAGACCAGCCAATCCCTGTGCATGTTCAGGCTGCGCACTCTCCCCCGCAGCCCAATTATGCACCGGGGGGGGGGAGGGGCATGTCTGAAACTGGCCTCAGAGTAGTGAGATCTGAACCTAGTTGTCCAGCTCGCAGCCTAACTACAAGACTAAATCTGCCAACTACTAGACTAGCACAAGAGGCAGGGCAGGAAAGTCATTAACGAAAGTCAAACCAAGCATCCTTCCAGGTGTCCTTGTGGATTTCATTTCTAACCCTGAAATGGCCAATATCAGCCTTTCCCTGCTCTTTCACATTTCAGGTGCATACTCCTACTGGGAAAATTTCCTGGGGCTCAGTCCCCCCTTGAATTGAATTGTCGGGGCTGAGCCCTGGCAAGCGCCCCCCCCCCCCCGATTAAGCTGTGGGCACAAATCTTATTCCTGCCTGTCTATCACAAGCACTACTCCTTCTGTGGACTGCGCCACCCCGCATCCAGAGCTGCCATGTAAGTGACTCATCTGAATGTTTTCCAGCAGTTTAAATCACTTGCTCTCCAGATACTCCAAGTACTGCCAACTCCCAAAGTTCAAACATCAGGAGTCCAGGACCCTGAAATCATAGCAATGGCTAAAAATCATAAGACTAATTTACAATAATAATAATAATTACATTTAGGGTCCTTTTTGCCTTTTGGTTTCTGAGCATCTTCAGGTCATGGTTCCAAAAAAAAATTCTAGAACCCCGAGGGCTAGAAACATTATTACTACTACTACCAATTATTATTTATATAGCACCAGCAATGTGCCCCATACTGAAATCATGATTAGAGACAGGACCCTGTCCAGAGGGGCTTACAATCTAGAATGAGCGTGGGAAGGGGGCAAGAACAGGAGGGATAAGTACAGGGAGAGAGATTCATGAAGCTGAGGGGGCATGTATTACAAGCTTACTTACTAAAGGTGGAGGCAGATCCTGAAGGGTAGCCAGATGTGCAAATTTTTCCAGGACACTTACGCAAAATACATGATGCAGGTGCCAATGCAACATGTATTTTTCATGTGTCCTGGAAAAAAATGCATATTTGGCGACCTTAATCCTGAAGGATGAGACACTGTAACGAGAAGCATAAATGAGCAATCGGGAATGAGTTGGGGATGGTTTGATGGAAGAGGTAGGTTCTTTTAGGCAGGAGGGAATGAGGAAAGCATGTGTGTTCCAGAAGGGAGTTCCAGGTATAACATGGGAGAAGAACTACCATGGGAGTCCTGATAATATAATGAGTTTGTGCAACTCTGAATGCTCAGCCCTGATTTAAATATTTCAGGAGCATATATTTATGTCAAACAGGGCCAATCAAACCTTACGCTCTGTGAGACAGGAGTTCAAATGAACTCCATCTAATTCAGGAGAGGAATCTCAGCTGTGTTACATGATGTAAGAGACTTTTTTTTTTTTTTTTTAGGGAAAAAAACAGCTGATCCATCATTTACTGAGCACACAAAAAGCACTGCTGATTTTGCAGCTTCTAAAATGGGCCAAAGGAAAAAAAAATTGGCAGATTTAACTTTGCATCAATTCATACTGTATTGTTACACTTCTAAAGTACATAAACTATTGATTGTAAGCAAGCATTGCATGCAACTCAATTACTTTCACCTGTATTTTAAGTCACACCGTAGGCAAATAAGGAGTGATGGCTTAATATACACAGGCCAATAATGTCCACTCCATTTCATGCTGGGATGAGAGGAAAGTATTCCAGGCAGAAAGAGACAAGAGGAGGGCAATTTTTTTTTTTTAAATAAATAAATATTTTTTTTATTCCTAGTATGTATATCAAAGACTCCGGATTTCATTAAGGGTGTTACAAACAAGACATTGGACCACATTAGCTAACATTAGTCCATATCAGACCACGTTATTTATTAGACGTTTGACAGATGTTTCTCCTCACTGGACACGGGGCTGCCAACCACTGGCCTCGCAGCCCCCACTGACGGCTGCGAGGTTCGTTGCACTAAAACAGCGAGGGGCAGCTGCATGGACCAAACATGGACTCCAGTGGACTAACATCTCCTTTGCTTTTACCATAAGGGACGTAAGTGCTCCAAACATATAGTTTGCGCTCGAAATAATTCAAGAGGAGAATGAAAACCAGCACTGGAAAGCTTTTACCAATTCAGAAATCATCGTCAGCCTTTTAGTCTAGTTTGCCATAGACAGGACATTTATAGGGTGTAGGTGTGTCTGCCCCACCCCCTTTAATAACCTTTGATCCTGAAAGCCAATTTTAACCAAACCCAGTACAGGGACAGAAGACCCAAAGGTAAATAGGGACTCCACATTTGATTTTAAAAAATACATGCACCTGGAGGGGAGATGTTGGCCTTTTGGCTGGTGAAAAGCCAATAGTCTTACAACGACCCTTATCCCCTCCTTAGGAGACCAGACCTCATTAGCCTTGGTGCTGGTTTGATTGTGCTCATAGCACTCACTCCGCTGTTCCATCACTCCACACGCAAGATCCCTCCCCACAGCACCAGGGCAAGGATTTTTGCTACCCTAGGTGCCACGGATTCGCCTGCCTCCGATTCTGCTGCAGAGTTTACTGGTAGTGGGGGCAGCTACACTTTTTTGCTATCCCAGGCAGCCACCTGCGCTGCCTCTGTGGTAGCACCAGCCCTGCCCTGCCCTGCCCTGCCCTGCCGCCTGGTCTTCTCTGCGGCGGGTCAGGTCCAAGAGTGGATACCTATCAGCATTCCCTTTGAAAGGCTCCATCTTCACAAAAAAGGCTTTAGGAGCCCTGGGATTGGCTTTTTTTTTTTTTACTGGGACCTCTCCTGGGGGGGGGGGGAAATCCTAACTAACAAAGTGGAGGTCTGGTGGTTTTGCACCTGGGGGAGTTGTACAAAAGAGAGTCAGGTCATGGACTCCCCAACGAGAGATTGCTCTACCCTGCCCTACTCAGGGCCCCAGAATCCATTACCCAGGTAGCATTTTAGCTGTAGATCTTGGGGAAATACCTCAGGCATTCAGTTCCTTACGCCTTCTAAAACAAGTGATAGAATAAACTCAATCGAACAAGCAACAACATTGATACAAATTCAAATCAAATCAAATCAAATCCCCCCTCCTTCGCCCCGCTTTATCGATTTAGATTTATTACATACCCCACCTTTTTTCAGAGGACTTAAGGCAGCTTACAATATAATTTTAAAAACCACCAAGGCCCCAAGAAGGGCATCCAGGCTGAGTCTAGGGATGGGCAGCTTTTGCAACCCTGTCCTTGGAGAAGTACCCAGGCCTCATGAGAGGGGTGGGGGAATGGGGGTGGGATTCAACTGTTCCAGGCCTCCAAGCTCAGAGCCCCCCTGATTGACATGAATTCTCTTCATTCATGCACATTAATAGGAGTAAGAGGATAGTAATTCATGAGGGGGGGGGTAGGTTTAGGGTTCACCCCCTCCCAGACAGGAGCACTTACAGTTTAATGGCTGGGATTCAGGGCTGCTGGGGGGGATGCCTCCTTCCACAGGCCCTGGGGGGCCCGCCCCCGAGAGCTCGGCCAGGCCTTCTCCCTGCTCCTCCTTCAGGCACAAAAACTTCCAACAATTCCTCGCCAGGCAGGGCCACCTTCTGCTGCCCCAACGGAGCCATGACTTCAGCCCCTCAGCCTGGCTTCCTAGCCGAGCCGCTTGCCCTCCTGGCTTTCCTCCAACCCGAGCCTGAGAGGGCAGCTCTGCTTTGAGCTAGCTTAGCGGGAAGGGCAGGAGACCACATTCCTTCTGCGAGGCCTTCCTCGTCTCCCCTCAGGCAGCCATCTTGTCTGATCTCCCCCCTGGTGCTGGCGGGGAGAGCCCCTCACTGCCCGCCCCCTGCTGGGCCACCTCAGCTGCCCTGGGGGGGCGGGGGTAGCTATGTATTGATTCATTCCAGTGGATACCCTGCCCTCGCCGCCACCTTATCCCAAGGAGGGACGGTCCCACCTTCCCCTGGAGGCTCGTCAAGAGCCCAAGCCCAACTCTTTTCCAGATGCAAAGCAAGACCCTTCTTTCTGGCCAAGCGTTGGGCCGGCAGGGGCAGGCTGTTTTAGGGGAACTCTGTGTTTTTAGTCATTGTAGATGGATTTGATATTGTAACCTGTTCTGAGCCCATGGGGAAGGGCAGGATATCCATTTCAATCAATAAAAGCTTAGGGTGGCAAGTAACAGCATCTTTAAACAGGTATAGGAATAAAAATACTTAAAACATATTTTTAAAATTCCTTTTAAAAAAAACACAGACCTCTAACCAAATAAATATGCTCAATCTGCCCTTTGGGGGTGGGGGTTACACATTACAGAGGTAAAAGCCTTAGGGTGAACCTTCAGGGGAGCAGCTTATCCAGCATCTGCCCATTCCCCCCCTCATGCCCTCCTGAGGCGTTATATCTGCTCTTGGATTAGATGGATGTGGAATGCCACTGCCCAGCTTTCGTTTTTCTTCCATAAACCACCACCACCAGGGTGGGCAGACATGGAAATGTATTACAGACATTATTTCTCATTTACATTGCACTTTCAGTGCACAAAGGGTTTTATAATCCTTATCTAATTCACCCTCAGAGTCACTCATCATTCCCATCTTACACATGGGGCACTGAGGCTGAGAAATAGTGACTAGCCCAAGACCATCCAGTGAGCTTATGTAGGGCTTGAACCCTGATCTCTCAGGTCCAGATCCAATACTTTAACCACTAGGCCAGGGGTGGGGCACCTGTTCCCTCCTGGGGGCCACTTTGAACCCTTGCACAAGCTCCAAGGGCCGCACAGAAGTTGGGGCGGGGGCGCTTAGGGGATGTGCTCAGGGAAAGGAGGGCCCAAATCATGGATCTGTGCCATGGAACTGTCCCCTATCCTTGTTTGCATGACCTCATCTCTGCTCCCTTCCCTTGAGCTCCATTTTTCAGTGACTGGAGGTAAGAATTGGATCCAAGGGCCAGATCAAGGAAGTGAAAAGGTGCCATATAAAAATTTGCCATGGGCTGCATTTGGCCCCAGGGCTGAGCTTCCCCACCCCTGCACTAGGCTACACAGACTCTGTATATATATACACATACTGGCATCCATGGCAGCGTCCCATTTTATATACAGAGATGCAAATCTCTACATTGGTGACAATGTATGACACAGCGTATTACACATCCCACGCCGTGAGCCTATGCAAGTCTGGCACGGTGTAGTTCCTTAGTCCAAATTGGAGGGATTCATGTCTTTAAGTTCTTGGGTGTTGTTGGTTCAAGTCCCCATTGTGTCAGACAAAATGGTGTCTGTCAATACCGGCACATCCTATAACCTTCCCCGAGCCTGTTTTTCGTGGGATGGATGGGATACAAATTTAAATAAATAAATATGTCGCACACACAAAAATCTGTCAAACCACCACCCTTATTCTATTACAATATTTTATAATAGGCTCATAACCCACCACCACCAGTCTCTTCTAAGAAGCAATTCATAAGTTGTTTAAAATCCAAGGGGTTGATAAAAGGAATCTATAGACATGCCAACAAGGTTGCCCTAAACCATGTGTTCTAGCACACAACCAAGTGACGGCACTGTGTCGCAAAACACACATACACTACGTGTCTCCCACTTCAGCAGGAGTTGAGGGGGTAGAGGCCCATTTGTGTAACAAATTATACAATGAACAAGATTTCCCACTTTCAATTTCATGCTAACTTGATAGTGATGAAACAAATGGGACTTTTGAAATTCCTTAATAAAATTCATAAGTTCCTTTCCTTCCACGAGTATTTGAAAATTTAAATACTCATGGATGTTTGCACCATTGCAAACATCCACAAGAAATTTCACTTAATTTACTTAGTTCTTTCTTATTTGTTTTATTTAATAAAGTTAATAAAGTAACAAATATTAGAAACAAATATTAAGAGATGAAAGTTAACAGGAACAAACCACCTGCAAACTTTGCCAATCTGATGCAAGGTACAAATTATTTATTTACTTTCAAATTCCAAAATGTTGTCAATTCACTGCAAAAATTAGTTTTAGTTCCACTTAGCAGGACTTATGGGCAAATACGGTCATGTTTATGTTCTCCACTTTCACGCAGCCTAGATCTGGAGGATGCGTCTCTGAGCCACGATAGTTTCCTTTGTTTGTTAAGAAGAATTAACAAATCATCTAATAAAAACTACACACACACACAAAAGAAAGTTCAGCTCCTCCCACTGGTAGCCATGTGCTGCTCTATTCCTGTGTGACATTATTAAAACTCAACATTGATATCAAAACCAACGCAAACGCTGCCATTTCATTAACACATCGCTTGTGGGACGATCAATACAAATTTACTTTTAAAATCATGCCATATGTTGCTCCCAACAAAGTTTTTATTATTCTGATTCACCAGTTAGTACCTCAAGCCCCACTGCAATTAAGTCCCACTTAGCAGCTGAGGCCTTTGGATTTTAACTTGTCATCCCTACAGCTGGTTTGGAGTTTGAACAGCACTTTTAAATAATGAAAACAAAATGTTGTGCGAATTAACGGCGTGGGCCATAGAGCGCCCCCTCCACCGGGAAATTCTTCCTGTGTTTTTCTCCCAACGGCGACACACACGCTCACAGGCGCACACAAAATAAAGTGAGAAAAAATGAGTGCCAGCGTATTTTAACATGTTGTAGCATATTTGTAAACATCGTTAATCATGGATTAGCAGATGGTAATGTTAATTGCACCTGTGAAAGTAACAAGACCTGAAGGTTGATTACATTTACAAACTCCGATTATCACTATGGTACGGCAAGAGGATTCGACACAACACCCAGAGGTATCATTTATTCAGGTAGAAGAGTCTGCATAAAGAAAATGAATCAAAACGGGCAATATTTTCATCACGGCCTCTTTATAAAGCTGTCACAAACAGCACAGGACAGCTGATGCCAACAGAGTCCTGAATGGGGAGCACAGGATGGCTGCAAGGAAAACCAATAAATAGCAACCATCACTTTGCAAATTCCTTGTGAAAACAGTGGGAAGACTGAAAACTTTCCAGCAAGTGCTGACATCAAATAAATAAATAATAATAATTCGTGCAAAACCATTAGAAACAAAAGGAAAGAGAAAAGAGAGAAACATGCTGAGAGCTGTTAGCAATTCAAAGCTTTGGGAGTTTCGTTGTAGTTTTAATTTTCAGTGTTCACATGTTTTTGAGTGATTGCTATTTAAATTGCCATCACATTCAGCATCCTTTGTGTGCCAGAGAAACTGCATGCGTGCACCTCAAAGACTTCTTCAACAAATCATAGACTTGGAAGGGGCCACGAGAGTCATCTAGTCCAAACCCCTACTCGGATGCAGGATGAGCACAGCTACAATATCCCCAACAGATGGCTGCCTAGCCGCTGTCTGAAAATCTCCCATGATGGAGAAGCCTACAGTCTTCCGAGGCAGCTTGTTCCACTGGCAAACAGCTCTTACTGTTAGGAAGCTTTTCCTGATATTTAAGTCTACCTTCTTGTAACTTGAGCCCATTGTGGTTTCTAATCCTGCCCCTCTGTAGCGACGCAGAACGGTTCCTTCCCGTTTTCTTGGTGGCAGCCCGTTTAGATATTTGAAGACTGCTCTCATGTCTCCCTTTAATCTTCGCTAGGCTAAATGTACCCAGTTCCTTCAACCTCTCTCTCATAAGACTCTTTCCAAACCCTTTATCATCTGTCACCCTGACCCTCCACTAAACCTGCTCCAATGTGTCAATGGACTCCTTAAAACGAGGCACCAAAAACTGGACACAGTACTCCACATGAAGTCTGACCAATGCCAAATAGAGTGGAATTATTACTTCTGCCGACTTGGAGACATTACTTCTGTTATTGCAGCTAAAATCTGCATTAGCCTTTTCTGCAGCCACATCACACTGCTGACTGATGTCGAGTTTGTGATCAACTACAGTTCCTAGATCTTTTTCACATTTGCTGGTAACAAGCCAGGTATCCCTCATCTTATGCTTGTGTATTTGGTTTTTCTACTCTAACCGAGGAATTTTACATTTATCTTGGTTAAAACTTTGTTAATTTCAGCAGATTTTGAACCTATCAAGACTTTTTTAAAATTCTTTCTTCAAAGGTGTTAGCTACCCTTCCCAGTTTTGTGTCATCTGAAAACTTGATAAGTATTCCTTCCAACTTTTCATCCAAGTTGCTAATACAGATGTTGGATAATAGCACCAGACCCAGGACAGTGCTTTACAGAACTCCACATACCTTCCTCCAGTTGATCAAACGATTCTTCAAACAGCTGTGAATCCATCTTGTTGTAGTGTCTCCCAGACCATACTGTACCTGTTTATCATTTAATTTTGTTTCCCCCCTCTTTGTATTTAAATGCATTGTATTTAAACGTTTTTATACAAGTGTTGTTTTTTTATTTCCCCTAATAGCACCCTCCTCACCAAGCAATTGATTTAATATATGAATACAAATACATATACACCAATCTTGCTTCTGCTGTAATGCTGACTTCTCACATACCTGAGGAAGGGCCCTGTGTGGCTCAAAAGCTTGCGTACTCAACAATAAGTATCCGTTGGCATCACAATCCCATCTATATATATATTTATGAACAGACATATTCATATTGACACTTGCAAAATCAAATTAGGAAACATTACTATTTGGCAGGAAAGGTTGGGTTCATGATCAGTTTGGGGCACCCCACTTCAAAAAGGATGTCAACAAACTGGACAGGACTAAGGAGACAGCAACAGAGATGGAAAAGGGACTGGAATGCAAACTCTGCGAAGAACGGCGGAAGGAACTGGAGGACTCTTTGGTCTAGAGAAAAGAAAGCTACACGACAGTAGTTTTCAAACATCTAAAAGGTGACCATGAAAAAGACAGAGGGTCGTTTTGCTCCACTGTCACAGAAAACAGGACAAGAGGGAACAGAGGTGTAGCTAGGTTGGAATGGGCTCTGGTGCAGAAGCTGGAATGGGCTACTTCCTCCTCCCCTTCCCAGCAGCTGGGGACACAGCTGCACCAGTGAGTGTAGACACCACCACCACCCTGTCCATGTTCACAGGCCCTGATGCATCTGCACCACCTGTCCCTGTTGTAGCTACTCCCCTTGAACGGGAAATAACAAACTGCAGCAAGGTCAATTTTTGGTAATTGTTCAGAAAAATCTCCTAAGTGGAAGACAAGAACAGTCAAGCAGTGAAACAGGTCTCCTAGGAAGACTCTGGAGTCGAAAGTCTTCCCTGGGTATTTTCAAAACCTGTTTGGACAAGCACCCACCTGCCATGCTGTGGGTATGAGACAATTTGCCTTGGGGCAGAGGGCTAGATTAGACGGCCCTTCCAAACCTTTGAGTCTGTAATCAGGAACCAGACACTTTGGACCTCTGGTAATTAAATGGGTTTCCTTCCTCTTTAAATAACATCCCCCTTGTGTTGGAAAGGCTTGGCACAGAAGATACAAAGTGCCAAGAGTGAAGAAGGCACAATACATCTTGAGAGTTTCTATTAAACTAATCAGGGCGATATTTTGCCTCCACCTTTCAAGATCCTTTGATTATTGAAAAATAATTTCAGAAGGTCAATTACTAAATTTTGAAATAAATTTGGTAAATATGCGCCTGAAACTAATCCATGGCAGGCAGTAGGGATGGAAGAATTGACTTTCAAATTACATACACACGTTATTCAGATACAAGTATCAAAGAGCAAGGATGTACAAACAAAAGTAATCAGGAATCGCGTTTTGATCTTGCTGATGTACACAAAAAATGACAATTAATATCCTCTTTTATAATACGAGGCTGGGAAGATTTTTTAATATTTTTTTTACAGTTACATTTCACGGAACAATTATATTCAAGCTTAAGGCAAAGGAGAGGAAAAAAAATAATAATGAAAGACTATAAAAACGATATTTCAACCTTTAAAAATACCCAGGAAATTAACTGGAGAAGCAGGCAATGATCCAATTAATGGAGTGCATTTATTAAATCAGGGGGCAACACACACAGAGAAGAGTTCTCTCTCCAAAGAGGACCATCCTGCCTAGGGCTCAACGCCTTTGGCTTTTTCATAACTTCAAAGGAAAACTGGAGAGGCCTCAAAATATGGAGAGGAATTTGGGTGATTGGATTTGGCAACACTTATTGCCAACATCCCACCTGTTTCATCAGCTTTTGTCGTGAGGGGTCATAGCATGGCAAATTGGGCGTATGAGCACCATTGGCAGAATCAGCCTCTTCTAGGGGCAACTGGGGAAACAGAGAGCTCCCCTTCTGCCAGTTCCCCCCTAGTAGCCTGGTAATAACACTCCTCCCCACCACTTCTGCAGAGGACAAGCAGATGACAGGTAATAATGGCTGTAAGGGAAGCTGGCTGGGTACTGCTCACCCTACACAGGAGCGAGGGAGGCTCGTCACTTCAACGGCTAATCCCTTCAGCAGTCCCTCTTACTTCTTTTCTAGTTGTGCCTCTGCCTGTTCTCCCAGCTTTGGTCGGGCTATGAGGTGCACCACAGTTCCGAGTGAATCTCCGTGTGATTGTGATAATCATACTGCAGTAGGCATCCACCCAGGAACATGCACACAATTCCAATTACCCAAGGCCACTGTCCAGCTGGAAGCCACGGCTGTGCCCACGTGTGGACCCTGTGTTGATTGGACAAATCCATCCCCACCCCCAATGCTCTCTACCATTGTGGAGCTCTGTCCTTAGATGGTATAGCACAGAGACAAATCAGCAGAGAAATCCAACTGCATCTTAGCGCAAAGGCCTCAAGAAAAGGGGGTAGGGATGGAAAACACTGTGCCCCGCTTAAATTACCAGTTCAGTCCTTCGAATACCATGAATACTACCCACTAGTAGTCGGTGCAAATATACTGCTAATACTTAGCAGTATATGCCTTAGCAGCAGGCATGGCCATGGGCTTCCCACACTGAAATTTCCAACTAAAAGCTTGTTCCTCTGATCCGAAAACATTGGTGCAAGTAGTGGCACTCTGGTGTCTATTCTGTTTAGGCCTACAGAGCTGTGGGTTTCTTAAGTACAGGGCATCTGGCAGCCCTAGAGGCTAGTTGTATTGAATCCAGTAGGTCTTCAGGCGAAGCACAGGAACTGTTACGTGACTTGCCCAAGGATGAACAGGAAATCTATGTCAGAGCTAAGAGCTGTACCCATCTCTCTCAAGCTGGCACCCTAACCACTGCTCACTTGCTCTTCCTATGGCAGTATAACATCATGCGCACAGAACTCAATTGCAACGTCAGAAAATTCTTCATTAGGTCACAGCGGAAACAAGGAATCTATCGGAATAATACAGCAATCTGCCACTCAGAAAGCTCCAATCAGCCTTGGAGGGTCCATACCATCCTGGCACGGGGACTTTTAGGTGCAGAGTTTGCAAGAAACTTTGGGAGCAACCAGGGATGCTAATTAATTATGATGCACTTTGTTATAGCGCGATTCGGTTATAATGTAGTGAGAGGCATGGCTCCCAATGTACATCATAAAAAATGCAGTCCACTTTGTTTTCCAATTAAAGTCACAGCAGGACTGTTCAGTGCATCCAAAGAGACAACATTTAAGCACCCTCATCATAATGGGGATAAGACATGGCTCTCAAATACCTCACTATGATGAGGTTGCACTCTGTGTACCACATAGCTCTTGCTACAGGATAGCTTTACATGCTTACTTCCTTCATTTGAAATTAACAGTACACTTGAGCCAGAAGGGGGAAAGGATTTCTCAGCACCCTTGGAGGATTGAAGGAAGGCAGGGTCTCCCCTGTACCAATTTATTTAATAGGAAATGGGGCAAGTGTATAGGAAAGTATACAGACCCACCTGTACCCCAAGAATAAAGAAATTGCTTTATTCTCATCTCCTGGGGTTAACGACGATAGATCTTGTTTGCTTCAATCTCTGGAATCCTTTCTCCCTTCTAAGTCTTAAAATGCATATCGTGGGTGCCACCTAGTGAACAGAGATTAAATTTTCCCTTTCTAGGAAACAAACATGGGAGGAAATTTACCCAAGTCTCCTATGAATGTTGCTATAATCCCTTGTGGTGTTGGATTTTGTAAGGAAAAAATTAAACTGATTCATGCTGGACAGGATCCTAAAATGCTCTATATCTAGCAGAGAAATACTGCTTCATCCCCCTAACCAAGGATTTGAACATTTATGAATCGACGGCTCCCACAATACAAAGAATTGAACTCCTAGAAGGCTGGAGATTTAGAAAGCAAAACAATGGTTTGCTTGACAACTGGAAAGAAAAGCAATGCAAGGGGGAAAGGATACGATTATTAGGGAGAGCTAGACTGGTTTTTCAGGATGTGGTCACCACCCCACAGCACCTAAGGATTTCACGAGAGAATAATAGGCAGCATCTTTGAAAATCAGACTCTGTCACGGAGTAGGGAACCTTTTCCCTCCCAATGGCCACTTTGAAAGTTCATACTAGTTCCTTGGGCCAGACAGGAGTTGGGGAGGAGGTGGGCTGGAGCGGGTGCGCTCAGGATGGGGAAGTAAGGGAAGGTTCCAGATCATGGATCTGTGCCCTGGATCCAATGGCCTAAGATCAAAGGGGTGGGCTCTTCATTAACAGTGGCCCTCCCAAGGTAAGGTTGTCAGATAGGCAATTTTTTCCAGGACACTTATGAAAAATACATGTTGCAGGCACCAATGTAGGACCTGCAACATGTATTTTTCATAAATGTCCTGAAAAATTTGCCTATCCAGCAACCCTATCCCAAGGCAGTAGGGCCTGCACTCCATCCCTGCCCACTCTGAAAACTTCCTTCTTGGCGAGGCCCTTTGCAGTTGGCCAAAGTACTTGCTAGAAACGTTTCCGCGTGAGTGGGGGCAGAGTGTTGTCGCCGCTCCCTCTTTCACCCACTTTTGTTTTTCTTAGCGGTGATCAGGCTGCTTGCAAAGGGCTCCGGGTTCAACCAAACCCACTAGCAACACCCCTGCATAGATCCATCCTCTATCCTCAAGGGCATGTCCTTACCTCTGCTCCCTGACTCTGAGCTCACTTTTCAACACTCGAGGGTCGAGTCTGGATCCACGGTCCAGGTGCAGAAGCAGGAAAGCGGCCTAATAGAAAACATCAAACCCCACGGACCAGTCCCTCACCCCTGAAGGCAGGAACCTGTATTCACTGCGTTGTTGCCCATTGACCAGTCCCTCACCCCTGAAGGCAGAAACCTGTATTCACTGCGTTGTTTCCCATTGACGGCAATGGGAAAGACGCAGTGAACGTGGGCTTACTTCAGCATTTACGTTACCCAAGAACCTTTTATCTGCAGAGTCTCATTTTGAGACTTACAGATAATCTCACAACCCCAGACGGCAGCAAAGACATGAAAAGTATATCATATATCAGTCCCCACCTGGATCCTGAACCCTAGTTTGGGGACTGCTGAAAGCCCCTCCCCCTTCCCCATAGCGTCACCACCTCAGAAGCACCCTCTGCGGGGCCCTAGAGGTGGTCCTGTTTGGGGCCTCACTGGAAGTGAGGGTCCCGTGCCCTGCCCTGGTGAAAACAGGCCATTACAGGACTCCTAGTAACAGAGAAAATCACACAGCCCTGGACAATCGCCCCAGGTCAGTCTGTGGTAAGGCCAAACCCGGCTGAATAAATTAATAAGGAGTCTAATGGGTTGCCTCTAAAAGCTATATTTTCACTCAATCCTAGCGTGAACAAGGCCAGTTCAAACTCCGTTTGCTAGGCAAGGTAAACCATTTTGCTGACCTCTACTAGCTACAATCAGGTTTAAAGCTTTTTAAATAGATAAATAAAAACATCTTTTCCTCTGACGTACAAAAACCCTTGATTTAATTTCTTGTAAAGAAACGTAGAGCATGCTCACATACCGGTCACCACTTGACCCAAGGAAGAAAACCAGACAGGGCTTGTTTGTATAAATATACATGTTGGTTTATGCACTTTTTCAATAGCCTTTGCTAAGCAAAAAACAATTCCCTTATTTTGATACCCCACAGCTTCAGAGAAGAGAGTAGACTCCATAGACGTAACACCTTACAACCTCACAGCATCCCACAGAACAGACACTGCACAGCCCTGCAACACTTCATAGAACAGATATTCTCTAAGCAAGGGCGATGGCAGAATTACGTTCGGGCAGGTAGGAGAGCTGTTTTGCCTAACCCCTTTCTGGTGGGACCACAACATTTCCCAGACATTGTGACATCAGAGACTGTGTCTATCTTATTCTTTGTAAAGCGCCAGGTACATCGCTGGTGCTATATAAATGCTTATAATAAAATAATAATAATAATAATAATAATGCTTGGGAAAGGGGCATGGTCACATCAGAAAGTGGGAGGGCCATGGGGGGGGGGGTCTCCACCTCTTTCTGACATGATCACGTTACTTTTCTGAGCATCATGACATCAATTTGCTCCAAAAGAGGAGGGACAAGACAGGAGCTAGAGGGGCGCAACCACACCCTTTCCCCCACCTTCCTGACACACATACCTACAAGACCAATTTGCAGACAGTTGGCATCACCAAGGCACAGGCAAAGCCCCCAATTCCCAGGAAGCCAAGTGAAATCCTTAGGTCGCCCCATGCTAACCTAGGGGAGGATATTTCAGGGTGGCTCCAATTGTACCGCAACCCATTCAGCGGACACAAATTCTTCAGGAGCAAGAGGTTTGGGCATTTTAAGCGGTAGCTTCCTCCTGTCAGTTTGGGACCTGTGAGGTTTTGAGTTTAAGGAAGGAACAGCCAGAGGGAGGGAAGTTTTGAAGTAGGAACAGCAGCAATGTCAGGATGAGGTACCACAACCCTGGTTCTCGGAAAAGTAGGCCTTTCTTCTGGGGAAAAACTGGTAGTTTGGGTTTCTAGCCAATTCCTGTACCCTTTCTTCAAAGTTAAGCCCCATTATGTGGTGTCAACAACGACATGCAAGCTTTTGCAGCTGAGGGGAAAATCCAGAGGATGCTTAAGGAGATACCAGGCTGTGATGCGGAGAGTCCCCTTGATTAAACAGGCTAGTTACCACGTTATATCCTGAGGTAAGCCCAGTTACATGAAACACTGCCCTCAAGACAAGCCACAGGGTAAAGCCTCATTCTGAACCATGGAGCTGTATGAATGCTCTGCACTTATCCAACGTTCCCCTGGGGGCACTTTACAGGGTAAAATGCCCTAGGGGAAATGTGTGTTTACGAAAGCACTGCCTCAGGAACGGCAAGACAATGGGGATTTACTAATAGGGCCACACAAGTACTGTGCAGACAGATGGACAAAAGCCATTCTCTTCTGTCAGGCCTTCCATATAATCCCTTACCCCTGCTCCTTTAGGCTTCTCCTTACACCATCTCACCCTACAGGATCCCACACCTCTCTTGTAGCCAAGGTAAGTATGGGCCTCTGCAACTTCCCAGCTTCATCAATATATCCCTGTCCCTCCCCATTCCCATGTCCATTCTAGAGGGTAAACCCCCTGGGGCAGGGACCTCTCTCTATAATTCATGATTGTTCAAGCACATCGCTGGTGCCATATAGGGTTTTTTAAAGACAAGAGCCTCCCCACACATTATGCATGTTGCATCCTATGCAGCCCTGCAACATGCATGATGGGTGGGTAATGGGTGGAGAGGTGCTTGTCTAAAAACAGCCATAAATTAGTAATACCAAATGTGTACTAGAGACAGACAGACATGTTTTGCAGGCAGACAGACAAACCGAGGTGTATCCTGGAGTATATAAGATAGGACGGACATAATATATACTACAATGCGTTGCTCCTAAAACAAAAATCTCCTAATGGCATCAACTGGAAACAGAAACCTTGTCGAGCAGCCCAGGCTGCAGCTCTGAAGCATCCCCTGCATGCTCACGGACAGACAGACAGGGGCTGCTGGGTGACTCATTAGGGGCTGCATGCAGCCTGCAGGCCATGAGCTGCCCACCACTGCTTCGGAGCAAGAGCAAACTGCTCCATAGCAATGTTTTCTTGTATACAAGCCCATGGAGATGGGTAAAGCAAGAGTTCCCAAACTGTGAGCCAGGACCCCAAATGGGGTCACGCCATGTTGATGAGGTGCAATCCTGATTGGTATCCAAGATGCTCAGCATGTCTTTGGTACTATCTGTGGTAATGGAATTATATTTAAGCCTCAAAATGGGGTCTCCCAGGAAGGTTCTCAGAGCTTTGAAGCTTCCTACCCCTGGAGCTTCGTCAAAGCCCATGCCCAAGTATGTTGCAATGGCAACATAAATAGTAAAACCTATTTATTTGGCCAGGCATTTGGCGGACAGGACTCAAGGAGTGGGTTTAATTGGAATTTTATAGTTTGTTTTTACAGATTTTATTTTTTAATATATTTTTTTCATGTCTATTTTTGATGTTGTAAACCACCCGCGACCCTTGGAACGCATGGCGCAGATCGAGACCATCTCCTTCCTCCCTCCCACCCTAAGCATTTCCCAAACTCTTATCTGGCCTGTGATTGGCTCACAGGAGGTGAAAGGTCCTTTACCTTGTAACAAGGAGAAGGACCAAGGGCTCTGCATGGATTGATTTCCCTGGAAGCTGAAAGAACTGGGAGCTTTCTAGGACATGATAAACAAGGATCCCTGCTTAGAAGGTCACATCAGAAACCCCACCCCTGAAGTCTTAACCCAAAGATACCTTTGCCTGCAGTCCAGTCAGCCATTACCTGGGCAGGACCAGGGGAAATCCAACCCCGGGAGGAGGGAATCCTTGTCCCTGCAATTGGGATTCACTAGTGGCCCTAAATTTGAGGGTGGGATTTACTCTTGAGAATCTGAGATGGGGGAGGTGTCCACCATGATCTCTTTACAAGAGAACACACTAATGAAACCACCAGGACATCTCTTTCCTGCCATACAAGCACGCTCCCTCCCTCACAATTATAGCCTCCCCTTTTTCATTGATCATGTGGATTTATCTACAAGAGAAAGAAACATGAGAAACTTTGTTATGAGCCTAGGGCAAATATTTTGGCTGGTTTTATTACAGAAGACTTTTGCTTTTGAAGTCACACCCTTGAATTCATGGACTTATTTTACATCATGTTCAGCGCAAAGAATGGTGGTCCAGAGAGGGGGGAATTCCCATAGTGCAATGGGATAAATACACAATAGGACAGATCCTGCAAAGTATTCTTTGGGTCCAATTCCTTCCTAATCCCTTAAATCTGGTGCAGATTATACACATCCCTTTCTGTCAGAGCAACAAAAAGGAAAGTAAGGACCCACTGGCTTCAGATGGGAGTTCTGCCCAAGTCAAAACAGCAGCATTGAATTCAATCTAGTTTCTTTCTTCTGTAATCGTTTCCTTCTTCTCTCGTGTATCCAACAGGCTCTTGGAGGCACACTCGTAGACAGAGTTTGAAACAGCTAAGATAGAGGTTTGTCCACCAGGCTCAGAGACCACCTGAATCCTCAGATGCCAGACATGATTTCAAAATGGTCCAAGAACCTTGCAAAGTTTGGAGTGAAGATCTCACAGCTCAAGGTTTGGGGATGGCTTTCTTCTGAGCTTCTCAGAAGTCTGAGGGGTGCAGAGCTCCCTGGAAACCTAGATTGTTCCAGAAATGTTCTGGAAACCCAGAACGTACCTAGAATGTTCAATGGTCTATCCACCTCTATGGGCCGCTAGTGAAACCACCTAACACTGACCTGTGTTCTGCCATTCAAGGATCAGGATAAAACCACATTATGGTGTTTTATCTTTTTGGATGCATATGGAGTGTAAAAGAATACCTGCAAAAAAATAAAAACTTTTTTTAATAGAAAGGAAATAATCTGGAGGTTCTTGCATAATTAAATAAATGTGAGTAACCAAGGAGTTTGCAAACAGAAGTTTTTACCAGCTGCTACAGATACATTTAATGACTCCGTCCCAGGGTGTAGTTCTCTTCCAGGGAGTATGGTGAGCATCTTATGACACAAGCTTTGTATCGCTGGAGAAAGCCCAAAGCCTTCGTTTCCTGCAGGACAAAGATATTGCAGCTTCGGTCACTAATTTGCACAGACAATGTCTCAGGTTTTCCTAACTATACCAAATGTACCCATTTCAGAACAAAAACTCTTCCCAAAGGCCCAAACTTTGGGCCAGACCATACAAACACCCACCCACGTGAGGAGTCCTGCGGACTTGGATGGAAAAACGCACTCTCCTTGTTCACAAAGGTAAGGATTGGCAGGATCCAACTCTTGAAAAGGAATCCAAAATTACCCACCACAGCCATCCACTTGGTTTGCATCAAAGCTCATTTTCAGCCTGTCTGGATTTCATAGAATCCCAAAGCGGGAAGGTACCACAAGGCTTGGGGCAAGATCTGCTGTACCCAGAACATCCCAAACATTTGCTTTCTTGTAAGAAGAATGTTATGCATACCCGGCCTACTCTCAGAGGGTGTGTTCCACAATCAGCATCAGTTATTACAGAATAACTAGCATGAGCGAACCACTCTTCTAAGGACTGTCACGTATCCGCCCATTTAACCACCCTGATTTTGAGAGCAACGTAGGTAAAGGAGGGTAATTCAGAAGAGGTGATCATGAGAACACAACCGTGGTCAAACTACTAGTGTTGCTGAGTACTCCCCAATATATAGCATTTACACTCATGTTTATCAAGCTAGCTGAACACTGCATGCTAGCATCAAGGCTCAAGGGAACTGCAAGCCTCGAACCCTGGTCTTTCTGGCTTGATGGTAGAAGAGACATCCACACAGCCGCCAGGCAAGTCTGATTCCACTGCCCGATTGGCTTCTGGCAAGCCACACTCTGATTGGCTTATGTCTCTACTGATGTCAAGTGTCTCAAACCTTCCTGGAAACACAGTGGGCAGGAAGGTTTAACTGGAGGTTTCAGTTGATTCGCCATTAAACTATCCACCAGCCCTGATGTGTTGCCAGAGCCGGGTTGAAAAGCGATTCCAGGTCATTAGCTGCTGTTTGGCTTTCACCTTCACAAGGGAAGTGGAAGAGAGTCTTAGAAGGAGCCACTTGCCAACAGGAATAAGCAGGAGGAAAACCCTAGCTAGCCCCAGATGCACCTTTGGGAAGGCTTTTCATGGGGGTTATGGACAGTGGCACAATCCTGGAACAAAGCACCCCCTGGAGCTCAATCTAAACCCAACACGACCTTTCAGGCTTATTGCTGAAAGGAACATCCACAGAGATTCTTAGATCCATTGATTTCAACTGATATAAATGGTACCTACCAAAACAGATAATAGCCAATATTTGGCACCATCTTTGCTGAGCAGATAAGGTACTGGACCTAGGAGACCAGGTTTCAAATCTCATCTTAGCCATGAACTTACAAGGTGGCCTTGGGCAAGACACTCTTCCTCAGCCCCATCTGTAAAATGGGAACGTATGTATCCCTGCCTCTCCCTATGATTCTCCTCCTTTCGCTATCCTACATTGTAAGCCCCTAGGGGCAAGGACCTATCTTTATTAAAGATTTTTCAGCACCAGGCACATTGCCAGTGCTATATAAAAAAATATCTGCTTTGAGATTTGGGGTGTTTTCCAGTTCTTTGGTTGTTCTGTCATGTCATTTGGGATATTTGCACATTCGCAGTAACCGAAAATCAAGTAACTACCACCAAATATCCGAGCCATCATAGAACCAGGTATGCAAACATCCACGTTGGTGGGGAATATCATTCAGACATTCAGGAGAGCTAGCCAAAGCCACCAGTTATACCCACAAATACAAAACCCACGCTTCCCTTCTGCACTGGGTTGACCAGGAATGGTGCCATCCCTTGCAGGACATGGTGACATCACAGCATTCCATCGGGGCCTACAGTGATGATGCGTCACATGGCACTGCTCCTCCCACTTCTCACGTGCCCCTCCCCCCTCCTGCGCCCACCTTGTAAACAGCTACATATGGACTGGGCTGAATTAGGCCTGATAAGAGATCAGGCTCCTGGGCTCAGGAGAAAGGCTGACCAGAGCAGTCCTCTGCTAGCGCATTCCCATGAGCACTGCAGAAGGTGTCATTATTTATATACCATTAAGTATGGGATGCTGCATATTAAGCAATTTCACCACAAATCTATGTTTTTCTTTAAATTTTTATCCCGCCCTATCCCAAGGGTTCAGGGTGGGTTACAATCCAAATCCTTTTTAAAATACACATCTGTGTGTAAAAGCCAGTAAAACTCCCCTATCCCCCAACCAAGCCCTATCCCTGCCTGCCAAATGCCTGGCCAAACAGAAAAGCCTTGCATTGCCTCCGAATGATGAGCAGGCTCGGGTGAACCACCAAGGGAAGGGAGTCCCATAACTGTGCATCCTCTGTGTGCCGTTGCTGTATGGATTGTTAAAACCAAACGGCAGCAGGCGGATGCGTTAGTCTAGAATTCAGCTGCTGTTCTCCAGGATGGAACCATCCCTGGATGATGCTAGCAAGACAATGTATCCATTGGATAATTCCTTCTTTAACTGGCCGCTTTCAGCCCACTGCCAGACAAAGGCTTCCTCCACAGCTGGGCTCCAGTCCCTTTTATCCTGCCTCAGTCCCATCCAAACACTTCCCAGCACCCCAAACCCCATTTCAGGTCATCTCCCCACTCAGCTAACGGCCATCTCTATTGCCTATAGAATATCATTCCTAAACCATCCATCTACTTGTGTTGCGCTGCGGCCACTAATAGCTGTTTCCTCTGCTGCAACCTCAGCCAAGGGAAGAAACAGCCAGACTGGGGGAGCATGGCACAGGGGACATCTATCTGGATGTGGCCTGCAGTAGGACCATCAAGCATGAGCAGGGTGGCAAAGGTGGAGCATTGGGTTTGAAAGGCAGAGCCCAGCAGCCACCACTGTACCGCCAATCTGTCCTACTCTTCATCCCATAGAGCCGCCTAGTAGCCTTATTAACATTAGCCGGATTGTGACCAGCAAATAGTTATTTTCTTTTCTTTGTATGGATGGTACCAGCTATCTTTGCCTGTTGACAGATCAAGACATCAGTTCTCCAGTCCTGCTCCTTACTAACTTGTTTCATAGCAACTTCCTGCGTGACTCATCAACACTCAAAGTTTTGGCACCTCAAGTCATCGGCGAAACCCCCAAATCTTTTCTTTCCTTATGAGAGGCCAGTGGTGGAGAGGAGGATGGTTTAAAACGTCTCTTTTGCTTTGTTTTCTTGGGTGAAAACAAACAGCACGAGAGTCATAACTGCGAGTGTGTAGGTTACACTCCCCCACATCCTGTGAGTAACAAACAGGACACGGAGTGTGACATGCACGCTTGCGGCTCCATGCCACCAGCCACTCGGTTCCCCCTGGCCAGGCAGCACTCCCGCCCGCCACATCCCCCACAGCAAACAGCGTGCGACCAGGTGGGCCTGCATTAGCCTGCACAGCATTCCCCACGTTCCAGGGCAGGACACCATGTGGGGGCACCTGACAGGGGTGAAGTCAGTCAAGGGCCTGTAAACGGCCACGTCAACACCCACTTGCAGGCGGCTAGCATGGCATCTGCTTTCACCTTTTGGTTGCCTCTCAAGGAGAAAAGAGTTCAAGGACATGAAGGGACGGATGTTCCATCAGCCTTTCAAGGTGGGACAGTGGCCGTTATCAAGCCATCATGCTTCCTGGAACCTCCCCTTCAAGGGTCTTACGATTCCCAATAAAAACAGCAATTTTGCTCCTGGGCGTTTACAAAGCTTTTTTATGGCTTTAGTCTCTTACAATAATTAGGGCTCATAAATTCAAGGCAAAAAAGGCTTTGCCTATACAGATTCACGTATGGGAGGGAGAGCGGAGTCAGCCAGCTAGAGCGGACAAGCCGTTCGCACGCACTGCTCCATGAAACACTGCTGCTCCCACTCTACAATCTCAGAGCTGTCTTTTTCATTGGGCATTTTCGGATGTACAGAAATGATGTTTGAACTGGTGGGGAAGGGGGCCTCGATGGCATGTGTTGAGGAAGGCTGTTATTTATCTTCACTCAAAATGCTAGTACAAAGGAACTCCTGAAGAAATGAACTAGAAGTTTATACACAAACAAAAGTACTTTTTCACCCGACATACAGTTAACCTGCGAAACTCATTGCCAGAGGATGTTGTGAAGGTCAAAAGCATAACTGGGTTAAAAAAAATAATTGGGTAAGTTCTTAGGGGGATAAGTCGATCATGGCTATTAGTCACGTTAGACGAGGCCTCTGGCTGCCGGGACCTGGGAGCGAGTAACAGGAATGGGTCACTCCACAATGACCTGTTGGGCACATCTGTGAAACAACCAAAGCTGGCCACTGTCAAAGACAGGATACTCAACTGGATGAACCATAGTCTAACCCAGCATGGCACTGACTCTAACTATTAGCCGTCACCCTTGCCCCTGGTAAAACTAAGCAGAGATTGTTCTGAGTGATCACTCTGTTTGGCAAGTGAGTAAAAACGCAATCAAGCAAGATTACAGTCTACAACTTGTATCTTCCCAGACAACCTATTTGTGCATGGGACGCTCGATGCCACACATTTATTTCCTACTCTTCTCCGCTTGCTGCCCCAGGTACGCCTACATATTCAAATGGAGAACAGTTCTTCAAACCACCCCCGGTATCACCCGTCTTCATAATGTTCAATTTTCTTTCCTGCGAAGAGTTAGTGCTCAGCAGAGAGTTGAAATCATTACCGCTGTAAGGTTTGGGAGCTCCTTGCCTACGCCCACCAATCAACCTCTAATCTCCCTTGACAAAAGAATATTTGGACTTTTGTCTTGGAGAAATCTCTCATAAGTCAAGGTAATGACACTACTGTCACCAGCTCCCCCATCCTCTCGCGTAAACACGGCTGTTGTTTCTTTCTGCAATCTATTTCTCTGCGGCCCATCATCTCGGTGGCTGGTCTCCCTATTCCCTTTGTAATATAGTGCCAACAATCCTGCTGAGAAGTCAGATTGGCTGTGTCGTCCTATCTGCGCTTCCAGGAACTGAATCAACATTTTAATTAAAGAAACAGCTTCACAGCCAAGGAAATGGGAGCAGTAGACTGGATTACAGCTCCTGCAGGGCTGATTGTCCACATGACATTACCTTTCAAGTGGAATGGGCCAAACCACCTTCAGCGCCTTCTGGTGTGGCATGGCAGGGCCTCATGCAATGGCGAGAAACCCACACCCCTCCCTCCCCAGGTATCAACCTGCACCTACGATCAGCCTGCAGGTGGTGCTACACATGATGGTACCTATGGTGCAAATGTGCTCCAGGGCCATACCCAAGGCAGAGCAGTTTCACCCAACAGTCAAGCTGCTGCATGTTTATTCTGCTGCTCTAGGGGGAAGCCAACACATGGCAGCATAAATGGAGATAAATAGGAGCAAGCTCCACACTGAAACCGACCAGCCGGCAAGCCCAAAGTGAAATTGACAAGCCCTGGACCGAAACTGACAAGCCGTGAAGTCGGTCCTGAAATTAGCAAGTCCAAAAGCCCCAGACCCAGTGACAGGCTGCTGCCCTGATGTTGATTCTGTTTTGTGTTTTCAGCTGCTCTGGGAGGCTGGGGTGGGTGGGTTGGGAAATCTCCTTTCAATTTCCCCAGATATGTTCCAGGAAGCAGACTCCTGCAAACCCACAGTCATCGTGTGGCTTCATCCCACGTTTGGATGAACAAATGTAGCATTTGGTCTGCGTCAGGCAGCTGGATCAGTGGTGTTATGTGGCAAGCTACCCAGTGAGCCAGAGTTTGGAGTCAGAAGGCGCTTTCTTACGTGTGTTAATACGCACCCATCAGCGCTGCGGGGAAGTCCAGGACTGAAATGATGCGCAGCTTCCGTCTCGTGAGAAGGGCAGAAATGCACATCTTTCCCAGTAAACATGCGCGTCCTTTTCCCCTCCCACCGGATGCGCATGTTTGCCAGCGAAGATCCGCATTTCCACCCTCCTCACGGGATGGAAGCTGCGCTTCATTTGAGTCCCAGACTTCCCCGCAGCGCAGACAGGTGCGTATTAACGCACACGAGAAAGCAGTCAGAGCCTGAACTGCCACTGGGGGTGCTGTAGAGCAGCATCCAGAAGCAGCAGAGCCAAGTACTACCACTGTTGAGTCACATGGCCATGGGTGTCATGTGACAGGGAGAAGAGCAGTCATGTGATCTGGGAGTGATGAAATCCCTTGGGCTCCTTCTCAAGAGTAGTCAGGAATTGGAAGCGACTCAGTCAGTGTGTGCTGGGTTCATTTTAGCGAGCGAGAGCACTTTTTATACTAAAAACACTCCACTAGATTGAGGTTCTGTCCGCCACATTAACAACAGGTGCTGAATTTGATCCGGATTCAGTAATCTGAATTAAGTCCCCAACTGGAAAGATTTAAGAATGATTAATTCTGATTTGGTTTAACACAAGAGCAGGATTATGATTATCCCAAATAGAAACATTCTTAATCAGAAATAAAGAATAACTGGAATCCTGTTTAACTAAACCAGTCGAAATCTACATGTAAACAAAAAAATGATCAGGGAGAAAATCCTACACTTACATTTAATTCACTCAAACCCTGGCCTTGCAGGTGAAACGCCTGCGTAGTGGCGACAGCCTGAAGTATTGCCAGTGGGACATGAACTACAGATCTTAAAATAAGAGCCTTGACCATTCGAGCTAAAGATTTCAGGCCGAGCATCACCACTAGAGGGAGTCTGAACCCCATAGCCTGTGTGAGGCCCGAGATCTGCCAGCAGGGGGAGGCAGAGCAGCACAGCCTATAGGATCAGCAGCTCTTCACCCTAGTTAAGTTTCATTACATAACTTACCTAACACCATCAGGGTGGGTCCTGTCCAGCGGAACTCTGAGCAGCTGACAACGGGGAGATCATTCTCAGACTCTGCTTTGTTGGTCGTCCCTATGATCTGCCAGCCTTGTTCAGATTTCTCCTTCAGAAGGAAAGGGGGGGCAGGAGGGAGGAGGAGAGAAAGGAAAAGCTGCTCAAATTTTTCAGACTTAACAAGAAACAAAAACATTTCATTTCGGAGAACAAGCATGCAGCCTGTTGCTATAATGAAATTTATGCACAGCGCGATAGCTCTCTCTCAGAATGCACAAATCAGAGGGCACTCAATGAAATCATCAGGCAGCAGGTTCAACACAAGCCAATCGGCCTGCAGAACTCCTTGCCATGGGATGTTCTGAAGGCCAACACCGCTATGGAGTTCAAAAAAAAAAAAAAAGGATTCGACAAACCCATGGAGGATCGATCCATCAATGGCCATTAGCCAGGAATGTCCCTACACCTCCAGCTCCTGGAAGCTGTGATGAACAACAGGGACAGATCACTCAATTAATGCCCTAGTTCTTGTACGTTTCCTCTGCAGATTCTAGTACCGGTCCCTACTCGGGACAGGATGCTGGGCTAGATGTTTCCTGACCTTGTCACAGAATCATAGCGTTGGAAGGGACCGTGAGGGTCATGAAATCGCCTTGCTGCAGCTTGTACCCATTGTCTCTTATCCTGCCCTCAATGTTTATTTAATTTATTTATTTTTCACATTTTTACCCCACTCCTCTCCATTAAAACAGCATTTAAACTATAAAATACAATAAAATACATTAAAATCTCTTGGAACCCCATCACACACACACCCAACCACTCCCTCACTCTATCCTTTATCCCCACCTACTGCCCATCCGTCCTCGTCTCCAAACCCCCCTCTACACAATCCCTGCCTGCCAAATGCCTGGCAAAACAAAAAGGTCCTGGAAGACGAGCAGGCTCAGGCAGAACTCCAACGGGAGGGAGCTCCATAATTGTGTGGAAGCCACCGTAAGAATGCCTGCCTAGGCACCCTTGTTGTAACAACTTTATGGGCAGCTGGCCCTCGGTCCGCCTCAGAGGCCATGACGGGACATAGGGGAAGAGGCGATCTCTCAGATACCTGGGGGCCAAGCCATTTAGGGCTTTATAGGTTAAAACCAGCACCTTGAATTGTTCCCGGAAAGCTACTGGCAGCCAGTGCAGAGTCCAACGCGCAGGTATAATACGTTCCCTGATTAAGGGGGTGCTTAGGCTGAAGGAAAGAAAAGGAAGACCCAGGCTCATGGGTGTCCCCCGTGGATCCATGCCATCTCTGCTCACTTTTCCAGAGCTTGCTCTTTCAGTGCTTGAGGGTAGGGACTGGACCCACAGGTCAGATCCAGGAACTGGGAAGAGACCAAATAAAAAACAGTTGTGGGCTGGATCTGACCTATGGGGACGGAGGCTCCCCATCCCTACTCTAACTACTGACTGAACATTTCTGGTGCTAGAATAAATAAATAATTAATATTAATAATAATTCTAGTGTCAGGTACTGTGACACATACAAACAGCATAACAAAACCCAGCTTTCAATTTCCCCCTGCAAGGTTTAAATGCTGAGCAATGCTCCCATCATGTGGCCAAATTAAGGAGCTGCCTCTTGCTGGCAACAGAGCAGACAAGAAACTAAGGCCACATTGTGAGGAACAATTCATTCAATACAGTTGCACCAGGTCCAGGAATTCTACTTTACTCCTGAAGGGTTCACACGAGCAGAGCACTGAACCAAAGTCATTCAGGAGGATGAAGAAAAGTACACCTGCCCCCAAAATCAGGAGTACATATCCCCGTTCAGTTTGTATTATCAATGCTCATCCGGGTGAGATGGGCAAGCGCGGTCGAGTGATCGTTACGTCTCAGCTGGGGGGAAACCAATGCAGTCCTACTTAGGCTGACCCTGTTCCTATGAACGTTACCAAAGGGGAGCACTTACTTCAATTTAATCAAATCAAAGTAGCAACTTCAGTTTACCTCTGTCCATCAGAATGAGGCCTAAGGCCCACAATCACTCCAAATTAGACCCACTGAAGCCTGCAGGCATCAGGTCAGAAACATACCAGGGTCAGTTCTGAGACAAGAGATGTAGTTACAGTCCCCGGTGGGAACAAGGTTCAGGTCAGGAAGGAGCACTGATCCACCCAACTTCCTGGGTAGCCTTTACCCAGACAGGCAGCTAATCATGAAGCAGAGGAGGTGTGACACAGATTAGAATCAGAGGGCCTACTAGACGAATTCTGGGTCAAACCTGAGATACAGCAGAAGTGCTGCTGAGCGGCCCACCAACCAAGAGCCCCCAAGATGCCGGTTTGAGACCCAGCTCCTGAGAACAATCCTCAAATGCTCTACTTCAGAACAGTCCAGCTGGCTTGAAGAGGACTCCTCCAGAGACAGGTAAATCTAGACACTAAAGTCCCACAATACTTGAGTGCAGAAGTCATGTTACCTCAGGGAGGGTAACCTCAGCCCTGGGGGCCCGCAGCTAGTTTTTATTTGGCCCCTTTTCCAGTTCCTGGAGCTGTCCCCTGGATCCAGTTCCTACCCCCAAGCTCTGTTTAAAACTGAGCTCAGGGGAAGGGAGCGGAGCGCTGCCCGCAGGGAGAAAGGCCAGAACCACGGCACAAACCCATGAGCTGTACCCTCATTTTCCTGAGTGCATCTTTATACACCCCGGCCCCCGGAGCTTGTACTAATTTTCAGAGTGGCCCCTGGGAGGGAAAAGGTTCCTCATGTCTGTGTTGCATGTTACTCCAAATTCTACCCATTGAGCTTTCTGGGATTGCTCGCTCATATCCTATCAGAGTTTGTCTTTTAGAAATGGAATCTGGGTTTCTTTTACCTTCAGCAGGCCATGCAGGTCGTCCGTGCCAAACACGTCCAAAACTTCCGCAATCCCGGAGCTAGCTTTGCTGACAACCGGCGTGAGAGGGCAGCTGGGAGGAACAGGGAAAGTTAATACCAAGAAAGAACACTCCTTCCTAAGGGAAGGAACTGGCCGTCTCATCCTAGTATCTTTATACTTTAATGCTCAAATAATGAAGTTACTTGCAAGCTGGGATGTCTCCCTGAACCTGCCCCCCTTTCAACCTAGGGGAGGGTGGAGAACCGTCTCCCTACCAGAGACCCCTTTGAAAATTAGCATAAGCTCCAAGGGTCACATAGAAGCTGGGAGATGCTTAAAGGGTTCACTCGCAAAGACTAGGGTCCAGATCATAGATCTGTGCCCTCTCCATGTGTGCGCGCCCAATCTCTGCTCCCCTACCCTGACCTCAGTATTTCAGTGTTTCAGGGTAGGAACCGGACCCAGGGGCCACAACTGGAAAAGGGTCAAATAAAACTAGCAATAAGGCTCCCAGTTCTCCATCCCTGACCTAGAGGTTTGCAGCACAACCCAAACCTAAGAGAATCCAAGCTACGGAAAGCCCTGCAGACCAAACCAAGCCCGACAGAAACAGAGTGGTCCCATCTGGCTCAGTTCAGTTCAGGAGCCTTTTTGGACCATGCACCTCACACTTGGGCTTGGCTGGGCAGGAAGCTCCGCCCCCACAGAGCACCATGCTCGGGGGGGGGGGGGGGGATACGCTACCTCAGAAAGGGGGCATAACCATGGAGCACTATGACATAACAGAATTGCATGGGGCAACCCCCTGTAACAAGAGGCTCAGGCTCTTCACAGAATGGCAGGATTGGGAAGGAACCCCAACAGTTATCTAGCCCAGCTCCCCTTAAGGGACTTGCACCCTCGACATTCTAGCACTACTACCCGAGCGGCCTGGCCAGGTGCGAAGAGCTCCAGGATGTTATGGAGTCCCAACAGATCCTGTGCACACACAGGGGTGGTTTCATCAGTGCAAGGAGAACCCTCCTTTGGGGCCCACCCCGACTTGCCTAGGGATATGCTAGAAACATGTGCAGGATAACTTTCTTGCATTGATTTGGCCATAAAACTAATGCACTCGACTAGACACTAAAAGCTGGGGAGTGAGAGGACGGAGCTTTGCAGCCACCTTTACAGAAGGGAGATTGCATTCCAGCCCTTTAACAAAGCAGCTGACGCGTTGCTGCTGGGAGCCTAAGTTGAGAGCAGAGTTCTCAGAGATGCTTTGATCTGAGCCAGGCAAGATCCATGGCTTGTGCCTACAGGCTGGATGGGGATCCTCTAGCCCACAGCTGGGTTTCTTATTTGGCCCCTTTCCAATTTCTGATCCGGCCTGTCAATCCAGTCTCGGCCTACAAGCACTGAATGAGAGCTCGGGGGAAGGGAGCGGAGATGAGGGCATGCACTCAAGGGTAGGGAACTGATCCATGGCCTAGAGCCATGATCTGGACCCTCCTCTTTCTATAGAGCTGCAACCCTGGTGCAGAAGATAGAATGTGACCCTCAGTACCCTCTCCCAGTGACAGGGGTGCAGCTGCACCAGAGAACATGAGCTCCCACACGCACGTGGGCCCTGGGGCAGCTGCACTCCATTGCCCTTATTCGTGTTGCATCCTTGTTTTCCTTCCACCATCCTGAGCACATTACCTAAGCACTCGTCCCCCAGCCCCAACTCCTACTAGGCCCACAGAGCTCATACTAATGATCCCCACCACCTCTGGACCACAGGATCATAATGGTACTTTCTAACCTTAAAAAAAAAGCCTCTCATCTTCCCAGGGCCAGCAAGACTCCCCCACCCCACCCCCCAGGAGACCCCTCTGGTGCTCATGACACTCACCTGTTTTTTAGACTCATCACCACTTTGTCAACTCCTAGGAAGTGCGCAGAACGGAGCACAGCACCCAGATTCATAGGATCCTGAATCCCCTCCAACACCAGCCAAATCAGCTGAGCTCCCACCCCGGCAGCCTCCCTGCCCTTGAGAGATGGGGCTTTCTCCAAGCTGATGGGGTGAAGAGGGGTAGCTTCCAGGCAAACCCCTTGGTGGACACCACCTTTGCAAATGTCAGTCAGCACCGCCCCCTTGACCATCTCTACAGGGATCCCACGGGCCTCAGCACGCTGGGCAAACTCTTCCATCACCGTCCGAGAGTCATTCCTCAACTTGAGGAACATTCGGAAAAAGTTCCTCTTCGGCTGCGACAAGGCCAGTGAGCATGGCGCGATCCCAAACAAGATCTCCGAACCTTTGGTCATTTCAATGGACAAGGACTTGCGTGGTGGTCTCTTCTTCTCTTTGAAGTCATCATCTCGTAGTTGCCTGAATTCCTCACTGGCCCACGCAGCCTTGCTCTTCGTCCAATGCTTGTGGCTCTTGGGAGATGGATGAGATTTTGGGATCTCACGAGCAGCCTTTCCACATGGGGCAGTTTGAAGTTGGTGGCTGGCCTTCCGGTCTGACTTTTCTTCATCCCTAAATTCACTGGGTGGCCCCTGCTCCAGAGGTTTCTTTTCTTGCGTTGAAAAATGTTTGCCTGTACGAAAAGGACCACTGCAACTAAAAGCAAATGACAGCCTTGCAGCCTTCCAGATGCTGAATTTAAAAGCTTGCCTGACCTGCATCCTGTCGTCTACACCTCCTACTTTCCCTCAAGAGAGGAGACAAAAAGCCAGATAATCAAAATGCACTAGTATCTGGTTCAGTGTGTGCAATTTTAATAGATCTGTGATCAGAAAAACAGGAGCTTCCTGGTTCCTATCCTGCATTTTCTCAATCTATACCAGGGCTGTATACCAACAGTCACATACTAAAATTATCATATCACCAAGATCTGCAAGATGAATTGCATCTTCCCTCAATCCTGGGTACAGGGCAGAAAGGTTTCTCCCAAATCCACTCCTCCTCACATCAAAGTTCTGACTCCCAGGTCTGGTGCCTTTGGGCAGCAGCAGCAATGTGCTTGACTCCAGTTTGCTTTCCTGCTTGCTCCAGGTAAGAGGCTGCAGCTGACCAGCCCTGCAGCCCCTCCCCCTCCTGCACTCCTAAGGAAACCTGCCAGCCTGCTTTACCCCAGAGGGCAGCGACAAAAGGGCGCTGGCCATTTTGTGGCCGTTGTGAGACCGGTGCGAGGTCTGAGAGGGACCACCTCCACCCCCGACGACATCCACGCCACACAGCTTCTTCTGATCCCCGCTTCCATCCCCGCCGGACACTGCACAATCGCTCCTGCGACACCCACTGGCCTGATCTGATGCAGTGACTGTTGCCACCTAGGATGCCTCCCCATATTTCCCTC